>LNAC01000121.1:2438349-2506888 GCA_002007465.1 Ailurus styani
TATATATATATATATATATATATATATATATATATATATATATATATATATTACATATATCTGTTGTATCCTTTTAATTAATTTTTAAAACTTTTCCCCTAAAGAACCTTCAATAAATAAGTAGTAGCTGCTGGATATGGCTTGCAACTGGGTGGCAGGTCAGCAAGGAAAGAATTCCAAACCAGAGGGCTTCCCGAAGGCATAATTACACATATTGAACATAACAAAAGGAAAATAGTTTTTAAGGTAGCAAATCCTAAAGAGAATTTGGATAATGTGGGTGCTATTCTTCACATTTTTCTATGGCTAATTAGAGAGAACTGGGAAACACACAATGCTGCCCACAACCCTGCCAACCCATTATGGGCACTGCTAATTTCAGATAAATGAAGCCCTTGGTTACCACCCCCAGCTTGTCTTAGAACATGCCTTGTATTATCAGAGTAGATGAGTAAAAATAATAGCCTTCTGAATATCTGTAAAGGGTACCTTTCTCTTATTAGCAAATACTTAACAAGTTCAAATCACATCTCCATGTTAATGAAGCAACTCCCAGATTTACTTTGCTCTTGAAAATCTAATTTTTCAGTCTCTCCCCTTTATACAGAAAATGTGATCTTGGGCTGGGCAACTGAAAGCATCAACAGTTTCATGTGTATGTAACTAGAAAAAAATAATGGTTATGTAAAATCTCAAGTACATATGTGTGTATATATATATCTTCTATTTAGTACATAAAGTGTGTGTATTTCTCATTTTAAAAAGCATAATATTTATTGACCCAAACACATAAACTTAAATATATGCTAAAAACAAATCACCGGTTGTCATCTTTACAACACTATTGGGGCACCTGTGTGGCTCAGTCCTTAGGCATCTGCCTTTGGCTCAGATCATGATCCCAGGGTCCTGGGATCCAGTCCCGCATCTGGCTCCCTGCTCAGCAGAGAGCCTGCTTCTCCCTCTCCCACTCCCCCTGCTTGTGGTCCCTCTCTCACTGTGTCTCTCTCTGTCAAATAAATAAATAAAATCTTTAAAAAAAAATAAAAAAATAAAACACTCTTTATTAAATAAAACCATGATGCGATTTTTAAAAAACAAACATGCATGATGGGAAATACTACTTTCATGGTCAGAATGAAATGAGAGGCAGAAAAAAACTCAGGACAATTGCATTTGAGTGTAAGTCTTCAGTAAGAGATTTCATCGCTAAGTTTATTGCATTTGTATAATCATAATGACAGTGTTTGCAAAATGCCCCTAAGAAACCTAAATGAAAGCGGAAATGAAGACGATACGCATGATTTTAAATATCAGGAGATCTGAAAGCATAAAGATATATTGTTAAGGTTTCCATTATCATTGATATTTAATTTTCCATAGAACAAACTAAGAGGCTCATCCTGGCGTTGGGCTTCAGAACTTAGAAAAGGGGCCGCCACTCATTTTGACTTCTGTCTTAATCATTCCAGGATTCCATGAACTCTTTCCTTCCCCATGAGTCCTACCAAGGCCAGAGATTGAAATGCAGCTCTTTATAGCGTAGGAAGGAGGCCCCGGGGCCTAGGAGAACGCACGCAGAGAGGAGAGGTGGTCCTATGGGACAGGAAGTCTGTTGTTATTAGTAAGACCTCTAGTGATAAGCTGGAGTCCAAAGCCCAGCAGGCTCATTGACCCGAGGGTGATTGCCTGAATACATTAACATCTCTGAGAGCCTATTTTTATGCAAAATGAGACAATAGTATTTATCTCACGGTGTTATTGTAAGGGTTACCTCGCATACAGTAAGCACATAATGCAGGCCAGTTGCTTAAATATTTGTGGTTCAGCCACTAACTTTTTCTTTAACTCAGAGCAAGACATAAATCTCTGGTCCCGCATGTCCTCATTTTAAACTGCGAGTTGAAAGAAGTGACCCCTAAGTTTCCTTCCACCTTTGATACTCTGATTCTTACTGAGGGAACTGTTTCCTCATCTTTATAATGGGCATCATAAGAGCACTCACCTCGTAGAATTTTTGAGAGTGTAAAATGAATTAAGACGAGCAGAAATTCTTAAACAGTGCCTGGCACATAGGAAGTGCTTAATAAAATCTTAGCCATGATAGTGATGATCATGATGCTGATGATGAAGAAGGACATTGGTGACTCCAGTGGTAGATTGTGTGATAGCTGTAAAACATTCAGTATCAGTTTGATTGTATTATCTCTCCTTTCCTAGTCAGTCAGAATTACCAAGGTGTTATCTTCTAAACGTTAAGAAGAAACGCATTCACTTCTCACTAAGAAATACGTAGAGACTTCCCAATGTGGGGTCTGCTAATGTCTTTCTTTTCACTTTTGGTATTAATGTTTGAAGAATTAACTGACTCATTTCTGGCCACCCTCTCTTTTTGAGAGCCTGGATAGGAGCGCTTTTTGTGAGCTATTTCTTTCTGAAAAAAGCATAGCACCCAAGTCCCGCACATATTGTCGAAGCTCACTAAATATACCTGGAGTGTTTTCTGCTTTGAATTATTTTAAATAAGATACAATTTCATCAAGTAACTCACACATGCTCACATTTAATTGGCACATGCAGAAAAATTTTGATTTATCCAGAACTGTGATTTGCATAGGTCATTTCCTACGTTTTTGTGAAATGCTGCACACAATTAAATAAGCCAGTCAAGCTAAATGAACCGGTGAGTGCGTTATAAATAGCCACCAGAATTATACTTCAGATGTTAACTGGTTTGTCCTGATTTAATAATGAATTACATCATTTGACAAATGAGATAAGACCTTCACCTTTAGCTTTCTGATCCAAACTTCTAATAGTTGAAATGTATTATTACCATCTGGTGTCTGGCCTTTGAAATGCTCTGGTGATGTCTGCCTCATTTCAAGTAGTCGGGGCTTGTCTGCCAAAAATGCACTCTCCTAAGCATCTTGATTGGCAGGCCCAGCAAGAAGGCTAAGAACCCAGTGAACCGTGGAGATACAGCTCAAGCTCTGTAGAACTTTCCTCCAGTTCAAGGCAGATTCATTTTCTTGGTTTGTGCTGCAAAGCACTTGTCACTATCAAAGTGGTCCTTATTTTGGATCTCAATCCTAAAGGATGCAGTTCCTACCCCCTCTAAAACATGTTCAAATCTCCTCTAAGTTGTTTGCCCCCCTTTACAAAACATTAATAATTTTGGCACCTTTCACCCTCAGGTAAAATAATTGGAGAATGAAGCTGAGAGTGCTGTGTAGTCTGGAGTTTTAACTCCGCGAAGCCACACGAATCTGGCAGTTCTTTAGTGTTCTTCATATAGTTCTGGGTTCTGGGGAAAGGCAAGATGAGTCCTGTGGCTTTACAGCACGGTTGGAACCACAGAGTTAACACACACAGAACCAGAAGGACAGAGTTAACACACACAGATGAAGGTGAAAGTCAGTGCTAAACCAGAGTGGGGCAGATTATGTGTCATCAGTTTTCTTGGTACAAATAAAAAATTATTTTTTCAAGATTTTATTTATTTATTTGAGAGAGAGCAAGAGCACAAGCAGGGAGAGAGCAGAGAGAGAGAGAGGGACAGTGGGGCAGAGGGGCAGAGAAAAGCAGAATCCCCACTGGGCAGGGAGCCCCATGTGGAGCCGGAAGGCAGACACTTAACCAACTGAGCCACCCTTGATCCCCAAAGCGAACTTTAAACAGTGAAATTTAGGGAAACAATTAGAATTGAAATGCAAATGACAAGATAGAGAGTGATTTAGAGTAGAAATATATCTGCCTCTTGGTAGATTGCAATGCTTTAGAAATGCAAAGCCTGGGCAAAATGGGAGTTTCCAATAATAATGGCTGTACCATTAGTAGACATATCCAAGAAATAGTTAATATTAAGTCCTTGTTTGTCTGCGGGGAGACTGAGAGTGAGCGAAGTTAAATAATCTACCTACAATCACCCAGTCAGCAAGTGGGAGAGGAGAGATTCAAGTCCAGGTGTAAATCCATGCCCCAAACTCCTCACCGCAGCACTTAATAACCATTTCCCACTGTGGTTGACTCTACTGAGGTGATCACACACTTGAGAGTACAAGGAAAAGCTAAAAACACACCTGCCTGGGCAACGGGCATGAACCAAAATAGTCCAGGGCCAAATGGGATGTATGGTCATTCTCTTTCTACATCTCTCTATTCCCAGCCATCTGCCAGATACTCAGTGCTTCCAGCCAGTTGCTGATTTTTTTTGGAGCAAACTGATTCAAGGTTTATTGTCAGAAGTTCTCCCATTTTAAAAAAGCCTGCATCGGGGTGCCTGGGTGGCTCAGTGGGTTGGGCCTCTGCCTTTGGCTCAAGTCAGGATCTCAGGGTCCTGGGATCGAGCCCCACATAGGGCCCTCTGCTCAGCGGGGAGCCTGCTTCCCTTTCTCCCTCTGCTTATCTCTCTGCCTACTTGTGATCTCTCTCTCTCTGTCAAATAAATAAATAAAATCTTTAAAAAAATTTAAATTAAAAAGCCCGCAAAGAAACAGTTTCAATTAAATGAATCACTAACCACAGAATTTCAAGCAATCAGGTACGTGATAATGGGAACTATTTCAAAGCAACTTGATTTTCCTGGCATGCATCAAATCACACCTCTCATAGGAGACTTGGCCAGCTGGGTATTTAAGCATTAGTGGTCAGCTACATAGGTATATTGATGGATTCACAGGTAAACACTGAATTAATGAGGCAGAAATAAAATGTATTCTGCCCTAGACATTCAGCACTACCCTAGACCTCTGTTAAAATTCGTATTCAATTCAGAACTCATCAACTTAAGGAAAAATATGGAAATTTGGGGGAACATTCAAAAGAGACTAAAAAGTAAAACAAAATTATAAATGTTTTTAAATGTTTAAAGCTACCTCAATATAATGTTTTTCAACCAAATGATGTCTGTCTTCAACCTTCCCAAGTTCACAAATGTCTAACAGACACAGATAGGGACAGATTATCAAATGCCTGTGTACCATTTATATAAGATTTAAACTCACACTCATTTCCTTTTTTTTTTTTTAAGATTTATTTATTTATTTGACAGAGAGAGATTACAAGTAGGCAGAGAAGCAGGCAGAGAGAGGAGGAAGCAGGCTCCCTGCCGAGCAGGGAGCCCAATGTGGGCCTGGATCCCAAGACCCTGAGATCATGACCTGAGCTGAAGGCAGAGGCTTTAACCCACTGAGCCACCCAGGCGGCCTCAAACTCATTTCCATTTCAAGTATGTGTGACATCGAAAATAATATTCTACCTGTTTTGCTTTTATTTTATTTATTTATTTAATTAATTTTTTTTAAAGATTTTTTTAATTTTTTATTTTGTATTCATTGACAGAGAGAGATTACAAGTAGGCAGAAAGGCAGGCAGAGAGAGAGGAGAGAGGAGGAAGNAATTTTTTTTAAAGATTTTTTTAATTTTTTATTTTGTATTCATTTGACAGAGAGAGATTACAAGTAGGCAGAAAGGCAGGCAGAGAGAGAGGAGAGAGGAGGAAGCAGGCTCCCTGCTGAGCAGAGAGCCCGATGCGGGCCTCCATCCCAGGACCCGGAGACCATGACCTGAGCTGAAGGCAGCGGCTTTAACCCACTGAGCCACCCAGGCGCCCTTGCTTTTATTTTAGATTTTGGGTAAGTTTAAATTCCACTTGTATTTGGGGGGAAAAAAAAGATGTCTACAAGCAAAATTAATGGGGGGAAAAAAGGCAAAGGATGAGGAGATAGAATTAATACTAAAAGAGGAAATGGGAATAAGGAAAAACACCAGCACAGAAACATGAAAATATTGGGGTCAGGCTCAGAGAACCAGCATCCCTGGAAGAGGTGTTGTTAAATATCCGGGAAACCTGGGTGGCTCAGCTGGTTAAGCATCTGCCTTTGGCTCCGCTCTCTCTCCTCACTGGGGAGTCTGCTTCTCCCTCTCCCTCTGCTCTCCCCCACAACCACTCTGTGTTCTCTCACTCTCTCACTCTGCTCTCTCTCTAATAAATAAGTAAAATATTGAAATAAAAATATCAGAACTGGTTGCTAGGAGAGGTGAGGGAATCTCCCTTTCCCAGAAGCCTTTAAAAATAGGATCACATCTGTTGGGATGGATAATGGCCTGACGAGACAGCTGCCGAAGCGAACCTCCAGCCTGGTAATGCCACCACTTCTATTTCTGATCGAGATAACTTCAGTTCACCTAGCAAACTGGGACCGATGATGTCTATCATTTTAATTTTGTTGTAAAACTATTTTCATTGGGTTTTGCGATGCAGAGGGAGGTAACTAAGTGACTCAGGATATAGTTGAACTCACAGCAAAGGTCAAACCTTACTTAACCATTTGTAATATTTCCCCAAAATACTATGAAACCAAAAAGGTACTGAGTTTCTGTCCTTCCTTATAAGAAAGCTATAGATAAGGCAAGGTACAGAATCCTACTTTTCATTTTTAACTGAGTAGTACTTGTATCCAGGGGATTGAGGTTACAGGAGAACTGAATTTGATGAACCTTACTAAAAATTGGGCTCTGCCAGACCATTACCCGAAGAGGTAAAAGGATATTTATTCTCTGGAGAGAATACAAGCTTTGATCTGGTACATCCACACTGCTGCCTACATCACTGACATTTTGTTTTAGGCTAAGCTATCGTCTCTTTGTCCCTATTCCATCTAATTGCACATATATTAGTTAAGGTTCTACTTATTGTCAGGCACTGTGCCAGTAATACAAAGAGAAAAGGGTCACAGTCCCTGACCCTGAGGAATGCACAATCTAAAAAAAGAAGCAAACAGGTGGGGCCAGGAGTGGTGGGACCTAACAATAATACAATTTGGGAGCTGCATTTTAAGAAAAAGAATACAAAATTACAGATATGAAAACAAGAATGGAAGGGAATATTTAATGCAGAAAGAAAAGAAATCACAACAAATTACAAGTTTTAAAATTCTGACAAATTCCAGAAACATCACAAAATGTAGGGGAAAAAGAACTTGTTTATTAAGTCCCTGAATCACATCTATAATTTTATTTCTCCTATGTTTTGATTGCATATCAGTGACCCCAGTACCAGAATTTGTTATATCATTCTCTGTAGAAAAGAATAAAGTGATAATTCAGTCATTCGTCTGTATGCTCTATCAAAATGTGTTTTCTTTCTGGTTCACAACTTATTCATAATTATATGACAAATTTTCAGGATTGTTGTCAAGCTCAGAGAAACCTCAAACTTCTTTCATATGTGAATTGTAAGAGCTATAAGATTTCAGGGCATTACAGGTTTTCTTGTATGTGAATAATTTTAAACACTCTTTCAATTGATGATATTTAGAATCAGCTTGTAACTGGTGTGCTGTGGTAAAGGTATACCGTGAATATGATTTTATCTCTGTCAAGGTCAGTATTTTATATCCAGTTTGAAAGAAATTTAAATATTTTTCCTATATGTTCTTGTGTTCATTCCTCTTTGTTAGATTATCAAAGAATAAATAACCTACTCTGTACTTTAATTCAAAATTTATTTCTTTCTTTTAATGAATTATTGCTCTTTGTCTTATCTGAAAAATATTTTATTACAATTTGCTGCTTGATGTTAAAATAACTTCTATTGATTTTGTCACTCAATTTTCTTTCATATTCCATTAATTTTCATCTGGATTTAGTCTCAGTGCTTTAATAAATTAATTCACAGGTGATAAAAGAAGTACTCTTTATAGTTGTCCAAATCAAAAGTTACTGATTTCTCAGGGTTTTTTAATCTAAAATTTCCAAAACATCTATTGCAGTTAAAATAGAGTATTTCTGCTTTACCATCTTTTTTAAAATTAATGTAGAATGTATTATTCGCCCGAGGGGTACNAAAAATTAATGTAGAATGTATTATTTGCCCGAGGGGTACAGGTCTGTGAATCATCAGATTTACATATTTCACAGCACTCGCCATAGCACATACCCTCCCCAGTGTCCATCACCCAGCCACCCCATCCCTTCTCCCCCATCCCCCACCAGCCCTCAGTTTGTTTCGTGAGATTAAAAGTCTCTTAGGGTTTGTCTCCCTCCCGATCCCATCTTGTATCATCTTTTTGAATAAACTTTTCATATCTTGTTTGTGTTTATGTTTCTCTTCCACACCTTTGAAAATATATTTTAAAATCATTGTACTGCAGTGTAGCAGATGGCCAGATCTGAGCAGCTTTCGTAGGGGCAAACCATGTTGTCACTCTAGAGTCTTGAAAGCAACATCGTTGGTGTTTTTAAAAATTGATGTATAATTATCATTCAATAAAATGGATCATAGTGTTTAACTCCATGACTTGAGAATAAACCCATGCAGCCACCACCTGAAATAAGAAAGAACATCTCTATCCTGAGGAGTTCCCCTTGTCCCTGTCCTATCAACCTGACTCCCAGAGCAACCATTTTCTGATTTCTTTTGCCATAATACATTTTCCCTATTCTTGGGCTTCATATAAATGGAGTCATACAGTATGTGATCTGTGTCTTATTTTGCTCAGTGTAATGATTCTGAGGATCAACCATATTGTTGGTCTTGGTAGTGTGCCTTAGTAATTTGTTCTGTTTTATTATGGAGTATTATTCCATCATATAAGTTTACCACAGTTTGTTCATTCATCCTCCTATTGATGGACATTTGGGTTCTTTCCAGCTTGGGGCTAATATGAATATGGCTGCTTTGAACATTCTTGTACAAGTCTTTGTGTGGACATAATATGTTTTCCTTTCTCTTGGGTAAATACCAGAAAATAAGATTGCTAGGTCACAGGGTAAAAGCATGTATATGCCAGAAACATGGCATATGTTTTTAAAATAGCCTATCTACAAGGAAAACACAAAAACAAAACATGTTGCACAATGCCAAAATGCCAATGAATTTGGGTTTTGTAAAGACAACCCTTCCAACCCAGGTACTGCTCACCTGTGACTTCTTGTCCACCTTCATTCACTGATCCAGCTGTGCAGAATGACTTGCTGTATGAGTATGTGAGTATATGACTCAGTCTCTTCCCTATAAGCCTCCCCTACAAGGTACTTCCTCTGGTTGGCTGCTTTTCTATTCTCCTTTATTTGCCCTATCTATCCTTTGAGACTCCACTTAGTCATTTTTTATTCTGGGAGGCCTTTAGACCAACTTCCTCCAACCCCTTATCACCACTATCAAGACTGAATGAAGAGTCTTTCCTGGGCAATTCCATAGGAACTCATGTTTTCCCCTAGAAGTGTTTGTTATTTATCTGTCTTCACCACTGGGCCACAAGCCCCCCAAGGGTAGAGTTCTGTTCACTGTTAGAATCTAATGCCTAGCAAAGTTCTTGACCCAAAGTAGATACACAACAAATACTAGTTGGACAAATAAATAAATACTTGGATGGCCTTGTATTGCGTTGGGAGTGGAGAAGTTTTTTATACCTGTGTGATATTCAGGTGGAAATAAGCAGTTGGAATAAGGGTCTGCAGTGTGAGTATTGGGCTTATGGTATGGGCAGGAGGTGGGCTGGTGTACAGATATAAGAACACTGCTTACTCTCAGTCATACTGTATGTAGGACTTCAGATTTGGGATTGGAAAGGAGCCATTTTTTTAAATACCTGAAAAGTGATAGGAGGGAACCAAATGTAGTAGATTATGAAATAAGCAGGGAGAGAAGGAAGTCTGGCTTTCTTATACAAACTATGGACAACTAATTGAAGAAGTATGGTTCTGGGGTGCCTGGGTGGCTCAGTGGGTTAAAGCCTCTGCCTTCGGCTCAAGTCGTGATCTCAGGGTCCTGGGATTGAGGCCTGAATCAGGCTCTCTGTTCAGCGGGGAGCCTGCTTCCTCCTCTCTCTCTCTGCCTGCCTCTCTGCCTACTTGTGATCTGATCTCTCTCTCTCTGTGTCAAGTAAATAAATAAAATCTTTAAAAAAAAAAAAGAAGTATGGTTCTGTGATGTCAAGTAGAGCGATTAAGAAAATATCCTAACAGGTAGATGAGATTGAACAGTGTTATGCTGTTTTCCCTTTTATTTTTATTAATTCAAAGGGGGGGGAAAGCCAATTGAGTCTGTTTTCAAATTGAGGGAGCAGAGTTATTGGAGAGATGATATTATTTTGAAATATCATCAAATGAGACGATCTTTGTACAAACTTTTTGCTGAGGTCTCACCCCATTAAATCATGATTTTTTTTGTCCATCAATGACCATATTTTCACTTCAAGGCATTGATTAAGATTGGAAATCAGAAGTATTTAAGTGGCTCAAAGCAGAAGCCTTTATCCATAATGAGTAGAACTGAGTGAAGGCTGTAGGAGGTTTGGATATCCACCAGGAACTCCATGTGCTTGCTCCACTTCTTGTACTAGAGATCTAATAATGCTGACAGAGACCATCTCATAATGGATTCTAGATAATGACATTTTAGAGTTGGAAATAAGCTTAGAGACCATGTTGTTCAGCATCTCCCAGACTTTATTTCTTGGTCAGGATGCAGCTTAGACATCATCATTTCTGGGAATCCTTCCTCAGGCTATGAATAAGTACATCTTTTTAAAAAGTCACAGGCAAATTTTATGTCCTCCTCCTAGAGTTTCATAATGTTTATTATTAAAATATGCGTATTAAAGTCTCTGAGAAGTTCCACAATAAGTAGACTATTTAATCTTGGTTCACAAAATAGTTTCCAACCTTAATTGGAAATTTGGACACAAAACTTGATGATTGAACACAAAACATTGATACTCTTATTTAATGAACACCTATATGCATCTCATAGAACCTACTTCCGAAGATCACTAATCTACTCTAAATCTTTCTTTCAGATAAAGGTCTCATTCAATGCTCTTATCACCTTGCTTGACCTATCTAAATTTAGTAGTTTGAAATAGTTTTCTCATCCTTGTTTATTGGGATCATCTGGGAAGTTGTTCTCCATATAATTTTATTTGAGTCTGAAATTATCTGTAGCTTGCCTTGGCTGGAACATCCAGGATGCCCCACTCTGATGCCTTTTTAGGGATGGCTGAAAGGCTGAGCTATGCTCTGGATGCTGGCGTGCCTGGGCTTCTCTCTGTCCATGAGGTCTCTGAGACTCTAGCTCTTCACATGATTGTACCACATGAATTCCCCCTATGGTCTCCTCATAAAGTCAGCAGATGATTTACATGCTGGTTCAGGGCTCCCAAAAGTACAAAGTCAAAAGCTTCTAATACCTTTTTAAGGTGTAGGTGCAGAACTAGTACAACATTATTTTCATCAATCCTATTGGTTACCTCAGTCACAGTGCCAAGGGGACTTAAGGGGACCCAGGGGGAGCAAAATAAACTCCATCTCTCCATGGTGGTGACAAAGAATTTGGAGTCATATTTAATCCACCACTCTTCTCATAGTCTTTTGGCATCTTGTGAAAGAAAGAACCTGCTTACCGACACTGGAAAAGTCCCCAGATAACTTTAAGTACTCAGGCTTCTTGGCACCACAGAGATGGCTGACATCCACTGATGTCCTCCCTGATATCCAGGATCAATGGCTTAGGCAAATGGCCAATAGGACCCAGATCCAACATATCGAGTAGGGAGAAGTTTGAAAAACACACACCAATTCTAACAGCTTGAGCCAGAGGTTGGCAAACTACATACTGTGGACTAAATCCACCCACTGTCTATTTTTGTAAATAGTTTTGTTGGAACATTGTTACACCCATTTGTTTATGTATTGTCTATGGCTGTTTTTGTGCTACAAGGTCAGAATTGAATAGTTGTGACAGAGACTGTGTGGCTGCTAAGCTTAAAATATTTACTGTCTGGCCCTTTAAGCAAAATGTTTACCAACCCCTAGTGTAGACTTCTATAAGCATTACAAGATGGCAGTCACCTTATTCTGAAATGACTCTATCCATATATGCTAGCTCATAGTGCTACAACAAAAATACCATAGACTGCTTAAACAACAGAAATTTATTCTCACAGATTTGGAGTCTAGGAAGCCCAAGAAAAACATGCTTCCTGATTGGTTCCTGGCTCACCCTTTTCCTGGTTTGCAGAAGAATGCTTTCTTACTATATCCTCACATGACAGAGACAGAGATCATCTCTCTTGTGTCTCTTCTTTTAAAAGCACTAATCCCATTCATGAGGGCTTTACCTCGTCACCTAATTACCTCCTTAAGACCCTACCTCCTTAAATACCATCATATTGGGAATTAGGGCTTTAATATATGAATTTGGGGAGGATACAAACATTTAGTCCATACCACCAAACATTGGAAAATATAGAGTATTTGCAAGCTATGAAGTACTTTCCATGGAGACAAGGAATTGTATGCTGTCACGTGCATCAAATCGTTCACTGTCATTGCTGATTGTATTCCGTTTTTTATCCATCCACCTGTAGATGGACATTCAAGTTTGCAATTTTTTTAAAGATTTTTTTATTTATTGGACAGAGAGAGACACAGTGAAAGAGGGACACAAGCAGAGGGAGTGGGAGAGAGAGAAGCAGTCTCCCCACTGAGCAGGGAACCTGATGCAGGGCTTGATCCTAGGACTCTGGGATCATGACCTGAGCTAAAGGCAGACGCTTAACGACTGAGCCACCCAGGCACCCCTAAGTTTGCAATTTTTGATCATCACAAATAAAACTTCTATAAACATTCTGTACAGGTCTTTGAATGGATATATACTTTTATTTTTCTTGGGTAAGTATCTAAAAGTGAAATGGTTGGTTCACGTGGTTAGTATGTGTTTAACTTCTTAAGAAACTATCAAAATGAAAAAAAAAAAAGAAAGAAAAGACACTTCCAAGATGTTTTCCAAACATTTCACATTTCCATCAGCAGTTTAGGGGACTTCTTGTTCTGCTATGTCTTTGTCAACGCTTGGTACAGTTAGTCCTTTAATTTCAACCATTTTAATAGGTATGAGTGGTATCCTACTGTGGTTTTAACTTAGATTTCTCTAATGAGTAATGATGTTGGGTATCTTTTCCTATGCTTATTAGTTGTCCATATATTTTCTTTGGTCAACTGTTTGTTGAGAACTTTGGCCCACTTTCAAAAATTGAGGTGTTTGTTTAATATTGTTGGGTTTTAAGATTCTTTAAGTATTCAGGATAGAAGTTCTTTATCAGATATCTGATTTGCAAGTATGTACTCCCAGTCTATGGCTTGTCTTTTGTTTTCTTTCAATGAAATCTAATATATCCATTTTTTTTCTTCTAATGCTTTTGGTGTCATAGCTAATAAATCTTTGTCTGATCTTAGGTCACAGAGATTAGCACTTTATGTGTACCTCTCGATGTGTAATTGTTTTAGGTTTTACCTTTAGATCTATGTTCCATTTTGAGTTAATTTTTTTTTTTTTAAAGATTTTATTTATTCATTTGACACAGAGAGAGAGATTACAAGTAGGCGGAGAGGCAGGCAGAGAGAGAGGAGGAAGCAGGCTCCCTGCGGAGCAGAGAGCCCGATGCGGGCCTCGATCCCAGGACCCTGGGATCATGACCTGAGCCGAAGGCAGTGGCTTTAACCCACTGAGCCACCCAGGCGCCCTTGAGTTAATTTTTTAATGAGATGTGAGATATGGATCCAAGTTCATTTTCTTTTTTAGCATAGGGCTGTCCAGTTGTTCCAGCAATATTTATGAAAAAGATGATTCTTTCTCCATTAAAATGCATTTGCCACTTTGTCAAGATCTTCTATCCCAAGACTTATATTGTCTATATTTGTGCCAGTCTATTTCTGGACTCTCTGTTCTGTTCCATTGATTGTGGCCATCTCTCCTCACACTACTGTCATGCTCCAATACAGCTGAAGAAACTGAGAATTCAAAATTAAAACCTGAATATAACTTAGTCCGAATGTATTTGGTGAGATGGAAAGGTAGAATATATCTTAATGGTCGGTGAGCTCTATTGATAACTTCTAAATATTTAGACATATAGTGAGTGTGCCTTTTCCTCTGGGCCCCACAAATGTGATATGCCTGGTAGGTGGATAGAATGAAGAACACCAAATAGGCAGATACAACTTACTTTCAATGTTCTAGTGTCTGTCAACTTAACAAAAATACCACCTTGGAAGGGTCAGATTCGTAAGAATTATTCACAGTAATAATTGCTGGCCTATAATAGTTGGTGGAAATGGCAAGAGATAATCTGGAGAGGGAAACAAAAGCCAGATCATAGAGGACTGTAAGGTGTACTAATAACTGGGGAGTATCCTAAGAGTCATATAGAGATATTGAAGGATTTTCAGTCTGAGGCCGACACAATCAGACTGCCCTTTTTGTAAGATTAATCTAGCTGCAAAGTGAATTTAGGATAAGGGACAGACTGAGATAAAAAAGTAATATTAATAATTACTTGTCTATTTCAGTAACCTAGGTGAAAGATAAAGATGTTTTGGACTAGATCAGTGATGATCAAAATGGAGAGAATTATGTATGAGTGAGGTCCACAGGACCTAGTAGAAGAGACATAGGAATTAAGGATTCAATTCCTCAAGCTTTTGGCCTGAGCAGCTGGGTAGATGGTAATGTCATTCAATGGCATAGGGATTTGAGGTTGAGGTTTGAGGGACCTAGAACAATTGGTGATTCAAATTGAATACATTGTCCTTGAGGGTCTGTAGACACATAAAAACTTTTGGCACAATGTTGACATAGACATTGTATGATATATATAAATCAATAAATAAGCGAAGGAGTCAAACTTGTGAATTATTTTTTTCAACTGCTTTTATCCTGAGGGTGAAAAAGATAAGGAGAACTTCCTCTACTGTCGAGGAAAGCCTGAGTCAATTGCTACTCTCATTAATTCATGTACTTCTGTGTAGATTTATCTAGAAATGAAGTGATGCTATTATTAGTGAAATTTTATTTTGTTCTAGAGTTGCTTATTATATTCATCAAGTCATAATAAACAATTCCAAAATAAGAGAGTTATTGCAGTAAAAGTTTACTCACTTCTATAACATCTCAAAGTGAGTTTGGTGGTTCCTCTTGACCAATTTTCTGCTAGCTGGGGGATTCAAACTTCTGTTATTAATGCTATCCAATATTATCTAATCTAACACACATCCTTAAAGATGTGACTTCTGAGGACATCATATTAGATGATAGGACTAAAGGATTACCCAACATATTTTAAGGGCAAGGCCTAGAAGCTGCTTATATATCATCACTGCTCACATTCCACTGAGCAGATGAAGTCACATTCTTTCAACCTAATGTAAAGGAGCTGGTAAATCCAGACCCCACATGTGCACAGCAACAGAAACTAGGATCAATGACCATCTAACCAGTCTCTACAACACTTGAAAATCAAAGACCTGTTTTTCAAATAGGTACTCAAATAACAGAGAGTCAAAATTTGTACTCCCATGCAAACTTATTGTTCCAAGAATTTATCATTTGTTTTATAATGGCAAATTAAATCTTATTATTCTCTTCTATTCATTTAAGACATTTTGGTGTTTGGAGGGCAAAGGTTTAATTGCTTAATTCTTGCTTCATTCTTTTAGAGGAATTCAAACCCTTATGCTGAAGATAATACTTAGTGGTGGTTCTTTTCTCTTGCAATCAGTTCTTTGGGAATTTGCTACCATAACTACAGAGAGCAATTTGATAAACTGAAATGGAGACCTCCAAGTGATGTGTAACACAGATGCTTCACGTTGCAAAATCTCTAATGCCATTATTAAACGGATAGTTTTTTAGAGATATTAAATAATACCTGGCATAATAAATAAGCCCTTTATTTTACTTACTATCTTATGTACATATACTATCTTATTTGATCATCACAACCACCTTAATATATTCTCTTTATTTGTCATAACAGTATCCAGAATTTTAATGGGGAGCTCACCTACTCTCTAATTCCTACCATTTGGGTAGAGCTGACTCTACATTCAATTTATGGAGTGGGCATTTGACCTACACCAGGCTAATCAAACTTCACAACTGCCTGATTTCAAGGAGTGATTCAGAGATAAACACAATATCCAGGTCTTGCTAAGTGGGAGATATTGCCAGCCAACGATTGGACTACTATTGTAACCACTGCGACACAGACTGGATATGAGCTGGCATTATTGGAGGCCATCTTGCCCCATGAAGAGAGCCTGCCCGAGAGTTGAGTCTAATAGAAGAAAGTAAAGCAGAGACAAAGAGACTGACTGTCTTAGTCTGCTTGAGCTCCTGTAACAAAATTCCATGAACTTAGTGGCTTGTAAACAACAGCTACTTATTTCTTTCAGTTCTGGAAGCTGGAAAGTCCACTATCAAGATGCTGGCAAACAATCAAGGTGCTGGCTGATTGGGTGTCTGGTAGGGACCCATTTCCCAGTTTATAGATGCCATTTTCTCTCTGTGCCCTCATGAGGCAAAGGGATGAAGGAGCTTTCTGGGGCTTTATTTATTTATTTATTTATTTATTTATTTATTTATCTATTTATTTTTAATAAGAGCACTAATTGCATTTATGAGGTCTCTACCTTCATGACCCAATCACCTCCCAAAGGCCCCACTTCCAAAAAATACGGTCACATTGAAGATTGGGTTTCAACATATGAATTTCGGGGAACACAAGCATTCAGTCCACAGCAGTGACTGCATCTTGACAACATTGTTTGAACCAGGACCCAGCCAAACTGATGCAAAGCCTATGCCCGGGCTTCTCACATACAGGAGTCAGTGCATTCTTTTTCTTTCCTTTTGCCATTTTGAGTTGAGAATCTCGTCTTTGTAGCCAAAGGAGTCCTATGCTCCTGGTCAGGCTGTTAACATTTTCCCTACTTTATGAGAAGATAAACTGAGGTTTAGAGAGCCTAAGCAACTCTTTATAGCTGGGCCTGCACTTAGTAGTGCAAAACAGAAAGAAAACCTGACTTAAAGGGCAGTGCTTTAATTATACTTTATTTAATTGAGGGGTTTTTTTGTATATTTTAAGGCACTTTATCTTTTCTATCAAAACTGAAGACAGGTCTTGTCAGGATAGAATAATTACTGTACCGTATCTAGAAAGTTCAGGCTTTCCAATATTTATTGGCAGTTGTTGTGTAGATTGTATTATTATAAATATGAATGCTGAGTCATTCTCGAGAAACAAATAGTAAATTTGAGCGCTTTAGGAGCCATGTGATGGATGCCTCTGTTCCGTTCTGTACTTAAAATGATATTTGTTCTACAGTTGAACTCTAGGTCTGATCTAAAATCAGCAGGGAAGGTCTGCAATACTCTCATGTGTGCCTCTTTTGAAATCTAGTGGTTTTAGAAAAAAGTATGTATGTACTGTATACTTCAAACTAACTAACAGTATTCTTAATGGGAAAAAAATCCCATTTTTTTCCTGGAACTGAGAATGGAAAACTCAGCTGCATACCATTCCAATTCAAGGATCTGTAATCTTAGACCATTGAAGAGTTCCTCTTTCCAAGGAATGTTTCTCTGTGTGGTTTCTAAGCCTCCTGACTTTTTAAAAAAAAATTTAGTATCCCCTGGGAAGCTTAAGAGAAATAGCAATGTAGGAACCTCGTAGGTCTTGCTAGGTTTTCATGTCTGATACATAGTTCTATTTTTATGTATTATATTTGGTCACACTCTTGCCTTCATTTGATTTTACTTGGTCGTCAGAACAAAACAAAGAGCTGTGAAGATTGTATAAGGATTTCCTCTTTCACAACAAATGGAAAACAAAATTTGCTTAGACTGTCATAGATATTACGAAAACCTGTGGACAGCCAAGTTTTAGAAATCCCATGTTGTACTTTACTCTTTTAAGTGTCAATGGTTCTAGTCTTAATCAAACTCTTTGGCATTCTAAATGGTGTCCACCTTAACAAGATTATCTCCTCATTGACTGCCTGTTCTTGATGCCCTCGGTGCCACTCATGTGAATAAATAGCCCAGCCGGGGTAGAGGAGGAAGCTGTTCTCCCCTTCGTGAATGTTGAGAATAATCCTGAAGCACAACAGAAGGACATTCCGATACCGCTGCCCAGATTTTGGGCTCAGAGGCGAGCCCTGTACTTGCATTTTGGCAGCCTAGTCATTGAACCTCTCTGAGCCTCGGTTTCTTTAGCTGTGAAGTAGAAATACTAATGCCTTCCTCAGGGGATGTGTGAAGATTAAAAGGCTACATGTTCTCTTAAACTTCACTGTTCAGGAAAAAAAGGGGGGGGCTGTAAATCTCTATGTGAATGTAAAACATTGAAGATAATTGAGCAACAGTTTTTTAACTCCTCCTCTGACGTACAAATTATGGCAAAATGTATTCAAAATATATTCAAAATCCAAGAACTGGCCCAAATATGGACACACACATAGAAATAACCTGTGATAAATTAAAGTCCAGTTACTAACAAGTGAAACCGTACCATACAGTTAAATTGTATCAGCTATTATAATGAAACACACGGATAAGCACATATACACACAGAGTTTCAATATGCTTAGCCAAATGGAGAACCCAGGCTTGAGAAAAATTCGTCTCCCACAGGTGAGGACGTTAGAAGTAATTTCTATGGCAGTCGTCTGATGATTCATTTCTCAACTACCATGGTTTCTTAATTAATTTGAGACATATTAATTAGATTCTCCCTCATTTTCACTTCAGCCCGGCATCTCTGGGTGGGGTTGACCTCTGCTCTCCACCCTCAGCAGCCCCCACTCCAGCCCTGGCAGCTGCCCGCTAAATCGCCACCAGGAAAAGCACTTCATCCGCTAACCACAAGGAGACTCAGAGGCGATAGGATGGAAATAGAATTTGTCTTTGTTGCCCAACATTTTGCCTCAGTTTCTTGGTTCTCATTATCCTCTTTTTCCTAACCCTTCCCTGACCCTTCCCTAGAGCCAAACCCACTGTATTCCCAGGAATCTGGTGGCTTCATGCAGGCAGCTCAGCTGAGCATGCTTCCCTAAGGCTGTCCACTTCCAAGTGGTTACTGCCTTCTTTTCTTCAGCTTCCTTTTCCATCCAACTCACATCGTCTCAAACTTGCTGATCTCAGAGAGGTGTAAACAGAAAAACCAACTAATCGAGAGTCAAGTGTGAAAACTCCTTTTTCTTTCCTGGGATTTTGCATCTTAAGCATGCTAACGCATATTCATCTACAACTCGTGGGATCCCCAAGGAATTTAAAGAGGACCGAGGTGATAGGTGGAGTTATCCATGGGCAACAGACTTCTCTTCATTCCTTTAACTTTCAACTCACATGGAAGCTCCCTTCCCTTTTGGTGAGGGTCAGTCTCTAGAGACTCTGCATTTATTTCCCAAGAAGAGTTACTGCTTAGGGATTAGCAGTCATTTCTGGCTGCCATCATGAGCCTGACACCAAGAATGCAGCTTTGTTCATGGAGCATGAAAGCAGCTTGCAGAGTCCTGCTGATTGGCATAAACCCATGAGGAAATAAAATTTTTCATTCATGTGCATGCACACACACACAGTAGCAGTTTTCCTCATTCATAGCCAGACACAATTCCAATTGCATTGGGCACTTTTTCATCTTTCTGGTATCAGAATATAGAAAAATACAGGTGCAATTGGGGACTTGGTTAAATCCTGAATTATCAGGTGACATGCGTAGATGCTACAAGCTTCAAATTTGGCCTTTGATTAACTTACTCTCTAGAGGTCTCAGAGAATCTTGGGAAGAATGAGTACTTTGTGTAAATGCTATTTATTTATTTATTTATCTATTTAAATTTGTTGAATATGTGAATTTACAGGGATTCTTTTTAGGGCACCCCTGTGATGGTTAGTTTTATGTATCAATCTGCCTAGGCTATATTACCTAATTATTCAAATAAACACTTTGGTTGGGAAGATATTTTCTACCTGTGGCTTAACATCTGCAATCAAGTGACTTTAAGTAGAGGAGATGATCTTTGATCATCTGAGTGGCCTCATTTAATCAGTTGCAAAGGCTTAAGAGCCACACTAAGACTTCTCTGAAGAACTGCGGCCTTGAAAAAGCAGCAGCAGCTCCTGCCTGAGGATTTCCAGCCCTTTGGCCTGCCCGACATCATTTAGACTTGCCAGCACCCACAATCCACCTGTTTCTCTTCCTTCAGAGAGCGCCGACCTAAGGTTCTAGATAGTTGTGCCATCGACACATTTGCTGCCAGCAATTTCACCACAAAATGGATTGGCCATAAAGCAAATCTGCCATAAAAGATTAAAATCACCAAAACAAAACAAAAGAAAACAAAACAAAACTAGAAGAGGGACTTAATGTCCTTTTTTAATGAAGGACATAATGAAACATGACAAATTTGTAAAAATAATTATTAATTTATTCCTTCACCTAAAACTGTATCAGCTTTCCAAATACTAGGATGCGTACTTGTTACTGAGCTTTATGAGAGCCTATGCTGTTGTTCATTCTTGGCATATTGTCACATGCCCATTGATAGACATCCCAAAGTTCCATTGGAAACGTGGAAGAAATGCTAACACTATCATGCATTTGTAACTGAACTTTGTTATCATCATAAGTGATATGTTATCATTTTCCCATATAGGATGCATTCTAGCTTTATACACTCTTATTCACACTTTCAGTAGTTTTGTCACTGTATTTTTTAAGTTGATATACGTAGTGATTAACTACTATTTTAAGACCACTGTGTCTACTTGTCACTGTATAGACCATTATGAGGGCTGGCTAAGATTTATGTAATGTAAAAATGGGAACTTTGCCAATGGAGAAATAAAGCCAAACTGACAACTAGCTTCAATACAGTAATTCTGCTGAAGATGGTTGATTTGTAACGGTGAAATGAAACCAAACTGTCTACCCATTATTTTATCTTTTATGGCCAAATTGCCTTACGGCCAATTAGTTATGTGGTAACAATGTTTGTGGTGAAAATGCTTGTGTCAAAGATGTTTACCGCAAAGATGCTAACAGTGAAAATACCAGACCTGCCTGATGCCTGATACTCCATCCACGTAGATAAGCAATGCTAAGACTATGAGACTTCCTTAATGCTTCCTCCTTCTTATGGCTTTCATCAGTCACATCCCTTTCAAATTATTCTTTAAAATAATGATCAGATATGATTTAGAGTTCTGTAACTCTGATCTATCCCCTATTGCTTCGAGATCAAAATCTAAACTCCTAAATAGGGTACACATGGCTCTTCATTTTCTGGTTCCGGCATACTTCTCCAGACTCATCTCTTTGCTGCGCTACTTACTTCCCTTGTACCTACCATCTAAATGGAAATGCTTCCATATTTTTAAGATGCCTTTATTTGTTATTCCTCTATGCCTAAGCTGCTCCTATGACCTCAAATATCCTTCTTTATAGAGCATCTGGCAAAAATCTACTTAACTTTCAAGACATGGTTGAATTGTTTTCTCTTCTGTGAAACCTTGCCCACCCTCCCCTTTTCCCAGCAGAACTGATCTACTCTTCCTTGGTACCCCAGCCTCCTCTTGCATGCTTCAGTTATGTACAGCCATAATATAGGAATGTAGTTCATTTGCTCATTCATATGTTTGTCTTCCAGTGTTAAACTGTGAGGCCTAATTTAGTATGTAATTTAGGAGACCCTTGTGGTAACACTTGCTAATGAACCCATCAATATCCATTCTCCTCTTTTTCAGCAATAATAGAACTCCTACCTAAGCACATGGCCACCGAGAACAAAGGTTACATTTTGGCCTCCTCTACAACTTGGTGTGGCTATGTGACTGAGTTCTCACCAGTGGAAAATAAGTGAGAGTGTCCTATGTCAACATCTAAGAATCATCAGAGGCAGTTGTCACCAGCTCTTTGCCCTTTATTCCTCCTTTCTTCCAGCCTACTGCTTGGAACATGGATGTGATGACTGAAATTCTGTCTTGGTTCTTGAAAAAAAAAAAAAAGTTACTCTTGGCATGGTCAAGTAGAAAGTCACAGGAGCTGGGTCCCTGAGAACTTTGTACAGCAAAGCAGCTATACCTGACCTAGATTACTCACCTCTGCACTTTTACCCAGGGAAGAAATGAATTTTCACCATATTTAAGCTGCTTTTCAGAGAAAGAAGTTGTAACACTCACAACCAAATATAATTCTAATATATGAATGGTTCCGGCAATGTCTTCACTTAACACTCTTTAAGCTTTTAAATTAGCCATGATTCTTAAATATTTGTTACCGGGTCCAAGTCAGAGAGGGGATCATAATTTCAGAATTGAGCTGGCTGGGTTTGGGTTTTAAAGCTTGGGTGCAGGGCGCCTGTGTGGCTCAGTGGGTTAAAGCCTCTGCCTTCAGCTCAGGTCATGATCTCAGGGTCCTGGGATGGAGGCCGGCATCGGACTCCCTGCTCGGCAAGGAGCCTGCTTCCTCCTCTCTCTCTGCCTGCCTCTCAGCCTACTTATGATCTCTCTCTCTCTCTCTCTCTGTCAAATAAATAAATAAATAAGTAAAATCTTAAAAAAAAAAAAAAGCTTGGGTGCGGTGTTTGCATATGGGCTTCCTGTTGTTTGTACAGGGTATCTTCTGCATTTCAACTTATAGACTTGGACTTAGTTTGAGCTCCGCTCCCTGGGGAACCCAACCTTTGATATATTCTGCTCCACTTGGCAAGTATCTAACTGACTAAGCCAGCTCCATCTCTGACTAGAGGGATGAGTTAGCAAATCAAACAAGGGGGAGGGTGGCTAGGTTAGAGCCAAGACTGAGGTGAGTTCAGGGGACATGAGCTGAGTGAAGTGGCAGCAGCGTGGCAAAGAATTTGTCCACACTTGGTGCACTGGAAAAGCAGGACCAGGAGAAAAATATGCCAGGTGGTTGCTAGGGTGATTTCCCCTTTCAAAGACCTGCTTATGCCCAGGTGAATTATGACACATCGTGACCCCTTTCCAGCATGGATATAGGAAATAAACACTCTCAAAATACTCTGTAGGAGTACAAATTGGAGAAAATTTGACAAGTCCCTTAAATATATTAAATGTGCATCCACCAGGAGCCAAAGATTTTTTACAAAGGGGAAGGAGCTCAGAAGAAACACTATAAATATGTGTGTTTATAATATTGTTCAAAATGTCTTACTTAGGCAGTAAGTGAAACAGACCCACATTCACATATATCCTCTATTCCCAATAGTACCGACAAGAACTAATTGAGCAAGAAATAAATAAATCCCTATGAAGAAAGCTATACAATTTCACTGGAGTTTGTATGAGGGCTAAAACTCTCTCTCTTTAATGATGCCTATCATTCTTATATGTAGAAAACTAAGAGAAATAACTGATTGCCTAACACTAGAGATCAGTAATATGACTAGAAGTAAAAGACCTTAGACCTTATTATACCTTGGCAATATTAATTAGAAAATATAATGGGGAAAGGCAGAATTTAAATCTATGAATAACTGATTGATTAATCAATAAATAGGTTTAGGAAATTTTGATAGCCAAAATAGGAAAATAGAATTATATTCTTTCCTCAGATGACATATGCACAATGCAGATTATTTAAATATGCAAATAAAGGGGCGCCTGGGTGGCTCAGTTGGTTAAGCGTCTGCCTTCAGGTCATGATCGCAGGGTCCTGGGATGGATCCCCGTGTAGTCACCCTCCTTGCTCAGTGGAGAGCCTGCTTCTCCCTCTCCTCCCTGCACATGCTTGCTCTTGCTATCTCTGTCTCTCTCTCAAATAAATAAATAAATAAATAAATAAATAAATAAAATCTTGTAAAAATATGCAAATAAAGAATATGAAGAATAGAATATGGGAGCATTGGAGCACTAAAACAAAATATAGGAAACTATTTTTTGATATGAAAAACGCCTATTGAGACCCTCGGTAAAAAATTCAAAACTAAAAAAGATCTTGACAGTCAATGAAGTGTTTGTTCTCCCTGTAAGTAGGCCCTATCCTCAGCCAACCTTTCTATTCTCTTATTTTATGGATATTTTAGGGATGTGGCAGGCAAAATCTGCCTGGCTTTTCCTGACATTTGCATACATCTGAACTTATTTGACGAGATTATGGCTGGCTTTATAGAGAAGTGGGGAAAAAGAGAGAGAGACAAAAGAGAGAGACAGATGGAGACACAGGGTGAGCGATTTACATGGAAAAGAAAGAAGACAGTGATTCAGATGTGGTGAGAACTGCTTCGGGCAGTGCCCTGATGAAGGCGTCACAGGCTCTAGGGTCACAATTCTTCAAAGATCCTCGAGTGTGGCATGGAAACAGCAGAATCATCAGACACCAAGGGACCACGAGGCCTGGGAAAGCAAGTGTCTCTGCAGTAGCCCTATGGACAGAAGGTTAGAGCTCTCTGCTGCACTGAGAAGTTTTAAGAACCCTCCAGGGACTTCTCAAGACCTTGTGGGTAGGCCTGGGGGCCCCATTTGGGGGAGATCCCCAATTAGAGGTATAATTTAATCCCCTCTTCCATATCAACAAGATAGGCATCTGAGTTTGTTTTAAATAAATAAAATAAATGACATTTCTTGCATACCCAGGTTTAAAGTGACTCAGTTGCAACATTATTAAGCAACATGGGGAGAAACAGACACCACGAGAAAATAAGCATAACTATGTAGGAGGCCTGTTTGACGGTATGTGTCGACATGTCAAATGAGCATGCTTTGTCACGAGCCATCTTAATCCCAGGACTTCACACCAAAGAACTTTCTTTACTGAGTCAAGCAAATAGATCTACTGCAAAATTGCTTATAAGGGCAAAAAGATTTTGGGAAACTCTGCATGCCTTTTAATAGGGAACTGCTTAAATAAGTTATGAAATAAATCATGGTACATACATACAATGGAATATTCTGAAGCATTAAAGGTGATTATGTGCTCAAAATCATCGGTCACATCCCTCCTGACTTCCAACATCAGAGCTCCTGGCTTTCAGGCCTTCAAACTCTGGGACTTAAAGAAGCAGATCCAATTCTCAGGCTGTTAGCCTCAGATTGGGAGATACGCCATTGGTTTCTCTGGCTCTCAGGCTTTCAGATTCAGAGTGAATTATACCACCGGTTTCCCTGGTTCTCCAGTGTGTAGATGGGAGACTGTGGGACTTCTTGGCCTCCATAATTGCATGAACCAATTCCTATATAAAAAAAAACTCCTCTTATCAATATCTAGTGTCTCCTATTATGTTGCTTTGGAGAACCTTGACTCATCCAAGTACTGATACTCATCCTTTTCTCCAACTAAGTCACAGGTTCCCAGTAGACATGTCTCCTGTGGGGGCACCAAGCAGTACCCTAGAGATGTGCAGCAAAATATCTCAGTGGAAATTCTCAAAGGTTAAGGTTTCAAGAAATTTTTACTTTTTCTTGTGCTGAACTGTATTTTAAAATAAGGAACTTGCATTGTTTTCCCAAAACCAATAGAAAAAAAGAAAGGAATGTTAACAACTAGAGTTTGCTGGGGTGTAGAGAATTGAGAGTTTCATGTACCATTGGTATAATTGAAAATTGGTAGAGCTTTTTGGAGGGCAATTCTACAATTCAATTTCTAAGAATGTATCCTGTGGGAGTATTTGTACCCTTGCACAAAGATGTATGCCCAGTGATACCCGTTATACCATTGTTTGTGGTGGCAGAAATGAAAAAAGTAATCACTTTTTGTGTTCTATGTCCTCTAGGCAGTCTCCTTATGGCTCTAGTGCAAGAGTAGGCAAACATTCATGTATTATACAACCACGAGAAGCACGGGAGAGGGATCCTTTTCCATTCGTTGACAGGGATAGAATGTTGCAATATATTGTTTATTTAAAATAGTAAGTGAGGGGCGCCTGGGCGGCTCAGTGGGTTAAAGCTTCTGCCTTCAGCTCAGGTCATAATCCCAGGGTTCTGGGATCGAGCCCCGCATCGGGCTCTCTGCTCAGTGGGGAGCCTGCTTCCTCCTCTCTCTCTCTGCCTGCCTCTCTGCCTACTTGTAATCTCTGTCAAATAAATAAATAAAATCTTTATTAAAAAGATAAAGAAATAAAATAGTAAGTGAAAAACAGTATGGAGAGTGTGATCTCATTCAACATTACTACGGGCATGCCTCCTTTTATTGCAGTTTGCTTTGTTGCACTTCACAGATGCTTTATTTATTTATTTATTTATTTTAATTAATTAATTAATTAAACAAATTTTTTTTAGAGAGAGAGTGGGTGGGGCAGGATGAGAGGGAGCAGGAGAGAATCTCAAGCAGGCTCCGTGTGCAGGGCAGAGCTGGAGCGGGGCTGGATCTCAGGACCCTAGGTTCACTATCTGTGCTGAAATCGAGTCAAGCCTTTAACTGACTGAGCCACCCAGGCACCCCATACTTTGTTTTTGGTTTTTTTTACAAATTATTTTGTGGCAACCCTGCATCAAGCAAGTCTATTCGTGCCATTTTTCTAACAGCATTTACTCACTAGTGTCTGTCATGTCTTGGGAGTTTTTACAGTATTTCAAACTTTTTCATTATTTTTATGTTCATTATGGTGATCTGTAATCAGCGATTATGACTCACTGAAAGTTCAGATGATGATTACCATGTTTTAGGAATAAAACGTTTTTAAATTAAAATGTATATTTCCTTTTTAGACACAATGTTATTGCACACTTAGTAGACTACAGAATAGTGTAAACATATATTTTATGTGGACTGGAAAACCAAAAAATTCATTTTATTCACTTTATTGTGCTATTCACTCAATGGCAAAGGTCTGGAACCAAACCTTCGGTATCTCCAAGATGCATCCATATATTTTTATGCTCAGGAGAAAAATCCCAAAGGATAGCTACCAATTGGTTGGCAATAATTATCTCTGATGAATGGCATTACAGAATTTTCACTTCCCATTTTATACATTTCTACATTGTCAGAACATTTTACAATAAGCATCTATTATTCCTATCATAAGAGGGGAAAACAATGACTTTTTTTGAAAAAAAGAAGAAAAGAAAAACCCCACAGAGAGCGGCATTGTTCCAGAGCTGGGTCTTGGGCCAAGATTTAGACTCTGCTGCACAGTGGCGGACAGGACCTTACTCAGCTGGAGCTTGTGAATAGCTTGATTGACATTCTCTGCCTGGCCTGCGCTTTCATTCATCTGGCATGGCTCAGCTGGAAACCCCCTTGAAATTTCCATGAAGGGGTCTCTCCTGCTGTGGGTGCGATATTGGCCATTTCTTAGTTTTCTGTCCAGCCAGAGAGCCAAGAATGCTACCAACTATGGGATCAAGCTCTACTCAGCTCATTACTTCCTAGCTGTGTGACCTGGAGTAAGTTATTTAACCTCTCTAGGCTTCCTACCTCAATGGTTGATTTTGAAGACGAAGCTAAAAAACATGTAAAATTCCTTCCCAGACATTGTGGCATAGTATGTAATAAATGTCAATTCACACCCCCACCATCACTGCCACTCCCTCTTTCCCCCTTTCACATTCCCTGGCAGATGAAAAATTTAAAGCAGTGGTTCTCAGTGGTTGCTCTGCCATTTTCTTGGTGGCCTTTGATAAATGCGGTGGAGGAACATTTTTTGGTGGTCGCCATGATGAAGAAGCTACTGCCTTTGACCTGATCTGTGGGCAGGATCCAGTGTCAGGTGTCCTGTAAGACAGGAGACAGTCCAGACAATAAAAATTACCTTGCAACTCACATAACTTGTCAATATTCCAGAAGGTATTTGTATAAGTCAAAAACCTATTTATATTATTTGAGTTTAGAAGTTAATTCCATTTTATATAGCAATATATTTCCCAGGAGGAAGATTGTACTTTGTTTTGCTTGGATTTTACCACCATTTTTTCAAAATCACATTCTGACAGTAGCTCCTCTTCTATGCTCTTTGAGTCTCCAAATAAAGCATGCCTCTAACGATCTGCCTTTGCAGTAGCCACAAGTTGGTTTGGTCCATAGCTACAACCGTCTGACCACATCTGACTGTTATATCTTCTAGAGTGCTGATTCCTAACTAAGCATTTACACAATGAAATCCACATTAGTCTATTATAAATTATTTTTCTATTATATCTTTTATATTAATTGGAGTATTATATTGAGTTTTTGAATCTATGTGTATGTAAATTGTATTATTTATGGCTTTTATTTTGGAATCATAAAGGTGGAATTCAAGATAGTTATTACAAAAAGAGGAGATGACAGTGTCTAGAAGAACACAGAGTGTTTCAATTGCATCAATAATCCCAGAGGAGAACACCTCTCCTGAGAACTTGGATGGGTTCAAGAACTGCATGCCTTGAAGTGTACAGTAGTGACATCGACTAAAATTCAAGCATCTCACCATTCCCATTTCCACAAGTGTTGTGGATAACTGGATAACCACCAACACCGGTCCCTCTGGAGGCAGAACCTGGGAAGCCACAGGAGCCAGAATAACTCTTATGTCCAGTTAGAGAAATGGAATAATCTTACTGTCCTTTCTTCTTTGTTAAACCAGAAAGCAAGAGATAGATCATGAGTCTGTAGATGAAGTGAAAGGCAAGAAGCCAGAGATGCCAAATACATGGAGGAGGGGCAGGGATGGGGACAGTTGCTGGTAGGTAGAGGATGAATGAGGAAGTTGAGCAGGGAGTAGGGTGAAGAATGTGGATCTGTTTTGACCATAGCACATCTTTATTATGTAGGCTAGGCACCAGCAGGGCTGGTTCAGGGCAGTATGAAGAACAGGCTTAAAGGAATTACAGAAATGTGTAATTTTAATATGTTTATCTATTCAATTAACAAATGTGGCTCACGTACCACTCCCTACTTTCTAACTCCCAGCTCTCAACTGGCCAACGTGAACCCAATATATCACTGTACTTCAAGCATGTTTTTTTTCAAAAGATATACCTATATTTCCCAATTAACATATTAGAGAAGAATGAAACAAGAGCTATAGAGAATAAAATGAGAAGATTATAATCAATGGAGTCTCTTGAAGCAATGAGAAAACAATTTTAAGTGCAAGATAAAAGATTAGCTTTCCTGAAAGATCTAGAGCCTTAAAAAGTCTTGCATTTATCACACAGGTAACAAATAATTATAATTCAGAGGGACAAATAAAACACTTTTAAGGGAACACTGGGAAGGCTTCATGGAGGAGATGGAATTTTGTCTGGATTCTTTTTTAAGGATAGATAAGGTTTCAGTAAACTGAGATTGGAGGAAGGTAGTGAAATATTTCAAAGGGAGTGATCCTCTTAAAAAAGGAGAGGCAAAAGACACACTGAGGATAAAGGGTAAATTTTGCTTGGAATGTGGGCATAGTGCTGGACAATTGCAGGTCCCTGACTGTCCCCACTCATGGTTTCCTGGATGGAAGACCGTTAAAGTCTTGGAGCAGGAGGTGGAAGGATTCCAAGTTCTGATCTAGGAAATCTCACCTCGCTATGACAGGTGGATAGATTAATGCCATGCAGGACCGAGGACAGGGAGACCAACGTAGTTTCAATAACCCGAACACTACGTGAGAAAGGCATCAATTTCATGGGTCTATGAATATGGAAAGGAAAGTTGTATAGAGAGACTGTAATGGAAGGTGAGAGAGAAGAATCCCTTGATCCCTGGGCATGCGAGTTGAAAATGCGAATGGGCCAATTAGCTTTACCCTACTGCAGGGACTGTGGGGATCATGCCAAATCAATTAAAATGTCAGCATAGTAGGTATTTGCATCTATTAGGAATGCGAGTTCTATGTCACCAGTTCTTATAATAAACACGACACATAGCAAGGAGGTCCTTGTGAAAAGGGTTGGTAAGAAATGTTTTTTATTGAATACTTGGCTTTGGTGCTGTTGAGGAGCAGAGCTAGAAAGCTAAGTTATTAGTATTGGGCCAGGGATTTATTTATCTTGCTTATATGCAGTACTAGCTAACCATATTAATGGTTTTAAATAGCCTCAGTTAGTTCAGTGATTCTTTTTTTTTTTTTTAGAGTTTTTTTTTTTATTCAATTCAGTGATTCTGAGAAAACTAGTGAGCTCATACTAAGTAGGTCCACTGGTGTCTTGATATGAATTAACACACAGCTCTATAAACAAATCATTTTTTTCCACTTTCTCCATGATGGTTTCTAATAACTCTGCACATGCTCCTCCAACTTTTATCCCTGGCTACACACTGGCCAAGGAGTATCCAAAGTAGTACACCCATTACAGGATTTTTTTCCGCATCCCTTGAAGCCTGTGTAGAAAACCTTCAGAGAAAAATAAAGAATAAGCAGATTTCAGGAACCTACTGGGTGGGAAGCTTTGACACGTCTTTGGAGTACTAATTTTAAAAAACAACTGAAAAGCATGCAAGTTTCTGAACAAGATAGCAAGAATTAAAATGGGATTTTGACATTTAATTATAGTTACTATCATAAGGTAAATGAGGGAAAGACTGGAAAGATCTATGGGATCTTACAAGATGAAAGTCTCCGTTTTAGTATGTTTGGCTGTTGTAAAAAATTACTACAAAATACCACAGTGTGAATAGCTTAAAAGCCACAGAAATTTATTGCTCACAGTTCTGGAAGCTGGAGTCTGAGATCAGCGTGGTAGGGTCGGGGCCCTCTTCCAGGTACCAGATCTGTTGTATCCTCATATGGCAAAAGGGCTCCATCTTTTCCTGCCTTCGGACATCCGAGCTCCTGGTTCTCTGGCCTTTGGACTCTAGGACTTACACCAGTGGCCCCCTGGTTCTCAGGCCTTCACACTCAGACTGAATTATGCCTCCAGCTTTTCTGGTTCTCCAGCTTGCAGATAGCAGATTGAAGGACTTCTTGGCCTTCACAGACACACGAGCCAATTTCTATAATAAATCTTCTGTATCCCATCAGTCCTGTTTCCCTGGAGATCCCTGACTAATAAAACATTGTAGTGAATAAAAGGGAAAATAGGTAGAGTTTCAGAGTTTTTCTTAGTGCCTGGGAAAAAAAGGGGGTGGAAAAAAAAGGGTTATCAAAGATGTTTCAGATCAAGAGGTAGCATAATTTGAAGCTATGCCATGTATGAGCATGAGGACCTGGTGTGAGAGATGCAAGGAAACAGGTGCTACCACAGAAGAGATTAAACAGCAAGACCAGGAATGAGTGTTAACACCAGTCTCAGGGCAAATACATTTAGAGATGCAAGGTCACTGGATTTAACCAGGAGAAATCACTGTGAGCGGCAAATGGAAGATAGTCAAAGGGAGGAAAAGCATTCAAGAAAAACAAAGGAATAGTGAAAGTACCATGAAAGATATGAGGGTCGGGAAACAAAAGAAAAAAGCAACAAAATATGGCTGGAGCTCAGAAGGAACTCGGAAGTAAGTCCATGAGAGATACATTAAATTTGAAAAGCATGAGAAAGGGCCAGAATCTCTCTGGTTGTTTTAGAATGGCTGCTACTTTTATTGCTCTATAAAGTATGACTTGTGGAGCCTTGAAATTGTGTTGAACATCGCATAATAGATGGGGGAAGTGCACAGTCTCAGCACACAACACCTCCATGTGTCATCAATCCACAAGAAGGACAAAGGCATTGCCACAGATACAAGGGAAGAGGAGAAGCTGATGGATGAGAGACATCACAGGACAGACAGACACAGTAATGGGAATTATGATGAAAGAAACAGAGGAAATAAGTGTGGGAGGGAATTAACATTTATTTCCTAATATGAACCAGATGCTCTAAATACATTATCTCATTCAACCTTCACTGGAGCCCCCAGGAGCACACATCACCGAATCGCCTTCTTACGGTTGAAGAAACAAGAGGTTAGGTAATGTGTCCAAGACCACAGAGTCACAGTGGATCTGAGACTTTATTCAGAACCTAATATCACAACGTTCATCTTCCTGGGATGAGCAAATAGCATTTGTAGGATAGAAGAAACAAGAGGAAAAAAACTAAGCTGAAATTATTAAATAGAAGAAATCCTAGAAATGTGATATTAGAACACGACAAGCCACCAGTCATCAAAATCAAGGGTGTCACTGGACTGCTATGGGAAATGCCCCTGGACTACTAAGGAAACAGTAACTGTTTAAGAAAACTTAATTTTCATGGCTGGAATGGTGGGAAGAACCTTATATTAATCAACTGAGACATAGTATGAAAATTACAAATAATGAAGCGAATGCTTCATTTGGCATAAAAATATGGCCATATTGTGGCAACAGTACAAGAATTATATGAAGGAGACCCCCCTGGAGAAGAGTCTTCTCCCCTGCCCCAACCTTCTATCAGCCAGACTTTTCTCAGCAACTCTGATTTGGGGAAATAAAAACGGCAGGAAATTCAGCATTTGCTCTTGGCAGCGCTTGCCTTCTTTTAGGCCACCCCCCACACTTCCCATTTGATCTACCCATTATATTATGTATCCACATCTGAGATCTCAATGGATACTTTCAAATAAAAAACCACTACCAAGTAGTATAAAGGCTATCTCCCTCACAAATGATTTTCTTAAGCGCCATGACTTTTAGTCCACGTAGAATAAATCGACCAATAAAATGTGAAATGTGTCTTCCCTGGACACACCATCTCTGAAAATTTTTTATTTCATGAGAAATGCATGACAGATGGTATGAGTAGTGGTGAGGCATTCAAAACAGTACAAAGTTTCCTACTGTTCTGTCAGATGTTTCCACTCTCTGTTCCATCCATTAAATGCTGACTGATTTTTCCTCTACGAACTTCACTTTGGCTTTTTAAAGATAAATAATGCTTTGGATATTCATTTAAGATTTTCTTATACTATGACTGGAAACCTCCATCTGAAATGTAATTTTCACATGACACAGAATAAGGGGTTGGAAGCATCCCCTATAACCTAAATCATCGCAATATATAAGGACTATGGTACCCGTTGGTCAAAGAGCGTTCCTTAAATTACAAATGATCATTGAAATGATTCAATTCAATGTGTAGGTCGGTGCATAGGTAATAGTTAAATATGTTTAGTTAAAAAAAAACTACTATAAAATTCTAAATGTTCAATCAGTTATTAACAGTTTTTAAAAATAATACCCATAGAAAATTATATTACCTCAAGGCTAATTAAATTAGGCTTATCCTATTCTATTGGATAAGCAGTGAATGTTAGTTTCCTGGAGGCCCACTCCATTTTCTGATTGCTAATGGGTAAATGTATACAACTTGAGTATATGCACGCTCACATGTATACGTGTGCGCGCACACAACTTTCAACGGATATTGTTTAAATAGGGTCCTACATGACCCGGATGTCCCAAGCCTACTACGCACTACTGTCTCATGCAGTTCGTGTTATTTCCCCTTTTAGAATCTTTTAAAAGATCATTTTGAATAAAAAAAAACTTGTAAGCATGTGGATGGAGATGTTTTAGATGGGCATTTTGGATGGCAATGTATCATATTTTTTTTCTGACCAGTGACTCAGATCCTTTATAGAATCAAGTGACTCAGCGTATGCTGATCTATGGTCAAAACTGATATTTCTATCACTTTATCAGAAAGACTATAATCTCTACTAAGAAACAAGAAAATGGAAAGCTATTTAAAAGAAACACCCTAATTAAAGGCCAAAGACTTTTCAGCAAAACTGTATCTGCCGAAAATTAGAACATTTTCAAGGTTATTCTGGAAATAAATTGACTCTATTTGGCAACCTTCACTAAATGGAAAGTACTGTAGCTCCTTCTGCCAGTTTTTTTGTGTGCAACTGACCAAGGCTAAATAAGAAACAAACCCCAAACTCCTTTGCTTTAATTTTTTTGTCTGGCCAGCAAACCAACTTAACGAATTATTTTATTTTTATAGAAGAGATTTGCAAAGTAGATTGCCATCTGTAATTGTTTTTTTTTTTTACCCAGCATTCAGTAGCATAATTGGCTAAAATTTTGTTGTTGATAGAATCCTAATGATAATTACAAACGGAAGAGAAAACGGGGATATTGAAATCTGAGTAAATTGAAACAACATTTTTAAAGTGGTAGAAGAATAATTCCGCTCTGCAGACTTGCCTTCTAGCTTCCTTTTTTCCAGAATTCAGATTCGTAGTAAGCACAGGTGGGTACTTCAGCTTTATAGATTAAATTTTCATTATGGATTAATGGGGAGGGAGTTTGGGAAGGAGGGAGGGGGGGAGAGGGAGAGGGGAAGAAAACCAGCTAGCAATTAGCAGTCCAGAGAAGACATGGAAATCGCATTGTGCTGACTTCCAGGGTATGTGCTAATAAGCTAAGCTCTTAGGAGAAGAAAGAGAATATGAGCTCTTTTTTTTCTGAAGTTCACTACCTACTTCCATACATACTTTTAAAAAATATGTATGGAGGGGCATGTGGGTGGCTCAGTCTGTTAAGTGTCTGCCTTCAGGTCAGGTCATGATCTCAGGGTCGGGGATCGCTGATGGATCACTCCGGCAGGCTCCCTGCTCAGCAGGGAGTCTGCTTCTCCCTCTCCCTCTGCCTCTCCCCCTGGCCTGTGTGCTCTCTCTCTCTCTCTCTCTCTCTCTCTCATTCTTTGTCTCTCTCAAATAAAATCTTTTAAAAAAAGAAAGAAGTATGTATTAAGTATTTAATGCCAATAATTACAAAGTTATTAGCCTGAAATAACAATTTCATTACCAAAAGGTGAATTCCATCACTAAAGAATGGCATTCTTGGGTTCTGATGTTTTGTTCTGATAGAAGGATTAAGTAAGATTCTGCTGAGACTAAATGCTGTCTTGGAGCAAGGGAGATAGGACCGTCTTTAATTTTCTTTGACCATTTGTTTTGGTCAAATAAGCTAGTTAGCATCAAGAGTTAGCTCAGCCTCTCCACTCCCACTTCAACCAGATGTGCAGCTCAAGTTGTAAAATGTCGACAAATTCAGATGCAATCCTTACGTATTTTCCATTAGATCAGGATTCCCATTGCCCTTAGAACGAAACACAAATGCCCCTCCAGGGCCAAGGAAGCCTTCTACAGCCTATTCTCACTCATTTCATCTTCTACCGTCCTCCCCCGCTACTCTCCAGCCACCTGATCTTACTGTTTCCCCATAAGATGCTGAGCTATTTTATTCTGTTTTATTTTGATTATGTATTTATTTTGTTATTTTATTTCTACACGTGCTGTTCCTTCTATCTGAAATACTCTCGATTCAATCTTCATGGCTTGGCTCGAATGTTATTTCCTCAGAAACCTTCCCCTAGAAGCATCCCTTGAGATCTTCCCTGACCTTTTTACTGACTGGCACCTCACCCTGCTTTATTTTCTTCCTAGCACTTATCTTTATTTGAAAATTCTTGTCTCTTTGTTTGTTGACTTGCTCGTTGCCCATCTTCTGTTGCTAAAATGTAAAAAATATGAACCATGAACCTCACGTCTCTTCCCCATTGTTGTGTTTCCCGTGCCTCTGACTGTGCGTACCACCTATTTGCTGAATAAGAGGAAGTTTAGGAAAAATTCTTGATTGAGGTCTCTGTTCACAAGGGCTCTGGTTATTGGAGCAACGTATCTCTTCTCTGTTTTTCAGGTTCTGCCAGTTTCAGTCCCTCAGTGCTTAGCTATTTTCCCAGATTTGGGAATCCCACCTCACTCCAACTTCTGGTGCTTCTGTCCTCAGATCTTTGCTTGTTTCCTCAGCACAAGCCCTGTGGCTTACTTTAACCCTCCCTCTGCCAATGCTCCCAGCCAGACCCGCATGGACCACCTTAATTTCTCACCATGGCTTCTAACGCTTGACGTAGCTACGGGGTGATAGAAAAAAAGCCTGGATTTGGGTCTGAGTCTGGTGCCACTCTGTGACCTTTAGGCAAATCATTTAAAACAAGAAAGCTTTCTGCAGGAGTGTTTTCTGAGAGGCTGGAGGTGGGGTGGAAGAGAGAGTAGGCAGGAGACTCCTACGTGTTTGACCTGAGTAAACAGCTTTATTTACTTTAGTGGAGGTAAATGCTGGAGCAGGAGGCCTGGCTGGAGAAGAAGGGCACAGCTGTATTTGGGAGGTGTTAATTTCGAAACACCAATTAGACATACAAACTTAGAGGTCATGAAGGCAGCTGCTATGTAAGTCTCAATATTAGGAGAGAGGGTCTGGGTGAGAGGTACAATTTTAGAATCTTTAACATACTGGAACTATTTAATGCCTCAAGACTGTATGAGATTACCTACTGTCCCCCATAGCATCAATATGAAAGAAAGAAAGATGGGAGGGAGGGAGGTGGAGAGAGAGAGAGAGAGAGAGAAAGAAAGAGAGAAAGAAAGTCTAATATCTGAGAACGAGGCCTGCAAACATTCAGAAATTGGTGCACTGAAGAACAACCAGCAAATGAAGGGCCCATGAAGGTGAAGAAAATCCAAGAGAACGTAAAGAAATGATAAGTTTCCTCTAAAATTCATTTTATATATAACAACTTTAAAATATTTACTAAGTATATAATCAGTTCAGGTCACTTCAGGTGAACAAAATGATCAGACCTATCATGAATCCTGCCTTCAAGGTAACAGTAGTCTGGTAGATGAAAAGATGTCTACAGATTATTCAAATGCAAGGTAAAAAGTGATATATGGGTCACAAATAATAACAGGATTTAAAAAGTGTGGTTACTAAATACAGTGTAGTATCCTGGATTGGATCCTGAAACAGAAAAGGCTGTTAGTGGAAAAAAACAGTGGAATCTGGATTAAGTCTGTAATTTAGTTAATAGTATAATACCTTTGTTAATTTCTTATTTTGGACAAATACACCATTGTGATTTTTTTTTTAAAGGTTTGCCATTGTGATTTAAGAGTTAATCGTCAGTGACACTGAGAGACATACAGGGATTGTCTGTAATATCATTGCAATTTTTCTGAAAACCTAAAATCATTTTTTTTTAAAAAAAACTTTATTAAAGTGTGCAGACATGTAGATGAGAAAGACCCAAACAGAGGAGACCTAATTGGGAAAGCCTCATGGATTGAGTGTAGTTTGTATTGACCGGAGAGCTAATGCAAAACTGAAGAGGAGGTATATTCTAAGCAGAGTGAAAACATTGACAAAGGCAAGGAGGTACAGTTCTGACTAATCAGCAAATACCAAACAGCAATAGCTCTTCCACTAAGTGGTTCAAAGTGTAGTTTAGAACCAAAGTGTAGTTTAGACTCAGAAGTGGGGGACCAGTCACTACATTTAGGTTTTGCATCATGTCCCAGACTTCTTGTCTCTCATCCAATCCAGTTCCCTCAGAAACTATCTGTCCCCATCTAGTGGCTCTTGTTTTCTTCCCTGACCCATGATGGGGACACGTAACAGCGTGACAGCGCTCTGACCCAGCTCTTTTGACATGGGACTATTTTGACATCACCTTACTCATGTTACAGTTTCAATTCAGAGGCCCTTTAAAAAAACATGTCTTTCTCTTTCTTTCTTTCTTTCTTTCTTTCTTTCTTTCTTTCTTTCTTTCTTTCTTTCTTTCTTTCTTTCTCTTTCTTTCTTTCTTTCTTTCTTTCTTTCTTTCTTTCTTTCTTTCTTTCTTTCCTTTTCTTTCTTTCTTCCCCTCCCTCCCTCCCTCCCTCCCTCTCCTTCCTTCCTTCCTTCCTTCCTTCCTTCCTTCCTTCCTTCCTTCCTTCCTCAGGGACTCTTGAGCATTTTGTTGGAGAAGCTGTTTAGTACTTACCCTTTTGTCCTTGAAGTAAAGCAGCGCTGAGAAAAGACACAGTGTTGCAGGGGTGAGGCACTCAGGGTCTGTACTCACTATTCTGTTACTGACTGTTTGTGTAAGGTGTGACCATAGTCCTCTTCTTTGGCTTTTCTGAATAGCTTCTTCATGGTACTCGTAACTTAACCATTGTGTTGCTGTAAACATGGAAGGAAGTGAAGTAATGTCACTCAGGGCCTGGAATAAAAAAAAAAAGTGCCTAATGACATTGGCATTATGCTCAAGAAGATGTTTCTTCCTAAGAGGAGAGGCTGTGTCTTATTCATCTTGGAACCCCTCTTAACACAATGCCTTATGCCTGTCAAGTTGAATACTCTTAGGAAAAGATAAGAGCCTGTTGAGATATCTTTCAATCACACTTGAGAATTGTACTATATCGCTAGTCTTCAGTGTATAGAAATTGTAATGCTTTGTATTGTAGCTGTCTTAGCATTAAAGGGCTCTCATTGTATAAATTTTACATAAAGAAACTAAAGATCAGAGGGGTTAAGTGATTTGTTCAAGAGTACACAAGCTGGCTAGCAGCCCTGTTACTCTTATATTTCCTATTTCACAGAAGGTAAGCCAACATATATTAAATATCTGTTCTATGTCAGATTTTATCAGGGATACTTTCAGATAAATATTTTTAAATTGTGGGGTGCCTGGGTGGCTCAGTCAGTTGAACTCTTGGTTTTGGCTTAGGTCATGATCTTGGGGTCGTGGAATTGAGCTGGTCATCAGGCTCCTCACTGGGTGCAGAACCTGCTCCAGATTCTCTCTCCCTCTCCCTCCCCCTGCTCATGCTCTCTCTCTTTCTCTCTAAGATAAATACATAAAGTCTTTTTTTAAAAAAAAAAAACTTTTTTTAAAGATTTAAAATCAGCACAAAGAGAGAATTCTTCAATCTGATCTTGGTATTTGGATGCTACTTCCTGCATTTCACCAATTTCAGCCCTGACTACTGAATTGTATTTTGATTGTGAGCAGTTAGAGTGGATATGCCTTGGTCTTAGAATGGATAGTGGCCCTAAATTTTAGCTTGCTGTCTAATCTAATTAAGTTCCTAGAGTAATGTGACAAGCTTCAGATGACCTTCCTTACTCTCTTTTCTCTCTTTTCTTTGTACGTGCTTTCTCTGCTATTCTATGACCAAGAAACTCAACATAAGATAACTCTTGTCATTAGGGTACATGGATAGTTCAAATTGCGTGTCTGACTCTTGGTTTGGGCTCAGGTCATGATCTCATGGGCCGTGGGATGGAGCCCTGGTTTGGGCTCCATGCTCAGTGGGGAGTCTGCTTGAAAGATTCTTTTCCTTTGCCCCTAACCCCCCTCAAATAAATAAACAAATATTAAAAAAAGTAATAACTTTCCCTCCCTCTACCCCACCCCCCTCAAATAAATAAATAAAATATTTTAAAAATCATTTCTTTATTTGAGAGAGCGAGAGAGCATGTGCAAGGGCAGGGGGCGCTGAAGAAGAGGGAGAAGCAGACTCCCATTGAGCATGGAGCCTGATGTGGGCCTCCTTTGCAGGACCCTGAGATCATGGTCTGAGCTGAAGGCAGATGCTTAACAGACTGAGCCACCCAGGTGCCCCAATAAATAAATAAATCTTAATAAAAAAGAAAAAAGATAACTCCTGTCACATTCAATGAATAATGTCGTTCAGGTCAAAAACATCTGCTTCTAGGTGAAAATTGTACCTAATTCAGATAAGATATAGTGTCACAATACACGATAAGTGTAGTAATCTATGATAAAGGGACAGCACATCTCCCTAGTATTTTCAGTGCAAAATTGTGTGATTCTGTGCTTCATTTCCACAATTAGAGGTAGAAATGTGTCATATATATATATTTACCATACCATATATATATATGAGCTTGTCATACCTATGACATTATATATAAGTTGACCATAACTGAGTTTCATCTTATTTGTGAACATTAAAAATATTTTAAAAACTCGACATATTATTCATAGTATTGATGTCATCAAAATGAGTTTGTATTGTTTCTATCATATTTAAAAATTAATGATATTTTATAAAATCCTGTGTTTCTATTTAGACTTAATGTGAAAGAGTACTTAGAGTTGAAACAGAGTAAAAATATAAAATCAGTGGAAAGCTATGACGTAAATGGTTTCTGAAAAAGCCTTATAGAATTTAGGGCTTGTCCTTTGTGTTCATCAGATTAACTGTTAATATATAGTAATTGAATAATTATGGTCTTCCTTTTTTATATTTTAAGAAGCACAGGAATGGTTTGGAGCACAGATCTCTCCTTCAGTTCAGCAGAGTATTATTACATGCCCAAGTTATTCCATTTGATAAAGGTAAGACCTATTTGTTCAATATCTTCTCTTTCCTTCTGAAGAATTATAGATTTTTTCAATGAATTTAATTACAAATGTTTGTTTTATGCATACTAATTTTCTATTTGCCTTTTGTTTGGCCTCCTGGGTCCTCATATGGATGTTAGGGTAGATAGATGGATAGAGATTTTTATTGAAACGTGAGGCTTTCTAAGTTTCTTGAGAATGCCCTTTATTACTCTTCTGCATAACAATGTTATCCTTTGAGCTGTGGGCAGCTTACAGAAGAAATAACTAAGGATATGACTAGAATAAGAAAACATTGTTTTTTAAAACCAATATTTAAAAATGCATGAATGTCTTCTATTGAATCATGTCACATATATTTGGTGTCCCAATATATCATAATTTTTTTAGGTTATTTATTTATTAATTTGACACAGAGACAGTGAGAGAGGGAACACAAGCAGAGGGTGTGGGAAGGGAGAAGCAGGCTTCCCACTGATCAGGGAGCCCCATATGTGGGGCTCAATCCCAGGATCCCTGGATCACTACCTGAGCCTAAGGCAGACACTCAATGACTGGGACACCCAGGTGCCCCACCAGCATATCATAATATCAAAGCAATTGCTTTACTGTATTTCTTTCATAATTTGCCTACATGCAATGGTCTGCCTAATCTTTTGTTCCTGTAATGGTATGGGGGATGTTCCTTAAATTACATGTTTTCCACAAAGATTCCTTTGGCAAAATTGCCTCTTAAAAAGAAGCTACCTTCAATAAGGCAACCAATTAAATTCCCCCATGAGGTCAAGACACATGGAAATACTCCCTCCCCTGGCTTTCCTTTCTTCACATATTTTGTTGTCGTTTTTCATAAACATCTTTCCAAAACTATGCAGGTTTGCCAGGAGAAGACCTGACTCTGTTCTGTTTAGTACAAACTTCCAGTTAGCAAATTCTTTCCAGTCTCATTCCAAGAATGAAATTCCATGTGTCTTCATTAAGTTGTTTTATGTTAATCCCTTCACTCACTGATTTGTTTATTTTTCCAGCAAATTTTTATTATCTGACTGAAATGTGTCAACCACAAAATTTTAATCTAGACATGAAACAGGGATTGGAGAACTCTCCAGCCTTAATGGACTAACGGTGATACAGGTTTAGAAATAATAAAAATATAATATATGATAGATAAAAGTGCTGTTATATAAGTACAGAGGAGGAAGTAAGAAACTATATTTTGGGTGAACTGGGCGAAGCTTCCAAGAAGAGGTGGGTCATAAAAATTGTGTAGGTGCCCATCAGGTGGAGAGGAAGAGCAGGAGAGGAATGGTGGAGCATTAAGTCAAAAGAGGAATCTAGGCATTTCTCAAAGAAAGTATACAAATGGCCAATAGGTACATGAAAGAGAGGCTCAACATCACTAATCATCAGGGAAATGCAAGTCAAACTACAATGAGATATCACCTCATGCCTGTTAGAACGACTATTATCAAATAGATCAGATGTAAGTGTTGGCAAGGATATGGAGGAAAGGGAATTCTTGTGCATCGATGGAAGGAATATAAATTGGTGCAGCCACTGTGGTTTCCCAGGATGGAAGTTCATCAAAAAATTAGAAAAGGACTACCAGATAACCCAGCAATCCCACTTTTGGGTATACATTGCATAGAAATAAAAACACTATTTCAAAGAGATACCTGTGGGCACCTGGGTGGCTCAGTGGGTTAACGCCTCTGCTTTCGGCTCAGGTCATGATCTCAGGGTCCTGGGATCAAGGCCCGCATCGGGCTCTCTGCTCAACAGGGAGCCTGCTTTCTCCTCTCCCTGTCTCTCTTCCTGCCTCTCTGCCTACTTGTAATCTCTCTCTCTGTGTCAAATAAATAAATAAAATCTTAAAAAACAAAAACAAAAACAAAAACAAAGAGATACCTGTGTTTCCATGTTCATTGCAATGTTGTTCACAATAGTCAAGAAGTGGAAACAACCTAAGTGTGTATCCATGGATGAATGGATAAAAAAGTTGTGGTTTGTATATATAATGGAATATTACTCAGCCATAAAAAGAAGGAAATCTTGCCATTTGTGACAACATGGATGGACCTTCAGGGAATTATGCTAAGTGAAATAAGTCAGATAGAGAAAGACAAAAACTATATATTCTCACTTATATGTGGAATCTAAAAAAGCTGAAATAATAGAAATTCACAGAGTAGTCACCATGTGTTGGGGCAGGGTGGAGGAAGTGGGGACCTATGAGTCAAAGGTTACAAACTCCTAGCCATAAAATAAGTTTTGGGCCTCAAACTGCACAGCGTGGTGGCTGCCGTTAACAATACTACACTATATATTTGAAAGTTGTTGAGAGAGTAGAACTTAAATATCACCACGCACACACTAAACAGTAATTATGGGAGGGAATGGAGGGTTAACCAACCTATTGTGGTTATCATTTTGTGATATATACATGTATCAAATCATCACATTGTACACCTTAAACTTATGTGTCAGTGATATCTCAATAAAGTTGGAAAGAAAAAAAAGAAGTGTCTAGGAGAATAGAATTCAGCCAGATACTACAAGGTCTATATCCCAATCATCTTGAAGACACGGGAGTTTCCTAAAAGGTTTTCAAGTACAGATTGAAATAAATATGCTTAACTTCATAATTGCCTCTACATAATATATATTGTTTTCCTTTTTCTGATATAGAATGTTCGTGTGTTGTTTATTTAATTTGGCTATTGTTATCTTTAGATATGACTTTATTGATGTTAGAAATCTTAGCAGCCAAAAATGGTCCAGAACCTTTTCTTATTTAATTAACTCTTTCCCTCCAAGTGCCTAGTAAGTACTCATAAAATTCTGCATGATGATAGGAAAGCATTCCCTTCTTGGAAAAGAGTTTGGCTTTGGGGCCATCAGGATGCAGCTCATCTTTATGCTTATTTAATATCACTTTGACCTTGAGAGCATTTCAATGTTTTATTCATTATTTAGTTCATGGGCTTGATATGGTCTCAGTTCTTGTTTAGGTCCTGCTGTAAGGAACTGAATCATAAAAGGGAAGCAGAAAGCCCTCTGCAGCTATAAAACACAGAGGTCAGTGTGGGGAAAAACAGGTTTAGGAAATAGTGACTTTGTAAAACATAAGTTAGCAAATCAAAAGAAAAATAGTAGGCCTTAATATATAGCTTTTAATGGAGGAACAGAACTCAGATCTACCCTTCCACCGTTAACAGCTGAAACAATGGACAAAATACATGAAACAACTGTGTCTAGATGTTTGGCAATAGGCACTGCATATCTGTGATCTCTGATAAGTATTTTTTTGATCATACCCAGAGAAAGTCAGTACCGGGCTTTCCCACAGGCAGGAGATTAATTCATTGCCGAGGCCAACGGTTGCTCCTGGCCCCTCCCCAATGGGAAAGTCTACTTGGGAAATTGCGAGTAGCTTGGAGCACCTCCTCCAACCTAGACAAGGGGGCTGAGATGTAGCCCCACTTACTGTAGAGTCTTCAGTCCCATCTAACCGGAAGGGCTAGCGTAAATGTCTGGAAGCTGCGCAGCCCAGTGGTGCTCTAGCCAAAGAAGGGTACAAAGAGCCAATAGTTTGCAGAGCAAAACCAGTGGCTCTGTTCGGGCAGGGAACTTGCTTGTAGGTTGGATTGAGTTAAGACAATGAACAAGGAACTTTATTGGTTTTAGAGCTGCTTCTCCCACTGTGTCTGAGCAGGGACTCTAATTTGTAGACCCGTTTACTACTGAATACAGTCTTTGACCTGTCCAGCCAGGGAACTTAACCAGTCCATGGGAAGCTGCACAGCCCAGTCAACAGCCCTAAATTCAGTGGCCCTTGAACAGAGAGCATAACCCGTGGCCTCCCTTGTCTACAGAGCAGAACCAGAGGCCTCACCTAACAGAATTCAGTGCACACTCAGGTCTGATTCAGACCACCACCAAGCAAGGAGCTGTATTAGACCCTGGACCCTGGCCTGTTGCCCTGCCAATCCCACAGCACAGGGAGGCTAATTCATAGTCCTAGCCACTACTGAATATATTGTCTGTTTATTTTTTTGCAGTGATTGCCCATATTTGGACATTGGGATTTCCTTCAAATTGAGTCTTGTATCCTTTTGACATATTCCCATTATTTTAGAGTACCTTCTTATTTTCTGGTACCACAGAATATCCCAGATTTATCTTGAACTTTTTTTTGGTCTCAGTACTGGAATCAACCATTTCTCTATGGAGCTCTGGTTTAACTAATCTGAAGGATTAGTTTAATGTATAGTGAATGAAAATGAGAGATCATATTCCACCACTTCAAGTCAATCCTAAAATATTAGTCTAGGAAGCACGATGAGTCGTAGATCATAGTAGAAAGACAAGAAAAGACATGTGGAAGTGTGGGTTTTCATCAAGTGATCGGCTTTAAAACAAAAATGCTGTTGGCTTTCAGTTTTACCAGCTGAAACATATCTTGGTGTTTTAGACACTATTAAACTTTTACTGGAGTCAGAAAGTGATGATGGAGGGTGGTGTTAAACTGCCCTGTGGGATCTTGCTGGGCTGCACAGAGCTTCAGACATGGGTTGTAAGTAAGCAGGACCACAAGGCTAATGTTCGAGTCATCATAAAATTCTGGGCTTGGAGCACCGTGCACAGGAACTGAGTTTAGAGTCAATGCATGAGCCACCTTGTTCCCCAAATGACTTGGTAGTAAGGGAATTGTTCACAATGCCCACTGAGCTTTGGCTGAAGTTCAACCACCTCTGTGAGGGAATCCAAAAGAGAACGTTGGAGTCTTTTGCACTGAGAAATGGAATTGCGATACTAGAAAACTTTTTCCATTGGAATTTCTGTGAAAAGGGGAAATTCAGTCACAATCTTAAAGAAATGACTATCATTTGGCCCATTTCACTGGTAAACTCAGTTTTCAGAATGACTCTCCTGAATTTTTAATCCATCTTCAAACATCATTTCATATCTTTTCAACACAAGAGTGAAAGTTGATATGATTATTACGTACCTGGAATCATAACGCTTGCCTCGTACCCAAATCCTGAAGTTACTTAGGTATAAATTCCAGGCTTTTTTACAAAAGTGAAAAAACCCTCAGAAAGTGTACACATTTTCCCACCCAAATTGGCATAAAGAGAGAGAGTGGGAGAGAGAGGGCACAGTCTTGACCTTTTTTCAGGAATACATTGTATCCATTTTCACATTTAAAAAAATATTTTCTCTAGTCTGTGTTTTCAACACTTTGATTAGAAAAAAAGTAGAACTGGAAAGAATCTCCTCTCCTTCCATCCCACTCCACTTGGAGTTAAGCTAGACTTTCTGAGGATAAAGATGAACCACCAGGTCCCTGAATCATGTTGATGGTAACTCCTTTTTCAAGCGGGAAAGCCTAGAAATCTATGGAGGGGATGAGAAGGTCCTAACAGGGGTCTCTTCCTGGTTTTTTCTCCCTGTGGCATGCCATTGCTACCTTATGAAGTAGTCGTGTGAGCTGTGCTTCTCATTCCATGCTGGACCCTGGTCTTGAATTGCCTGGAGAAGTCAGGCAGTGGAGGAGTTCCCTCGCTGGAATGTTGAGCAAGTACATTTTTACCTGATACTGTAACCCGGGTTCATCCTTGGCTCTGAAAGCGTCTCCTCCCACACGGTCTGCAAATCAACTTATCCTCATCCCACTGTGCCTGCTTATCCCACTGCTTCATCTGATGTTTGTTTGTAACGGTAAACTCTGTTGCTTATCTGCCTTTCAGGAGGTTGTAGCAATGAGAGCGGTAATATGTGTTCAAATGAAAGGAAAGCATTTCAGCAGCACCCTTTGGGGAGGACATAATGTCGTCAAACATATTTTACCAGAATGCCTCAGATTTAATCATGGAAGATGTCCTTTTACATATAGGAAAACACAGTTCCCAAAGAGTGAGGAGGCAGTGGAAACACAATTGAAGATGTAAATAATCCAAATTTAGAACTCAAGTTTCCAGATTCCAGGGGCTATGTTTAAAACACCATTGTCTCTCTCCTCAATGGAACATGCAAGATAGTTGTATTAACATGCACAAGACCCAACTTCAGAGTTACACAAAATTGCAGTTTTCTAGACTCTAAAAGACAAGACAGTCTTCTCACAGAACAATGCATTTAACTAACAAGAGGGCTATGTTAAACCATTTAAAAATAACTTTTTAGCCATTGACTTTACAATCTTATTAAAGCCTAGTTCTAAGCATGGTTTAAAAATTTTGTCTACAATATTTATTCCTTGCTGGCTTAAAAAGTAATACAGGACCAATGCCAACTTCTTTGAAAATGCAGAAAAAGGTAATATAAAAATGTGAAACGTAATGTAAATGTAATGTAAAAACATAAACGTCATGGTTAAAGATTATAATTTTTGGTTAGTAAAATCCCCTTGCTCTCCATATTAATGTAGTTATATTTTGGGGTGCCTGGGAGGCTCAGTTGTTTAAGCATCTAGCTCATGATTTTAGCTCAAATCATGATCTCAGGGTTGTGAGGCGAGGCCCTGCGTTGAGTTCCATTCTGGGCCTGGAGCCTGCTTAAGATTCTCTCTCTCCTTCTGCCTCTCTCCATAAATAAATAAATAAATAAGTTATGTTTTTATTTTCTTCATTTGTATTTAGATATAATTGACATACAACATGTTAGTTTCAGGTATAGAGCACGATGGCATGTATATATATTGTGAAATGATCATCACAGTAAGTCTAGTTAACATTCAACACCACACATAGTTATACATTTTTTGTATGATGAGCACTTTTGAGATCTCTCTTTGCAACTTTCAAATATACCAGACTTATTGCTAACTCTAGTAGTCACTATGCTGTATAGCATATCCCCATGACTTAGGTATTTTATAACCTAAAGTTTGGACCTATTGACCGCCTTCACCCATTTCACCCACCCTCTGCCTCTGACGTGATAACCAGCAGTCTGCTCTCTGGATATGTGAGTACAGCTTTTTGTTTTCAATTTTAAGGATGTTTTTTAGATTCCACATATAAGCGATACCATCTGGTATTTGTCTTTTTCTGTCTGACTTATTTCTCTTAGCATAGTTCCCTCAAGATCCATCCATGTTGTCACAAATGGAAGGATTTCCTTCTTTTTTATGGCCAAATAATATTCCATTGTATAGATATACTACAGCTTCTTTATCCGTTAATCCACTGATGAACACTTAGGGTTTTTTTGTATCTCGGCTATTGTAAATAATGGTGCAATCCACATGGAGTGTAGAAATATTTTCAAGTTAATGTTTTCATTTCCTCCACTTAAATATCCAGTAGTGGAATTACTGGATCATATGATATTTCTACTTTTAATTTGTTGTGGAACTTTCACACTGTTTTCCATTGTAGCTGTACAAATTTACCTACCAGCTAACAGAGCACAAGGGCTCCATTTTCTCTACATCTTTGCCAATATTTATTTCTTGTCTAATAAACTTTTATGTCACATAATTACATTTATAATTACATAAATTATGTATATTATATGACACACAATGGCATATAACATTAAATTTTATTATATCATTATATCTATTAATACTTATTAATAATATATTGTTTATATTAATAAATCCATCATTAAAATATTAGATGGTTCCTACTTGTTTGAAAAACTTCCTCTTACACTCATCATGAAACTTTTCCTGTGAACTTACACAACCTGAGTTTTAATGACTGTTAAGTAATTCTACTGGATGACTAGCCATAATTTATGTAAATTATGTAATAATTGTTAATAACATTGTTGGGACATGAAAGAGTTCTTTATATTTTTAACACATATAGGTGAAATATATATGTTAAAATTTAAAAGTTCTTATCACATATTGCTATATTGTCTCTAGAAGTAGGTGAGTTACTCAAGTTATACTCTTTAAGCATGTCTATTTCCCTGTCTCTTTGTCATAATCATTAGGATTCCATCTGGCTACAGGAAACATAAAAATCTACCACAGCGGTTTAAACAGTTGTCTGTTTGTCTCACAAAGAAACAACGGTCAGGGCCCACCTGATACAGGTGCTCAACATCACCGGGGAGCCTGTCTTACGATTTTCAGCTTTGCAAAGTAGCATTTGGTTTGCACTCTCTGTGTTGCAAAATCACTGTCCTACACTTGCCCGTACTTGCGGTAGCATCGCTGGTCCAAAGCACCAGGAAAGTCCCAAACTTTATTCTTGCGAGGCTTCATCGTTTGTTTGGAAAGACCCTTCCTGGGGACATCTACCTACTACTTTGCGTAGTAGCATGTCCCTCATTACCAGGGAGCCTGAGGGTGGTTATTTTAGCCTTTCAGTTTCTATAATAGGGAAGGGCAGGATGAGGGGCTTTGAATGTCTTTGGGGTAGTCATCCTCAGGACTTGCATTTTTTTTTTTTTAAGTAATGCTAAAATTGCCCCAGAACACATGGACCAAAATATACTCTCACCAATGATGTTGGAAAGTGTCAGCTGCCCTCTGTCCAGTTGGCCTGTACTTTGGTATTATTAATTAGAAAACTATTTTCAAATGTATCTCCTTTACCATTAACAACTTTTTTGTCCAGTTATATTCTTTGTATATATTTCTGATCAGGTGATTGTGATACATTTGTTGTTCATATTATATGTTCAATTTTGTATTCTCTTTTTCACTCACTACTATTTCACATGCATTTTCCTATGTCATTGTATGTTTTAAAAACTGACTCTAAATACCTATCTAATATTACATCATATGACTACATGATCATTTTATTTTTATCTTCCTCCAATATTCCCTAACTTCTTGCCCTCTTGAATAATTCTGTTTTGAATAGCTCTATGTGTAATTTTTATCTGCATCTTAGATTATTAGGGTTCTATGAATGTCAACTTCTATCTCTTTTGATATTGAGGTCTGGTACCTTTTTAAAGTTTTTTAAAAAACCATTTTTTAAATGATATTCTTATTCTGGGATAGTTTTAGATTTTTAGGAATGTTGTAAAGATAGTCTAGAAGGTTCCCATAAACCATGTGCCCAGTTTCTCCCAATTGTTAACATCTGACATTAGTAGCGTACGTTTGTCACAACTAATAAGTACTGATATGTTATTATTCACTAAACCCCACACTTTATTAGATATCCTTAGATTTTACCTGTAGTCCTTTTTCTGCTCCAGATTCTCATCCAGGTTGTCATTCAGCCATCATGTGTCCCTAGGATCCTCTAGACGGTGGCCGTTTCTCAGCCTTTCCTTGTTTTTGGTGACCTTGACAGTTTTGAGGAAAACTAGTCCAGTAATTTGTTGAATCTTACTCAATTCGTACTGTTTTCCTCATCACTAGACAGAAGTCATTAATAATTTGGGGGAGGAAGAACACAGAGGTAGAATACCATTCTATCACACCATGTCAAGGGTACATGCTGTCAACAGACTTATCACTGATGCTGTTAAGCCTGATCACTTGGCGGAGGTAGTGTTCTTAAGGTTTCTGCATTGTGAGGTTATTCTTTCCACCCCTTTCCATATTGCACTATTTGGAAGGAATTCACTATGAATAACCACACTTAAAGGGTGGAAATTATCCTCCGCTTCCTTGAGGGGGCAGTATCTATACAAACCATTTGGAATTGTTCTGCACGGGTTAGTTATTTATTCAATCTTTTATTTATGTCACTATGAACTCACGGATATTTGTTATAGACTTGGGGTTATAATTCAATTCTACATTTTATCTCTTCTTGTTCAAATTGTTTCACCTTTGGCCATTGAGAGCTCTTCTATTGACTGCTATGTCCCTTTCACATACCTTCATCTTTGGTTTTGGTGGTGGTGGTGATGGTGTTTGAGGGTTTTTTGTCTGTTTGTTATTTTGTTTTTTTGCTTTGTTTTTAGCACTTTTTTACTTCATAACACTACAAAATGCTCCAGGCTCGTTTTGTATATTTCCTGCCCCAATTCTAGAACCAGCCGTTTCTCCATGAAGCCTGGTTCCTTTTATAAACCAAGATCTGGACACTGGGTTTATTTAGTATTTATATTCTCTGGTCATGGATATATTTCCTCCAATTTTAATTTGACTGCAATTAAATGTATATATTAATTATGTACTATATACATCACATCTTCGATTTAAGCCTATTTTTTGTGTCCTATTCTTGGTAGAAATAAAGCATCTACATTTCTTTCAATATTAATGTGAGTAAAGGGGATGCATGGGTATTTGCTTGATGGGCAGAGGCCTTTCACCCTTCTTCACCCTTGTTGAGGTTACCTGAAATTCTCAACCTCAGCCATGGTCACCCTTTCCAAGCTCTGTGAACATGCACAGAAGGAACAAGAAGGCCCACTGTATCATTTTGCATTACCTCCGCAAACCAAGCCACAAAAAGGTACTTCTACGCTATTTTATCTGCCTTTTCATTTCCCACTAAGTAGCCCAAAGACTCTGCCTCTGAAAAATAAATTTTATATAGCAAAGTGGTAATAGAGCAAAATATATTCTGATTTGAAGCTCCATTTTGCACCCTTCTGTTTTTAACACCATTTTTGTGAAATGAAAAAAAAAAAGAGCAAATGTCAGAAACACGAGGAGCCCTATTCATTTTTATGCAGGCATTGTATGCATTGTAGAGTGACAGATCATTGGCATCAGAGCTAAAATAAGAACACAGAAGGAATGCAATGGGGAATCCATCAATTACATTAACAGCAAATGGCACACTAATCATTTATCTATTATCATCCAAATAAGTGTATCCTCTCTAGAGTGCACAAGCACTTAAATACAAAGGTGTCAATAATTATAAATAGAGAATAACTATAACAATAATAAACATTAATTCTAAATTTAATTGAATGGAATATAAGGAAAAACACTTTCTAGATTGTATTTATCAACATACCTTACTTTAGGAAATTGTTGTAGGAATTAATGGTTCACATTGGCTGCTAAATCTGATTTGGGGAATTGGGTAAAAAAAAAAATACCTGTTCAGATTTTTCAAATTAAAAAAAAAAAAATTCACAGGGCGCCTACCCGGGTGGCTCAGTCAGTTAAGAGTCTACCTTTGACTCAGGTCATGATCTTGGGGTCCTGGGATCAAATCCCACATCAGGCTCTCTGTTCAGCAGACAATCTGCTTCTCCCTCTCCCTCTGTGAACGCATGCTCTACCTCTCTCTTGCTCTCTCTCTCAAATAAATAAATAAAATCTTAAAAAAAACCCATTCACAATGGATAAAAAAAGATTCCTAAATGAATAGAATTTTATATTTACATAACCAGTGGTTTAAGTATTTCCGAATATTTTATTTCATTTTCAGATTTTTATTAATCAATTTCATGTCCAATAAAAAGAGCTAAAGCAAGTGGCTCACCTCGACTACATTTCCCAGTCATGACTTCTGTAGCCTTAAACAAGGAAAATCACTGTTAAAGACGATCAATATGATAATTTTGATCAGTTAAATCAAAATACAGTGTGGAATTTAACACATACTTAGATAAAGTCAGAAACTGTCCCTAAATTGTCCTAAATTTTGTCATTCAAAGACAGAATCTCCCCTTTCAATGAGTTGTTTATTTAAAAGAGTATTTCATTAGCAGAGTGTGGCCAGTGACTCACAGTGAGGCAGGGCAAACAGAGAGGAGTCAGGCCTGACAGAAGGGCCCACTCTGCCCACTGGGAAACCCAACCCAGGTTCTAAGGCTGACAGCTGGGCTCAAGTTCAGGGGCATTTAGTCAGAGAACATTGACTAAGACACCCTCCATGCCAGGAACCATGGGGGCCCCCCACGATCATTATCTTTGCCTAGCGAATCCTTGGCACACATGTCAGAGGACTGTGAGAGGGGAGATCCATGACACAAAATAAGAGTCTCAGTGGGTGTGGGTCTTTGCCACAAGAGCCCCCGGTGTCCCTGGGGAAATAAGGCTTTAACTAGTGGACTAGATTTCAGGGACAGGATTCCAATATCCCATAGCGGATTGGCCCAGAAAAATAACAAGTTCCTGGCTTCCTGAGAAGAACCAGGCAGGTGATTGAACAAAGATGTTGAATTGGTTTAAGGCAGAAGCCCAATTTAGAATCACGGGCACATAGCAAGAGGTGGCTTTGGGGATAAGACCGCCTTTTAGGAATAGGGCACTGACGGAGACTCTGGTTCGGGCGTGAGTGTAGAAGTCAAAGGTCAACAAGAGACACTTTATTTCTAAATCAAGTAAAAGGAAAAGGGTCTTGGTCTCAGCAAATCTGTTTTTGGAACAGAGCACCATGGAAAGCCTGTACTTCAGGACTGACTTGGTACCTCAACAGTAGTAGCCTTTGGAATGAGCTCAACTTAATAAAGATGGGAATTGAAGGCTTCTGTCTACAGGACTGGAAGAGCTTTGGGCAGGGACCAGACTGCGGGGGACTGGGCAGTACAGAGACTCAAATCGGCAGCCCTGACAACTAACAGTACTGTGATATCCTGGACAGAATCCCAGGACAGAAGGAGGACACTAGGTAAAAATGAAGGATATCTGAATAAAGTATAAGCTTCAGTTCATTCGAATGTATCAATTGCATACTATTTGTTACAAATGTATTGCCCACTGTGAGATGATAACAATAGGAAAATCTGGGTACAGGGTATCTTGCAATCCTCTGCACTACCCTGGAAACTTTTCTATAAAACTACAGCTATTCAAAAATAAAATCTTAGTTAAAAAGAAATTAGACTTCTTACCAGTTTTCTCTTCTTTTTTCTCTTTCTCTTGTAAACACTTTTGTTCACCTTGTTCAATGAGAAAACAGCAATTCTAATTTATTTGATCTGAGTGTTTTTGTTATTATACAACTCAAAATGTTTTCCAGTAATATGACATTTCTGCATGTGTTTTGTGTATATCCTACATAAAAACTGACCCATTTGCTTACATACTACTCTCTCTGAATTAAGAATGAAGAACAACATATACTATGGCTTCAAATATAGTAACTAATTTGAAAACATCTTATCAATTTGAAAAAGCACATTTTAAAAACAGTATCATCACAAAACAACAGAGTCAACTTACTCTTGTCAATAAAAATTAGTTTTCAGATGAAAACTTGAAATCATTCTAAATTTAATTTACTCCCTCACTTCTTTTCTTCTTCCCTCCCTTTCTTTTTTCTCTGCCCCCTCTCCTTCTGTTCTTTCTTCCCATCATTCCCATTTCCTTTATTTTTCATTTTATTTTATTATTTTTTATTTTTTTTAAAGATTTTATTTATTTATTTGACACAGAGAGAGAGATCACAAGTAGGCAGAGAGGCAGGCAGAGAGACAGGGAGAGGAGGAAGCAGGCTCCCTGCTGAGCAGAGAGCCCGATGCGGGCCTCGATCCCAGGACCCTGAGATCATGACCTGAGCCGAAAGCAGAGGCTTTAACCCACTGAGCCACCCAGGCGCCCTATTTTTCATTTTAATAGGTCTGAAGTCCTTACTTAGATAGGTCTTCTTTGGATTCTTCCACATTCCAACACTATTTAACTCCCTGTGAATAAGAACCTGGCTATGTGTATATATACATATACACACACATACGTATATATCCGATAGTATTTTTTGAAAACTTTCCATTGTATTTGATAACTATAGTTATCTAGCTCAATCCTATCTTTTGATAAAACAATTGAGGTTTAGGGTTTGAGGAGTCTTCCCAGGATGGGCTATGCTATTGCACGTGTTGATAAATAGCACCACTGGGCCTCAATCCAGTAGTCTACCTCAGCCAAATGCACATTTTACTGCAGTTTTGCCTTCACTCTATAAAAATTACTTTGTTTGCAGAGTTACTCTTGAAATTTCCCTTCCTATAAAAAGAAAACATTTTGTGCCAATAACTATTTGCCTGGACTTTATCATCTATTGTTCCAGCAGGATGTTGTGAATCCTTTTACAGCCTCACTTTATTATCTCTTGAAAAGGCGATGCTGGGAAAAATTCATGATTCTCTTACTTAAATGAAAATGCCAGCTGGTTAATAATTTATCAAATAATTTTACTACCATATGGACTTCCCCCCATCTAATCCCATTTTGCAAGTACGTCTATGTGCTAAAATTTTAATAGTGTAAACAGTGGTGTTGTTTTTTAAAATCGTCTCTCTGAAGAGTTATAAAGCTGTAAAGGAAATGAAATTTGTTAGCCTTGAAGGAGATGCTGTAAGAATATACGGTTACTTGCAGGAACAGGCATGCTTGCTCATATATTCTGGACTATTCTTTATTTTGTGGCTGCAGTCTATTTGCTGCAGTTTTCTCTAAGGGAATTTCTGCTTCAATCACAAGCGATCTGTGTTCCAAAAGAGCTACCCAAGTTAATTTCTAATATCCTCTCCATTCCCTACAAGTCCGTGTCCTGATACATTCTTAAATGTATCTTTTCACTTCCTTAGAGCATCTGGTCTGCCCACCCAGCAGCCACCTCAGGTGGTTTTCCTTTTTTTTTCCTCTTAAAATGTTTCAATTATAAATTTTACCATTTTAACATACAATTCACCATTTTAACAATTTTTAAGTGTACAATTTACTAGTATGAAATACATTTACACTGTTGTTCAATAAGCAACACCATTGATTTCTAGAATTCTTTTCATCTTGAAAAACTAAATATTTGTGCTCATTAAACAGTAACTCTCCTTTCCTCCATCTCTCCAGTCCTTGGGAACTACCATTCTGCTTTCCATGAGTTTGACTACTTTAGATATCTTATAGAAGTGGAATTATTAATATTGGTCATTCTGTGACATTTTGTTTAACATAATCTCCTCAGGGTTCATCCATGTTACAGCATGTGACAGAATTTCTTTCCTTTTCAAAGTTGAATAATATTCCAGCGTATGTCATGTCCCATTTTGTTTATACATTCTCTTTTTAAAAAAAATTTTATTTATTTTTAATTCAAGTATAATTAACATATAATGTTTTTGTTTGTTTGTTTTACTTTATTTTTTCAGGGATCCAAGATTCATTGTTATGCACCACACCCAGTGCTCCATGCAATACGTGCCCTCCTTAATACCCACCACCAGGCTCACCCATCCCCCCACCCCCTCCCCTCCATAACCCTCAGTTTGTTTCTCAGAGTCCACAGTCTCTCATGGTTCTCTCCCCCTCTGCTTTACCCCAATTCACTTTTCCTTTCCTTCTCCTAAAGTCCTCCATTTTATTCCTTATGTTCCACAAGTGAAACCATATGATAATTGACTTTCTCTGCTTGACTTATTTCACTCAGCATAATCTTCTCCAGTCCTGTCCATGTTGATACAAAAGGTGGGTATTCATCCTTTCTGATGGCTGTGTAATAGTCCATTATTTTATTTTTTACATCCCCCCCCTTTTTTTTTGTTGCTAACATTATGTTTGTGTTTTCTTGGGCTTTATTTTGGCTAGATTTACCAGGGGTTGATTAGTTGGTTTGTCCATTTTGTTTTGTTTTTATGGTTTTTGAAATAATAGCTTCCTGTTTTTACCAATAAACTCCAATATTTGGCTCCTCATTTTTAAATCACTGCTTTTAGATCCTCCTCTTTCTTTTGCTTTCTTTTGCTCTTTTCACTTTCTCGAGCTATATATTTAAGTTATTTTTAATAATATTTCTTGTGATGTATAGTTTAGCTACTTCTCATGCAATATTATATTATCAGGTTTCTTTCATCTTTGTTATAGGAGTTATCTAGAAGATTGTATTTTTATTTCCACCTTCTATTAGAAGTGGACACTTTTTGATGTTAATGTCTACATTTATTGCATTGAGTCAAATCATATTCCTGTATACATTATTAATCTTCACATACATAAACTTTTTAATTCCACAAGTAGCATGAATCCATTATTATTTTGAAAGATTCATTTAATGTACATAAAGCAATTTCCTCCAGTCTCATCTCTAGTGGCAACTTGAGTTATTGTTTTGTAGTATATTCTTTCAACCTCTGTTCTATTCATTTCCATGCTATCACTAGTGACTGGTATTATACTACACTTATTGTATGTGAGCTTGTCTTCTGTAGGACCTATATTTCCTAGGGATCCACAACATCCTCTTGAACCTTCTCCAGGGTTGGGGATCTTAAGCTCTGGGTGGATCAGAATCAAGATCCCTGGCACTAGATAGCTTGCATAAAGCAGAGAGTCACCCACATACCAATATTCAGATGTCACCAGAGAAATGTCATCCTAAGACTCATCATAACAGAAATCATGGCATCTGCCCACCATGCACTGAAATTAGAAATCTACATACCACACCATGTAGGATACAGCTAAAGGTAAAGAGAAATTTATTTGAAAATATAAACTACTGGAAACAAATTAGGCAAATGTTCAAGTTATAAGAGAAAACAATACACCTAAAGATTGCAGAACTAAGAAAATAAGTGTAAAGATACAAAAAACGAATAAAAAGCATCAGCTTTTAAAAATATTAATAAGTAAGATAAGGTTCCAGTGGGGCTGATCAAGAAGAAAAAAGAAGACACAATGAAATGATATTAGAAATGATATATAAGCACAGATTGGTAGAGAATTAATAAATCATGAGCTAACATATCAAGAACTTTATGCTAATGATTTTGAGAAATTAGGTGAAATGGACAAGTTTACTTAAAGTGTACTTCATGAAATTGGCCCAAATAAAAATACAAAATTTGAGCAATTATTTAAAAAATTGAACTTTTAGGGGCATGTGGGTGACTTAGTCAGTTTTGCAAGTTTTTAACAAGCCTCAAAACATAGATAATCTTTATTTTATGCCAAATGTATAAAAACAAAATTAGAGTAAGAGAGAAAATTGTCCAGCTCACTTTCTAATCATAATACTAAATTCAATCACAGGACTGCAAATGCAAAGTGAGGCCAAGCTCACTTATGCCCATGGAAATAAGTTCAAAGTAAATATTAGCAGATTTTGCCAGAGTTTATGTAATTTTAGAGGCTTTTTAAAACTTTCCAAGTGATACTATTTGGTTTTTCTTTTTTATTTCTTTGCTACTAGGTTGAAAGTTTATTTTATTTTATTTTCTAAAGATTTTATTTACTTATTTATGTGGCACAGACAGAGAGACAGTGAGAGAGGGAACAAAAGCAGGGGGAGTGGGAGAAGGAGAAGCAGGCTTCCTGCAGAGTGGGGAGCCCAACGCGGAGCTCAATCCCAGGACCCTGGGATCATGATGTGAGCCGAAGGCAGACACTTAATGACTGAGCCAGCTAGGCACTCCCGAAAGTTTATGTTAAATCTTTCTTTCCTAATAAATACATTTAAGGATATACATACCCTTCTGAGTCCTCAGTAACACTTGGGAATGGGGGTTCCATATCTAGGGCACACTGGTGCATGCAGCTTGGGCACGGCTCCCACCTGAAGATTGCTGCCTGCCCTGTGGGTCTTAGGGGCATGCAGAAGGGTTAACTTGCCTGGTTTCTCTTGCAGAATTACCCCAACTAATCACCCATCCAATACTGTTGATGCCTTCCTGACTACTGCACCTGCCTACACAGGGCATGAAAAACTCTTTTTAAAAAACTTTTCTGGGGGTGCCCGGGTGGCTCAGTCATTAAGCATCTGCCTTTGGCTCAGGTCATGATCCCAGGATCCTGGGATCGAGCCCCACACTGGGCTCCCTGCTTAATGGGAAGTCTGCTTCTTTCTCTCCAACACCCCCTTGCTTGTGTTCCCTCTCTCGCTGTGTCTCTCTCTGTCCAATAAATAAATAAATAAGATCTTAAAAAAAAAAGGTAAAAGGAATTAAAAAAAAAATAAAGTAAAAAGCTTTTCTGTATGGGGGCGTCTGGGTGGCTCAGTTGGTTAACTGACTGCCTTCAGCTCAGGTCATGATCCCGGAGTCGGGGAATCGAGTCCGCATCAGGGTCCCAGCTCCCCAGGGAGTCTGCTTTTCCCTCTGATCTTCTCCCCTCTCATGCTGTCTCTCTCTCTCTCTCTCTCTCTCAAATAAATAAATAAAATCTTAAAAAATATAAGCTTTTCTTTAGGCATTTGGACCATATTCTTCAGTTGACTTTGTTTTTCTTCTTTCAGTTATTCAATATAGCTTCTGATCCACTGAGACACCTTTTTAAATCCCCAGGAAGGTTCTAGATTTACTCACTAGTTTTATATTTTTAGAGAACTTCTAAGGATTTGGAATGATAGGGGAAAGTTATAGCATTTGGTATGCTTTACTTTTTGTGATAAACTATTTGTGATCTAGTGGTAAGTTTTATACTCTTGGATTTTACATTTAGGTATACGTTCCATTTTGAGTTAATTTTTGTGAAAGATATTTTCTTCCCCATGTGGACATCAAATTTTTCCAGCATCAGTTGTTGAAAAGATTATCTTTTCCCTATTGAATTACCTTTGCTCCTTTGTCAAAGATCAGTTGATTGTGTTTGTGTAGGTTTATTCTGCTCCCTTGACCTATGTGTCTATTTTTTCTCCAATACCACAATGTCTTAATGACTGTGGCTTTATAATAAGTCTTGAAGTCAGGTAGTATCAGTCCTCTAACTTTGTTTTGTTTATGTTAGCTATTCTAGATCTTTTGCCTTTCCGTATAAACTTTTGAAATAGCTTTCTAAAATAACTTCTTGATATTTGATTGACATTGCATTGCATAGACATATAATGTTGGGAAGAATTGACATCTTAACAATATTGAGTCTTCCTATTTGCAAGCATGGGATATCCATTTATTTAGCTAGCCTTTCATTTCTTTCATCAGAATTTTGCAATTTTCTCTTATTGATCTTATACATATTTTGTTAGATTTACACCTCAGTATTTCATTTTTGTTGCTAATGTGAGCAGAGTTTTATTTTTTACTTTCAAATTCCAGCCTTCATTGCTGTTATGTAGAAAGAGAAAAAGCTTTTGCATATTGACCTTGAATTCTGAAAAGTTGTTATAATCATTTGTTAGTTCCAGGAGTTTTTTGATTTATACTTTGGGATTTTCTACATGAACAATTCAATATCATCTGTGAACAAAGACAGCTTTATTTCTTCCTTCCTGGTCTGTATATTTTTATCTCCTTTTCATGTCTTATTGTATTAACCAGGACTTTTAGTACAGTGTTGAATAGGAATGATGAGAGAGACATCCTTGTCTTGTTCTTGATCTGAGGGAGAAAACTTCTAATTTCTCACCATTACATATAATGTTAACTGAAGGGTTCTTAAAAAAATGTTCTTTAATAAATTCAGGAGGTTCCCCTATATTCCTAGTTTGCTAAGATTCTTTAGAATGGATGGTGTTGGATTTTGTCAAATGCTTTTCCTTGAATATATTGATTTGATCATACTATTTATATGTTTAGCCTGTTGATGTGCTGAATTACATTAATAGATTTTTGAATGTTGAACAAACTTGCATACCTGGGACAAATCCCACGTGGTCATGTTGTATAATTTTTTATACATTATTAAACTTGATTTGCTAATATTTTGTTGAAGATTTTTAGATCTGTATTCATGAGAGATACTCCTGTGTAGTTTTCCCTGATATAACTATTAACTTTAATCAGTAATAATCCTCAATTTTAATCAAGTTACCACACTAATGCAAGATATTAATAATAGGAGAAACTGTGTGGCAGGGAGAGAGAGAGTGTATGGCAATTTCTTGTACTTTCTGCTCAAATTTTCTGTACATCTAAAACTGTTTTTTTAAAGTAAGTTCTATTAATTTAAATAAAATAAAGAGGAAAGAAAAAATTGCCCTAAGGAAAGATTTAGATCCAGCTCTGCCAGTAACTAACTTTAGGCAAGTCATTTAAATTTCTGGGCCTGTTTTATCATTTATACAATAAAGGGTCTGGAACAGACAATCTTTAAGTTTTCCCCCAAATAGAAGAGTCCATCATTCTGTGACTGTCAATATAAAGATGTCTGGCCTCCAGTAAATATTAAAGTAGAGGAGCAGAGTATTTTGGAAGAAAATAATCCATCAATTTAAGCAAAACTTAAAGAAACATCATTACACAATTCTGGAAAATAAATTACACTAAATATAATTAATTGGATGAATCTGGTAATCAGATGTAATTTATGTGAAAGGAATAACAGAGAAATGGAGCAAAATTCATGTGAAAGGAATAATGGAGAAATGGAGCATAAGCATAATGGAGAAACGATGAAACAGTCATTTAAAGAAGATAGAGCTCGAGTTTTTCTGAGATACCTGCAGGTCCCTCTGGTCAAATACCATGAAATTCAATGACCTGCTCAAATGATAACAAAAAGATGGTCAATAAAGAAAGCTTCCTGAAGGCTATTAAAAGGTGTTTTGTGGGCTTGTGGAACTCTTAACTCAAATTTTCTCATCCTTATGGATCAGACAGTGATGTCACCAAAGATGCTGAAATACAGATGTTGTCTCTGCCCCGATATTTTCTGTCTGATCAGCGTGGGTGCAGTGGGGGGCCACCTCGGGGAGGGGGTGCAGAACTATAAACTATGTGGAAACACAACCCAAGTCACATGGCTCAACAGTAGCAGAAGGGAAGTTTGAACCTGAAATGGGCTATGCACTGACTGGCAACATCAGGTAGCATGATGTAAGGATTAAGAATCCCAAAAACCTGGTTTTCTATCCCAGATCTGCCATTTTACTGGCTCTGTGACCCTGGGCAGTTTATTTAGTTTTCTCTGTGCTTCCATTTTTCTTAATTAAAATGAGGATAATAATAGTAACCATCCTCAGTGAGGAGAAAATGAGTTAATATTTGTCAAGGGCTTATATCAGAGCCTGGGCCCCAATGTTATGTGAGTGTCTATTAAATAAAAACATACCTAAATTTGAATCCTGGTCTTAGTACTATCCTACTATCTTACTATCCTGTGGATTCAGCACTTCTAAACGCATGCCAAAAAATGACCCCAATTAACTCTCTGCACCATGCTTTAGCTGTATGTAATGGAAAACCCTACTACATCACTTGAAACAAAGAGGGAGCTATTTTTCTTACCATACAAGAAGCTTGCAGGGAGGGAGCCTGCTGTTGCCATTGGTTCAGTAGGTTATGGATGTCAGGGCCAATATCCCTGGTTGTTTTCCTCATACTGAGAAGATGGCTACTCAAGCTCTCATCATCATATCACAGTGAAACAGGACAAAAAGGACTAAGGAAAGGCCTTCTAGCAGTTTCCAACTTTACTCAGAATCATGGCTTGGCCTAACAGATCATTGTGTTCACAGGTAGCCTTCCAAACATCCTTATGGGTGCCCTATCTGCTTCTGTGTTCAGAGTCCAGCTGTCAGTGATGTGAACAATTCACCTGCTAATTTTGACACATGAACTTTTGAGAGTGATAGTGAATGCTCAGCTCCTGGGCCTAGGTGTCAGAACTAGCCTTGGCTCCAGGAGGCCTGCTTGGCTACCAAGGTCTTCCCTCGGGACAAGGAAAGCAAAAGTTCCCTCCATTCTTGGTTGGAAGAATTCACAGATAATTTAATCTGGCTTCTGGCACTTGGTGGATGGCTTGATGCTACCATCTCTCATGGCAAATCTTATGTTTTCTGAAAACAAAATGATGGTGTTTGGTTTAATTTTGTCAAACTCCTCTCTTGTGCTGGATATTTATTATACTAGCTTCTAAACTGGACTTTTAACTAGCTCTGAGGATTACTAACACAGAGGGCCAATAAATGGACTGCCTTCATTCTGGGAAAAGGTTGCTTTATATAGTAAGAAGTAGCACCCATCCCACCATCCCTGCATTCCACATTTCTGTAATATTGCCTGACTGCAGAGGCTACCAGTTCCCCAAAAGTCTTGCCTTTTATGGACAAAGAGTCTGGGGCCCAAGGGAATAGTTCAATTAGCTGATTCACATAATCTCAAACTATTGAGAAATATGCTTTCCATCTTATAAAAGAGAGAGAATGTTCTCTGATAATTGCATCCCCAGTGAATTGGCCGCTTCCATGTGAAGGGCATCGTAGGGCAATCCCCTGCCAGGAGGGTGATGGGGGTTGTCCCAGCGACACTCCTGCCCCATCAAAAGGTGCTACAATTGCCACTTAGTATAATGTGAAAGAGCTTCCTAGAGGGCAAGTATTTGCAAATATATGCATTATTAGAAAATATGTCAGAGCTGGGCCTTGAGAGATGAATAGATGTTCAACGGATAAAGAAAGTGATGTGAAACATTGGTACCCAAGGGGCATAGAAGAATAAAAATAAATGTTGAGTTTTGGGGGAAGATAAGTATTCCTATGATAATGAGATGCATACTATTTTGAAAGGTATAGTCATGGAAGTTGAAACATTGAGTTAAGGTCAGATAAACTCTGGAAAACATTGAACACCATTATAAGAAAGTGAGGTTTCCTGTAGACCATAAGGAAATCACTATTATGATGAGAGGGAGTGATCTAATCTGACCTACAGTTTCAGGAAGATAATTCTAATGACAGTGATAAAAGTGGTGTCGAGATGCAATGATAGAGGCAAAAGTTACAGAGTTCATTTAAGAAGGCAAGAGCAGTAGAAATAGAAATGAAGGCTCAGAGTTGAGACATGTGCCAGAGAAAAAATATTCCTGGAATTTAACTATTGGTTAGATGTGGTAGAGACTGGTAGTGATCTCCCAATATCTGTTTTCTTCCCTGTATAAAATCCCAAAGATGCCATTAACAAAGTACCACAAACTGGATGCCTTAACCAGCAGAAATTTGTTGTCTCATAGTTCTGGAGGCTAGAAATCAAGGCATCAGCACAGTTGGTTCCTTCTAAAGCCTGTGAGGGAGAACTTGTTCCAAGCCTAGCCTAGCATCTGGGGACAGTTTGCAATCCTTGGTCATTCCTTGGCTTGTCATGACTCTAATCTCTGCCTCTGTCTTCACACTGGGCATTCTTCCTGTGTGACTCTGTCTTCTTATAAGGACACCAGTTGTATTGGCTTAAGGATAGCCCCTATGCAGGTATGACATCATCTTAACTAACTGCATCTACAATGACCCCATCTCCAAATAACACTGCTTCCTGAGACAGTGGGGATTTGAACTTCAACATACCGTTTTGGAGAGGACACAATCCAACCCATAACATCCCCCTTCCACACTAAAAGAGCCCTGATTTGGGGCTGGGCATATGGTGACTCAGAATGGAGGCTGCTTTCACTAGTTGTGGCTACTTGGAAGAGTGCTGGCTCATGAGGTAAAGGTGGAATCACGTGGCATCTTCTTTTATAAACCTTCCTTAAGGGGCAGTGTACACACGCTCTTTTCACCCATATTTATATTTTCCTTCATCCTGCTTCAAGGCATAGAGTTGTCAACTACAGCCAAAGTGGCCTTAACTTTTATAGATGATGAGGAGTAGTGACAGTGTTTTGTTTTTGTTTTTTTGTTTTGTTTTGTTTGGACACCCTGGGTAAGATCTTAACATAGCACTCTTGCAAAGTGATAATTCCATAAAGTCCCTACCTAGAGCTGACTCGAGCACACAGACGTGTTTGTGTGTGTGTGTGTGTGTTGACACTCAAATTTTTAAAATTTTGAGTTGCAATGCATTTAGTTAGGCATTTACTTTAGGTTTTTAACAGAGCAAATTATGCACTATAACCTCACAACCAGCTTTACTTAATTATGATACATGCCTGGCCTCCGAAGGATTTGAGCTTAAGACTGCTGAGATATCTTTAAATATCTGCTCAATGTTTATTTAGAATAGAGACTGCAGCCTGTGGGGAAGAAAGCCCCCCTCAGCTCCATGACGCAGAACAACTGGGTTCTAGCTCCAAACTCTAATATATATAGTTCATTCAGCAAATCAAAAGCTACGCAATTACCCTTACACTATGGGGAAGAAGAATTTTAGCAATGATTTGTTGTTATTTTAGATGCTGTAGGTCTCTCTCCCCTGTCACCCTATCCACCTAAGTTGGTTCTGAAAATGTTTCTTCTAAGAACACACAGTCCCAGGGCGCCTGGGTGGCTCAGTGGGTTAAGCCTCTGCCTTCGGCTCAGGTCATGGTCTCAGGGTCCTAGGATCGAGCCCCGCATTGGGCTCTCTGTTCGGCGGGGACCCTGCTTCCTCCTCTCTCTCTGCCTGCCTCTCTGCCTACTTGTAATCTCTCTCTCAAATAAATAAATAAAATTAAAAAAAAAAAAAAAGAACACACAGTCCCCTCGCTGAGAATTCTGGTCACTGAATTATCTTCAACTTGCCATACTTCCAGAGATATATTAGACTGGCACCTCTAGGCCATCTGGCTCCATCCTGATGTTTCTAATATAGTACACTGGTGCTGTACCCAGAGAATAAGGACACATCCGAGGGGCTAGTTTTTGAGAAAGAAATGATGAGTACAATGAGTATATGCAGAATTTGAATCACCAGTAAGTCATCCATGTGGATTGTTTAGAGCAGGAAGACCACATCCTATGTCCTGAGGAGGGACTGTTTTTTTTTTTAAATTTTATTTATATATTTATATATATATGTTTGTATGTATTTTTCTTAAAATTTTTAAAGATTTATGTATTTATGTTTTAGAGAGAGTGTGCACACACATGCACGTGGGAGTGGGGGTGGGATAGAGGGGGAGAGAAGATCTTGAGCAGACTCCCCGCTGAGTGAGGAGGCCCCCACCGGGCTTGATCCCATGACCTTGAGATCAAGCTCTGTGCCAAAAATCAAGGATCCGATGCCCAACAGACTGAGCTATCCAAGCGCCCCTGAAGAAGATGGTTAGAGTGGATTTATGCCAAGTCCTGCTGGGTGTGCTTGGTCTGGATACACGCACACAAAGATACTCCTGAGCAGGATGTGTATCATTGACAAATACACTGCTAGACTTTAGAGAATCATGGGGAGGTTTCAGGTCTGTATGTGAGCTAGCTGGTGACTTGTGTGTAAACTCAACACTACTTTTTCTAAAGCTTTTCAGTGAGTTTCCATAGAATCCTTGGTTTTTAGCAATCTCATAATTTAGTAGAGTTCTCTAGAGCAAATACAGTGCATTTTTAAATCTGTGAAAACTGCTGCGGCTAACAATATGGACAAAACCGCTAATGGTTGCTCAGTTAGCCTGTACGTAACTACTCTTCCTGGCTTATAGCAAAAAAATCTGACAGAGGAAATGCATTGGTATTGTGTCTCATATCTAAGGTAATTTTAAAAATCTGTAATGAGCATCAATTTCTGGAAAAAAGAATGATTTTTAGCTACTTCTTTTACTTAGATCTTAATCTTTCCCAACTGCCCGCTAGGGCAAAAGAGTTCTCCTTGGTACTTGAGTTCATAGAAACCCGTGTCAAGAAACATACACATTAGATTATAAAAGGGTGGTTTCTTAAATGGTTTTGAGCTATAAATAACCCTTAAAAATGACTTTCTCAATTCAAAATGCAGACATTACACTATATTTATAATGACAAAAAAATTGGAAACAACCTAAATGTCCAAAACCGGAGAAAAGTTTAAGAAAAATATGTTCATATTACATCATGCCATGCAATCATTAAGCATGATTTTATAGAGTTTTAAAAAGTAAGAGAATATTCTTTTTTTTTTAAAGATTTTATTTATTTAATTTGACACACAGAGAGAGAGATCACAAGTAGGCAGAGAGGCAGGCAGAGAGAGAGGAGGAAGCAGGCTCCCTGCTGAGCAGGGAGCCTGATGCAGGCCTTGATCCCAGGACCCTGAGATCATGACCTGAGCCGAAGGCAGAAGCTTTAACCCACTGAGACACCCAGGCGGCCTAGAATATTCTTATTAAATAAAAGTCTGCTTGATGCAAATTGTTACACAGTATGTCACAAGTAGCTATATATGTATTGTAAAGAGACAGTCTGGTATGTGCTGAAATGTTTGTAGTGTTTTCTCTGGTTGATGAGAGCAGGGGTAATTTTTAAAAAATTGTTCCTTTTTTAATATCATACATATGCTACTTTTATAATGAGAAAAAAATAAGCAACCCAAAGGTGTCTTTTCTCCAATACTGAGGGGATTTTCCTCATGCCCAAGAAACATATCCCAACTTTTACACTTGTGGTGCAGACAAATGTGAAGGGGAGTAAAGGATTTGTTCAAATATATTTATACTGTTAGAAAATGCTTATCTAATGCAAACACAGAACCAAAGGAAATGCATAGACATTGACTATTATAAGGATATGCATATATACAATTCTTCCTCCTGAATTTTTAAGCAAAGGCTCACAGCTTTATAAAGTTGGCTACTTGGAATACAACAAAAGGGAGATGCTGTCATTTCCAAGATTAGCAAGGATTATCATCACCAATATGTCAGACAGCCTCTCCTTCAAAAAAGAGAGAGAGAGAGAGAGAGAGAGAGGGAAAGAAACAGAGTCTGTAACAATTTTTAGAAGTTCTTAAGGAAGAGTATCTCCAGCCCATATAGTATAGACTAAGAGTTAAGTGCTTTTACAATAATCGAAGAACACTACTAAGGTAACTAGAAATTAAGATAGAGTCTTGAAGTCTTCCCTTGGGAAATATGTTTCATGAAATTCAACTGGATAAAGCTATTCTCCATCACAAGTAATTGTGTGGTAGAATGAAAAAGCTAAAGAAGTGATGTGCAGGTATTTCTTCTATACAATGAAAAATAGCCTTTTCTAATTCCAATACAGAATCATCATGTAAATACATATCAGTAAATAATATATTACAATTCATGAAAAGGGATTACCTCTACTGAGTGAAGTTTTAAGAGCAATATCCCATTGTATTATTTACATTGTAAAAACACAAACTGTGTGTAAATTTTTCTCACAAAAAATACCTTTAAAACATAACTAAGATTATTAGATATGGTATAAAAAGCCAACAGAACCACCTGGACATGCTAATAAATAGTTAACAAGAAGTTCCAAAAATTGTGGGCTGGTATTCTCATAAAATATTTGAGTAAAGGTTTATGCAGATGTTTCGTTAAAAAAAAAAATACAAAACAAAACAAAACTCCTGTGGCAGCCCGGTGATTCAGTTGGTTAAGCATCTGACTCCTGATTGAAGCTCCTGTCAAGATCTCAGGGTTGTGAGATGAATCTGAGATTGAGTCCCCCATTGGACTTCACCCTGGACCTGGAGCCTGCTTGGAATTCTCTCTCTCCCTCTCCCTAGGCCCCTCTCATACCCACCAATCTCTCCAAAACAAATAAACAAACAAACAAAAAGGAACTCCATGAAACTATTTAATAATGGTTATCAAATCCGAAATAACAAAAGCAAACCCATTAGAATGGGTTCAAACACTTATTTGAGGGTTATAATGATTTATTTAAAAAGAAAGTGACCACAGACTAAAATCTTAATTGACTTTATGAAAATGTTATATTTTTTAATGATGGGGCTGAGAATCTTATTAATGATTTTCTAAAATGTATGGTAGGAAGGGTATATCAAACTTGAGACTATCATATTAACTGGTAAAACTTTATTAAGGACCTAGTAAGATCTTCAGTACATCTACTTTTTATTTCACAATCTTACTAACATGACAATTAAAAAGAAACAGACCCAATTTTTACATGGACATAAAACTACAATTATTGATAATGAATAGCTAGAAGAATCTTGGAATTATCTTGATTTTTGTGACATCAATTTCTATTGGCATTATTATAAGGCCAATAAAAAAAAACTGATGGGTTTCTCTATTTTTGTTTCGTTTGATTGGAAAATTTCAGGGACACATTCATGAGTTGCTACTTTCTCTTTATCTCGAACACTCTGCTTTCCCTGACCCCTTACTCCACATTCTCTGACTCAGAGACTATTTGGGGAGGACACCTGTTTTAAACGGATCCACAGGAAATGCCTATGTTGTCTTTTCATACTCCGACCCTGCAATGGGTGAAATGGGATCATGATTTAAAAAAAAAAAATGCTGCCCACAGATTGAGGCGACTTCACTGTGACAACATTTACTGGAAGGCAGAGGGAATCCAGTTTATATTTATTTTCCTTCCATTAAGCTCTGGTATTGTACAGCAGGAAAGAAGTAAGTAAAAGGGCAATGTCAGTGTAACCCTCAAAAGATTAGTATTAAGTTACACCCCGGGGTTTGCTTCCAAACTCAGAACGATTTGTTTTGAAGCTGAACGCAGTCTTGAAGCAGAAACAGTTATCTGACACCCCTTTCTCGACAACCTTTTATTTATAAACCTCCTGTCCAAAGTTCATGGTCTGTCCTGTTGTATTATCTATTGACATGCTATTTATATCGCCGGTGGAGGAGGAGCACAGGGCGGTCCATCCGCTGGAACAGAATTTATAAGGTAATTTCAGGGTGATTAATAGTCTATCAGCAAAAATCTAGCTGGGCTCAAAATAGTCACCCGGGAGCCCCCGGCACGCGGATTTACACCCCACGTCCAGGCCTCCACCCGTCCCTCCGCACCGAGCACCCGCCTTGGCCAGCAGGAACCCTCTCCGCCGCAGTCCCCCCGGGCTGCGACGTTTGTCCCCACTGGGGTCCCTCCGTCAGGGCAGAGTTCCCGGCGCTCCCTCTCCGCCTCGCAGCCGCCACCCGCGGCGCCAGCGCCCCGCCCCGCCCGCTCCCCCAGCCCGGGTCGCGCTCGCAGGCCGCCCACCCACCCACGGGACGCCTAGGGGGCGCCCCGGCCGGGAGTCTCGGGGCCCCGCGAACGCAGG
>LNAC01000121.1:2506962-2657028 GCA_002007465.1 Ailurus styani
TCCGCCCCGCCCCGCCCCGCGGCCGGCCGCTCCAGGGTTCCCCCGGCGCCCGCCCCGCGCGCCCTTCGCCTCCCGCCCTCTCTCCTCGCCTTCCAGGCTGCCAGGCCTTTCGCGAACATGGCGCTTGTCCCGTGCCAGGTGCTGCGGGTGGCGATCCTGCTGTCCTACTGCTCTATCCTGTGCAACTACAAGGCCATCGAAATGCCCTCGCATCAGACCTACGGCGGGAGCTGGAAATTCCTGACGTTCATTGATCTGGTAAGGCCTTCCGCTCCCCTCCCGCGTCCGCCCTGCACCCCGAGTCGGCGTGTGGGGGGGGGGTGCGCGGGCACCTGCGCGCGCGCGCCTCCAGCCTCCACCGGTGTCCTCGCCTCTTCCTCAGTGCTTGCGTCTAAAGGCCTGGCTGCCTCCGTAGCAGCACCTCTGAACACCCCTTACGTGGTAGCTGGGGTACGAATGGAGGTGGGCACAGCCAGGTGGTGGGCTCTTTGGAGGGGAACACAGACCTGCTTCTAAGAGGTGACACGGAAGGAGTCTCAACTTAAATGGATCAGACGACCTTGATCGTGAGTGGCCTCAGACCCATTCGCCCTCAGCGTGCTTTCCAGAGCACCCACCGTGGGATCAAGTTGCACCAACTGAAGGAAACTGGGTATTGTCGAATTACTTGGAGCTTCCTCTGAAAGGACCAAAATCCTCATAAAGAAGAGAAAGCGCCTAATAAAGTTGTCTTCTTTGCATCCGCTTTCTTGCCCATTGTCAGTAATTTACTTCTAACCCTTCTCCCAGAAACATTAGATGAGAGGTTTTCCAAAATGCGTTACTAGTATGACTTTACACTCCTTATATTTCCACCCGAGTTTTCAATAGTTCGCATAAGCAGCTCTGTTGGCACAACAGGATAGTCTTGGCAATTGCAGTTGTTTTTGTTTTTTAAAAAATCTTATCTACTTCTGGCACTAAAAATGGACAGAGCATCAGAATATGAGCATTAGGCCCAATAATGATATGGGGTGAAACCTAGGAATTTAAGGGGGAAAGGTGACTAATTTAGACTAGGTGGAACACACACTCAACAATGACCAAATATTGTTAGAGTATTAGTACAAATCAAGGAGTTCCAAGGACTAGAGGAAATGCAGAAGCAAATCCTGGGACACCAGAACTGCCCATCCAAGATTATACACAAGGTTGGCTGCATAAGCAAGATTATAATCTCTAATTGTTGACCCTCCGTTTTGATGAAGAGAACATGATACGTGTGTTAAGGTATTTCCAAAGGCTTAGGATCCCTCAAAGAAATGGCAGTCAGAGGGTCTTTTGTTTAGAAACACTATTTTATATTTGTTTCATGTTAGATACTTTCAAAGGAGAATTTAAGTGCTTTTTCTTAGCAGTTTCCAAACTATGTACATGCCTTTAGGCTCCAAGACTTCCAAGGGCATAGAAGGTTTCAAGGGTTTCAGTTTTCATATCCTCAACTTCTCTTTCTTGAAACCGATCTGCCTTTGAGCATGGATAATGCCTGCTGGTCCTCTTTCCTTCCTCATTCATCCAAGGGGTGAGCACGTGACAAGGCTCTGTGCTGTATTTATCTGTTCCTTTTAGCATTCGAAATACAGATTGTCACCAAGACTATCTTCACATTTGACTGAAAAAAATGAAGTCAGGCTTGTTTTGACAGAAAGTCTTATTGGGTTGATTGGCTTGTCAATGACAGTGGGCTCTGCCAAGTATGTGATAGAGCAGACATTTTCCATAGATTGAGAGAAATCTGCAGCCCTGAGGTTCTGATAAATATGTATCAGAGCATTCGAAATCATGTTCCTTTTTCAAGTGTTTAAAGTTATGTTAAAAATGTTTAGATCTTATTTAAAAATATGTGCATAGATTTTCGGAATTCTTTTAGGGGCTGTGCAAATAAAATTCCTCTTGGATCACTCCCTTATCCCATTCCTTAATCAGATCTCACTTAGAGCTGGCCCACTCCGGTGTCGCCAAGGAGCAGTGCTGAGCTGAAGTATTGTTGGAAACCCTACCAGGGCCGTGGGAACTATGGGTAGTTCTCAGAAGCATCTTTGTATTAGGTAGTTTTGGGGGAGCGAGGGTGAAGGTCAGCAGGTGAGAGGGGTAGAAATTGAGGGCATTGGTTAAACGGAGACAGATGACGACTTCTCACGGCATTGCTTACTGTGTGTTAAAAAACAGGGCTCTCAAGAAACAATATACTTCCCATAACCTTTGTATGACATGATACCACAGTAGAGCCAATTTGACTCTGTGGAAACTGCCATACTGTTTCTATTTTAGCATTTGATGACTGGACATGCCTGTTTAAATATTTAATTACCATAAATACACTTTTATCTGCTAGAATTCGGGCCGTAAATTCAAACTTGATTCAGTTTGTTTCATATTTAGATTCAGTTTCCATAGGGTCTTTAGCCAGTTATTCAGACTTTTTTACTTTCTGTGACTTCTGATTGAAATATAATAATTATCTTTAATCAAGAGTTACTGTGAGAAAGTATGTCTAGACTGTATTCATAAAAACATTCATGCGAAGTGTTATTCTTTTAATGATTAGAGATTTAGAGTCTTTAGAGCTTATGCATTGTGCAATTGTTGCAACGGTCTCCTGCACAGTCCTTAGTAATGGCATGAAAAAATTAGGCTACTCTGATTTGCCTATCTGTCTTCTCATTTTTTTGCTTGCTTAAAACAAACCGTAAGCTTTATTACTTAGAGCCTTGGAACATTTTAAAGATTCTAAGCTCATTGGAGCAATTTTGGAGTAGGGTTTAGCTTCTAAAACTTCAGTGAGAAGGCCCTTATTCTAGCCAACTTGGACTGAAGAGTCAGGACATTATCCTGGTGGCCACAGTCTGCTTCCACGTTCCACCTCATCAGTTTACCAGAACGTAAATCAGAAGTCTCAGGCGACTTGTATCCAGGAGCGGATGGTTCTATGGCAGTGGCCCTTCCAGTTATATCCATTTCTTTCATTGAGTCTTAGAGTCATCCCAATGGAATCAGAGATCACGGTTAAAAACACAAGTTTTTGCTATCCGTAGTCTTATGCTGTTCTTCCCCCAAGAACTTTTCCTAGCATTGAAAAACTGTAAGAGAAATCAAGTGTTTAAAAAATTCAAGTTAGTAAGCAGAAATGGAATCCTGTCTTGGTGTGGTAGGCAGACCAATGAGCCCTCAAAGATGGCTACATCTTAATCCTTAGGACCTGTGAGTGTGTTAGGTTACACGACAAAGGAAATTAAGGTTGCTAGTCAGCTGACCTTAAAATAGGGAGGTTATCCCAGATCATCCACGTGGACCAATGTAATCACAGAGGTTCTTAAAACGGAAGGAGGCAGAAGGGAAGAGTTGGTTGGAAGAAGATGTGACTGTGGAAGAAGGTCACAGAGAGACACAGCATTGCTGGATTGGAAGGTGAAGGAAGGCGCCAAGAGCCAAGGAATGTGGGAGGTGTATAGAAGCCAGAAAGAGCAGAAAATAAATTCTTCTCTAGAACCCTGGGGAGAAACCAAGTCCTGCTGACATCTTGATTTAGCCCGGTGAGACCCACTTTGGACTTCTGACCTCCAGAACTATAAAATAATGAATCTGTGCTGTTTAAGTCACTGAATTTATGGTAAGTTGTTATAGCAGCAATAGAAAACTAGTACACCTGGTTTTAAATCCTCTGACCCAGAAAAAAACTTAAATGTTGTCGTATGCAGTGACTCAGCTAGTTCTTTATGTATATTAGATAACTGGCTAATTTTAGCTTTAGCTTTAACCAAAATATAGGTTTTTGCCTACTGCATCCATGAAACTATGCAGAGGAGACATAACAATGGGCACTATGAGAATCTATAAAAACTGAACAACATTGGGGAAACTAGGTCTTGTCTTTACTGTGAAGTATTTTAGAATCTACTGTTATGTAACAGGCCACGTCAGGAGAAGGAATACTCTCTTAACTAGAAATAAACTAGAAAGACAGAAAATCTAAATGAACTAATGTTTAAATAGCTCCTTATCACAGCTGATGAATTTTCTTGAAATGATGCAGATTCATTCACTTATTTGCTGATTAAAGGATAACTCCCCCAACTTATACAGTAATTGCCCCCAAAGGTAGTAAAAATGAATAAAACCAGAATAAATAAGTTAAAAGAAAAAGGCAATTGTGTGTCGAGACCTCAGCATAGTGCTGGAATGTAATAGGTGTTTAGTAAACATCTGAATAAATGGAAGCTTGCCAAATATTCAATGAGTTTTCTTGTCCTATTTCCTCCTAAAACATTCAGAGTAAGAGGGATTTTTGAAACATACCAACAAAAATTTTCTTTAGATGTATATGGTACAATGTCTAACATAAGAATCAGAATCAACTTCTTTGAAAAACATGAGCTGGACTTCTGTTATATAAAAAAAATTAATACTGATATTGAATTTAAGACCTTTTGATTTTTAAAGATTGATACAGAAATAGGCTATCCCATTTGCTCTGATTTGTAGCATTCACCATTGTGAGGGTTCTAGTGACTTAGGGCTCCACCATATTCATTGTTTGTCTTGTAGGGACTTTTCCTTCATGCACGGGCAGAGAGCACTGTTTCGACTCTGTCTCCTCCAAGTGTGCTCTGCGGGCCAGTAAAAGTGACCTTATCTGGGAGCCTGGTAGAACTGTGGAACCTTGGGCTCCACTCCAGACCTTCTGAACAGAATCCACACTTTTAGTAAGATCATTATGTGACCGCTTTTTGGTAAATGCTGCCCTAGGCCACACTGGTTTTGTTTTATAACTTAACATGGAATAACTTGTAGGATGTGGCCTCAGTATTAATTCTGCCCGCTCTTTTTAAAGTGTATTTAAACATATTTTGAAACATATTTAAGGTGACTTTTACTGTGGCATAATTAAAAACATGTTGTAAAAAATTACTACTTAAAAATAAAAGAGACAAATATGTATCAGGCCCTAGAGAGAAGTTATTTATTGCAATTGAAAAACAAATTTAGCTAATCTTGAGGGCAACCAAGTCAAAAAAGAATAGACTACATATTTGATTGTGTTGTCCTTAGCATTGGAATAAAGGAAGCGTAGCAATTTATCAGGAAAAATAGAGTGGTTCTTTCCAGGCACTGACTTTTTAAGGTTATTTATCCCTCAGACTGTTATATAAAGGACATTGGGTAGCGTTGTAGATAATGCCTTCAATTGATTTTTAGCAGAATATATAGAAATATTGTTAAAACTGTGTTTCTTACATTGTGATTTTTATGAAAGCCAAAAACGTGGTCTTATATTTTGACTGGGTGAAAGCATTTTTGTAGAGGCTTAAAGTAATATAATCTAGGTATTTATTTTTGTTATCTAAATCCTTATTGCAAAAGAATTTAAGGAAATCACAGAAGGAGCAGGATAAATAAGGACTCAGATGTTGAAAAGCTTGGGGTGTTCAAAGAGCAGGAAATGGTCAAATATACCTGGGGGATACATTTTTTTTGCTTTTAGACATGCTAAGAATTTTTGACATTTTCAAAAAATGTTGAAAAGAATAAATTGCATAAGTATACTGACTGAAGCATTTAAGTTTGTCTTGTATTTACTTATGTAGTTGTAATAAAATATTCTTGACTCTAGTTCATGGCTTAATTTTAAATAGGAAATAAAATATCTGAAGAAGCGATTCTGTGTATCGTTATGTAACTATAGTACTTGGTTTTGCCGGTCATGTGAAGGCCAGTAGTTCACTGAGTACTCTGAACAAAATCATTTGGGTTTTTTGTTTGTTTTGCTTTGTTTGGATATCGTAAGAAGAGGGTGAAACTGCACTTTTTTTTTTGGTAGTATTAGACTTGACCCTAAAATGTGCACATAAACTTTAAGGATGAAATAATGCTTTTTTTTAACCCAAGGGAAGAATTGTGAGTATAATACTTCACATAGAATCCCTCTTCACCCTCTTTGAAAATGTTTCTTTTGGATTAGACATAAAATAGGGGCCTGGTTTTATCCGAGTGGGGAAAATAGTTGATATAATCACCCATTCCCTTTCTTAGTTACAAATGTTATTGAAATTACAGAAAGTCATCTGACCACTCGTTGAGGTCACTTTTTTCCCCATCCCCGCCATCCTCCATGTCTGGTATAACATTTAGCAAAATTGGTAGCTGCTTTTGAGGGTTTTCATTTGTTTCTCTGTGTTCCCCTGAAATGTCATATGTTTCTGTGGAAGTGTGAACAATAGTACAATTTTCCATGTTGAATCAGATGTTCCTGCAATCCAAGCATATTTGGAAAAACCTTACCCCTTCAGATTCCATAACAGCGTAGCTTTCTTTTGTGTCTGGCAGCCTGTGGCTAGACAGTTAAAGGGCTCATTTCTCACCTGCAGGATGGGCCTGCCAGGTAGAGTGAGCCCAGAGAACTCTTTGATTGTGAAAGACCCCTGGATGGCATCCATTGTGGAATGGAGCAAGATATGGAAGGTAGTTTTGATATGCTAGATCAAGATATGCTAATCAAGAATAACCAGAGAAATGGCTTGAATTTGCAAAGTGGCATGAATTGCTATCATTCTGAAGCTTGAGAAAATGGAATGTGTTCATTACAGGGCTTTAAAAGTGTGGAATTCCAAAAAGTCACTTAGACAATGGTCTAGCCCCTTAGTATTGACATATTTAGATATGTCAGCCTGTGTTTTAATTTAAAATTTTAATATCAAAAACAACACATAGGATTATAGAAAATTTATATAAGACAGAAAGCCATAGGGAGGAAAGTATATTCCATTTTAATGATCTCTGATTTTCTGTGCATCTTAGTGCTTCAAGATGGTATTTATTTTTATTTTTAAAGAGATTTTTTTATTTGAGATAAGGAGAGGACGAGCTGGGGAGGGGTGGAGGGAGAGGAAGAGAGAGCATCTTGAGCAGACTCCACACTGAGAACAGAAGCTGACACAGGGCTTGATCCTGTGACCTCAAGATCATGACCTGAGCTGAAACTAAGAATTGGATGCCTAACCGACTGAGCCCACCAGCCACTCCAAGATGCTATTTGTTTCAGAGCTTTGTATACACACAGAAACATACAGAGAATCAGATAACAGAAATATATGTATATGTACATATGTGTATGTACATGTATGTAGTCAAATTTCACAAAAAATACATTCTTTGCAAAAAATTATTTTTAAATTATAGAGAAAAATATTTATCACTCAGAGATACCAATGTTAGCATTTTGGTATTTGCCTTTTGAGCCATATATATGGTTTCCTTTAAAACAAAAGTTCAGTGTGTACATATGGTTTGTATACATTTATTTTTTAAATTAACATACACCAGAACTCACTTTCTGGTGTACAATTCAGTGGTTTTTGACAGATGCATAGAATCATGTAGCCGCCACCACAATCACATAAAAATATTCTTTTATGTTGAACCCTTATAGTCAAATCCTTCCCTGGGACCACAGATTTGTTCCCTGTTCTTATAGTTTTACCTTTTTAGAAAATATATATAAGGCATACCATATGTAACTGTTGAGTCTGGCTCTTTTCATTTAATATAATACATTTTAGATTCCTCCATGTTGTGTATGTTGATGGTTTGTTCCATTTTATTTTTGGGTAGTATTCCATGGTATTAATGTACCACTTTGTTAATCCATTCATAAGTTAAAGTGCATTTAATTTTTTCTAGTTTGAGGTGATTATGAAAAAAGCTGCTATAAACACTTACATAAAAGTTTTTGTGTGAACATGAGTTTTCTTTGTTTTGAGTAGGTACCCAGGAGTGGAATTGTTTGGTTATATGGCAAGTATATGTTTGACTTGATAGAGACCACCAAACTATCTTCCAGAGTGGATGTGCCATGTTGCATAGCCATTAGCAATTCATGAGAGTTCCAGTTGCTCTGTGTCCTTATTAGTATGTAGCATTGTGGGTCTTTCTTCTATTTTAATGATTCCAGCCCTTGTTTTTTATTGGGGGGGGTTTGTTTTGTTTTGTTTTTTAATAAAGATTTTACTTACTTATTTGAAGGGGGGCACGAGGTGTGGGAGGAGCAGAGGGAGAGGGAGAAGCAGACTCCCAGCTGAGTAGGTGGGCAACGTAAGAATCCATCCCAGGACCTTGGGATCATGACCTGAGCCAAAGGCAGATGCTTAATCCACTGAGCCACCCAGCCACCCCAGATTCCAGCCCCTCTCTAGTGGTATTTCACTGCAGTTTTAATTGTATTTTCCTCATGACTAATGATGTTAAGCATCTTTTACTATGCATTTTTATATCATATGTGTATTGTCCTCAAAATGTCTGTTTGAATCTTTTGCTCATAAAAACAAAACAAAACAAAACAAAAACCAAAACAGGGCCGCCTGGGTGGCTCAGTTGTTAAGCGACTGTCTTTGGCTCAGGTCATGATTCCAGGGTCCTAGGATTGAGCCCCACATCGGGCTCCCTGCTCAGTGGAAAGCCTGCTTCTCCCTCTCTTACTCCCCCTTCTTGTGTTCCCTCTCTCGCTGTGTCTCTCTCTGTCAAATAAATAAAATCTTTAAAAAACAAAACAAACCAACAAAAAAAAAACCCCAGGTTATTTCCTTAATTGTTAAGATTTGAGAGTTTTTGCATTTGGAGATAAAGGTTCTCTGCCAAATATGTGATTGGTAAAGTTTTTTCTCTGTCTGTGAGGTATCTTTGCATTTTATTAGTAGTGCCTTTTGCAGAGCCAAATTTATCATTTTGATGACATCCAATTAATTTTTTCTTATGAAACATGCTTTTGATATTTATCTATGAATTTTTTACTTAACCCAAGCTCATAAAGAGTTTCTCTTCTATTCCCTTCTAGAAGTCTTATAGTTTTAGATTTTATGTTTAGGCCTATGATCTACCTGGACTTAGTTTTTTTGGATATGGTGTGAGTTAAGTGTTGAGTTGAGTCCCCATCCCCCCACTTCCCACCTTTTTTTACAAATGGATGTACAATTGTTCCAGGACCATTTCTTGCAAAAGCTGTCCTTTCACCATTGAATTGCCTTTGCAACATTGTCACAAATCAATTTGACTACATCGTAGGTCTATTTCTGCTGTACGTGTTTGTCTGTTTACAAGTATCACACTGTATTGATTATTGCAGCTTTACTCTGTCTTGAAAGCAGGTAGTGTGTGAGTCCTTCAACTTTGTTCTTTTCCAAAGTTTGTTGAGGCTGTTCTAATTACTTCATGAAATACTCTTCTCAGTATTTATGAATAATCCTGCTGGAAAGTTTGAGAGGAATTTCATTGAATCTATAGAACAATTAAAGGAAAATTGTCATATTAACAATATTTACTCTTCTAGTTCATGCACATAATATATTTCTCCATTTATTTAGATCTTTGATTTCTTTCATTGGCATTTTGCAGTTTTAGCATGTGGTTCCTGCACATATTCTGTTAGATTTAGCTTTAAGTGTTTTATTTTTATTAATGCTATTATAAATGGTACTTCAAAAAATATTCTTTTATTAAAGTTTTTTATTCACGAATAATTAACTTAGTGTTATTTTAGTTTCAGGTGTACAATATAACGATTCAACAGTTGTATACATTTCTCATTGCTCATTAAGATAAGTGTACTCTTTGTTTTTTTGAGAGAAAGAGAGAGAGATCGTGAGTAGAGGTAAAGGTAAAGGGAGAAGCAGACACCCTGCTGAGCAGGGAGCCCAATGTGGGACTTGATCCTAGGACTCTGGGACTGGGACCTGAGCCGAAGGCAGATGCTTAACTGACTGAGCCACCCAGGTGCCCAAGATACGTGTACTCTTGATCCTCTTTATCTGTTTTCCCCATACCCCCACCTACCCTCTAGAAACCACTGGTTTGTTCTCTATAGTTAAGAGTATGTTTGTCTCTTTTTTTTTCCCCCTCAGTTTGTTTGGTTCTTAAATTCCACATATGAGTGAAATCATGTGGTATTTGTCTTTTTCCAACTGACTTATTTCACTTAGCATGATACTCTCTAGGTCCATCCATGTTGATACAAATCGCAAGTAAATATTTTATATGCAATTGACATTTTTACTGAGACAATTGTAGATTAATTCAGTTGTAAGAAATAACACAGAGAGATCTGTGTGGGCTTTGCTCAGTTGCTCCCAGTAGTGACATCTTAACACAACTGTAGTATATCACAACCAGGCTATTGTCATTTAAACAGTCAAGAGAGGGAACAGTTCCCTCACCGTAAGGACCCCTCATGTGGCCCTTTTATGGCCATACCCACTTTCTTCCTCTACCCCATCCCCAACTGCTGGCAACCATTAATTTATTCCCTCTGTCTATGATTTTTGTCATTTCAAGAATCTTATATAAATGAAATTATGGGGCGCCTGGGTGGCTCAGTGGGTTAAAGCCTCTGCTTTCGGCTCAGGTCATGATCTCAGAGTCCTGGGATCGAGGCCCGCATCGGGCTCCCTGCTCGGCGAGGAGCCTGCTTCCCCCTCTCTCTCTCTGCCTGCCTCTCTGCCTCCTTGTGATCTCTCTCCCTCTGTGAAATAAATAAATAAAAATCTTTAAAAAATAAATAAATAAATAAATAAATAAATAAATAAATAAATGAAATTATGTACGTATGACTTTTTAGAATTGTCTTTTTGCACTCAGAATAATTCTCTGGAGATTCATCCAAGTTGTTAAACGTGTCAATAGTCTGTTCCTTTTTATCACTATATAGTTTTTCATGGTATGAGTGTATTGTGGTTTAACTAGTCACTCATTAAAGGACATCTGGATTGTCCAGTTTTGAGCTACTATGAATAAAACTGCTATGAACATTCATGTACAGGTTTTTGTGTGAACATAAGTTTTCATTTCTCTGGCACAAATATTCAGGAAGGCAGTTTCTGGGTTGTATGGTAAATTTAGTTTTCAAAGAAACTGCCCAGGACAAGAGAGTGGCTGTACCATTTTTCATTTCACATTAACAATGTGTGAGCAACACAGTTTCTCCTATTCTTTCCAGTTATTTGATGATATCCTTTATTTTAGCCATTTTTATTGGTGTGTAGTGATATCTTATTGTGGGTATAATTTACATTTCTCAGATGATGAATAATGTTGCACATTTTTTTCTCATGCTTACTTGTCATGCGTATATCCTCCTCAGTGAAACCAATAGTATTGTTTTGTTTATTAGTTTCTAGTATACAGAGATGCTAAACTCATTTATTCATTCTAAGAGCTTTGCTATAGATTCCAAGGGAATCTCTCTCTCTCTTTTTTTATGTAGACAGACACGTGGTCTGATAATAGAGTTTTCTTTTTTAATTTTCCCCAATCTTCATAACTTTTATTTCTTTTTCATGTTTTATTACATTGGTTAAGACTTCTAGTACGATATTGGACAGAAGTTGTGAGAGTGGATACATTTTCCTTATTTCTTTATCAGGAAGAAAATAGTCCTCTATAATTCATTATGATGTAACTATAAATCCTGTAGCAAATTACTCTTTATCAGTTTGAGTACATTTCCTTCTATTCCTAGTTTGCTGAGAGTTTCCTTTTTCAGCTCCTTTCTCTCCACAATTTCTCCCATACTCTCCAACTCTCAGATGCTCGTTTTCTTGGTTCCTCTGGCCAGAAAGATGGAATCCTTTCAGAATTTTAACCTCCCATACCATCATGTCATCCAACACAGTTGGGACTGCCTTCACAGTGATACAGCAAGAGAGAAAAAACCATACTCTCCACCCACCCGCGCCTCCACTCTTCATACAAAAGGGCTTCCTTTTTCCCTGTTCCTCTGGCTAGAGAGGTGGGTTGTCCCTGGGGTTTTAAATACTTGTATTATTGCCAGTGCAGATCTGTAACTGAGAGGGAATGAAAGGGGGAAAAGCAGGGGTGGGATTCCTCACACTCTCTAGAATGCGGGAATCTTTTTCCCAGTCTTCTGGCTAGAAGAAGGTATTTCTCTTGGAATTTTTGCTGTCAGTGTTTGCTGTACAACTCCAAGACTCAGCTCGCCCTCAGGTCAAATCTAGGGTAAAAAGGGAAATTAAAGTCCATGAACTTCACCCCTTGTGGATCCTCATTCAAGTTTTTACAGTTGTTCCTAATCCACATGCTATGTTACTTTTCAGAGTCCTCAGGTAGCTGCTTTCTTTTCAGAGTTTTTAGTTGTAATTAGTGAGACCGATAGGCTATAGTCAGATTTCACCATCTTGGGTGGCACCAGAAGTAGCTTATATATAATTTTATTACCTGTTCTTTTTCCACCTAGCATATTTTGTAAACATTTGCCTCTGCCATTATACATTCTTCCATAATGTCACTTTTAATGACTGCATATTCCTTAATATGGATGCTTGTATTGATTGTCTCAGTGAACATATAAATAGATAAATCTTTACACATGTTTGTGATTATTTTCTTCGGATAAATTCTTAGAGGTAGAATTGCTATACTAAAGTCTTCGAGAGATTATCTTAACTTTAAATCAGTCAGTTTACACACTCTCCCATACTTAGAGTACTTATTTCTCTGTATTCTAACTTAACACTATGAATAGAAAAATACTTCTGACCACTCAAGGTCCTTAAACTTCACGATGTCCTGTCCAGGAGATGCCCTGCAAATATTTCCTCACATATCTCCTAAATATAAGTGACTAGGTGTCTTTGAATCCATGTTTACAAAAACCAGTGGTATTAGACATAATTCGTTTGGGCTTATCAACATTAGAGCCAAGCATAAATCTTCAGCTGTCCAAAGCATCCTAATTAGAGTGGAACTGACATGGCTAAAGTGAGCAAAAATAATTTTCTGCACAAAATAATTCTGAGTTTGCTTGTACATTCCATTCATCTTGCATTGAAATTGTACTTTAGCTGAGTCATGAGTGATTTGCAAGATTCAGTTTGAAAAGCCAACATCAGGAGTCTAAAGAAAGTATGTCTGCTGTAACATTACACTTACTTTTCTTTTGTAATTATACTGATACATCTTTGCTATTTTAAAAAAGACATCTGAATGTTACAAGTGCATATAAAATGCGGAAATACCCTCGTCTAACATATGAAGGCTTGTGTTCTATGCCAGAACCAATCACTTCTGTGTCAGCCTCCGTCTTGTTCAGAGAAGAAAGATGGCCCTTAAATTGGGTAGTTTGAGTGAGTTTAGTGAAGGAATGATTTACAAGGGTAGACAGGATAGAGAGAAGTCACAAGCTACAAAACAGAACTTGTAGGCTAGTTACAGGGGGCAGGTGACCCGTGCTATGCCTGAGCAGTGACTTGGTGCTCGTGCAACACGTGGGGACCCTTCAGGAATTGAGTAAGTGAAACAAATACCCCAAATTTCCTTTTCTTCTTCTGTCTGATTTCCTGCCAGTACTTCTCATTTTTAAAACCCTATAAGAAGTCGTGAGGTCAGAAAGCCTCTTCACGCAGTGCACAAAGATCTACCAAAATGAATATAGGAAGAATTACTGAATTTAAATCTCCTACCGCAAACACATTCAGAAGTCTCTGGCTGATTTGCAGTTATTTGTATATGATGACGGAACATTTATGTTTCACAAGTTATTTATTTATAGTCAAATATATAAAATGGTAATTTTTAACATGAAACTTTTAGTAAAATATACTTTCAATTTATTGGCGAATTATATACAACACATTATAGACATATTACGTAGAAGCTTTATAGTATAAAAGGTGAGCACTTAGGTTCAGGAGTCAGATTGAATTTGAATCCCAGCCTTTCCATCTATAAGCTATCTGATTCTGGGTAAATTTATCTTCTCTAAGGCCTAACTTTTTTCATTTGTTAAATGGGAATAATAATAGTATCTATTACATATAGTTGTGAGGATTAAATATGATAATCGTACAATCCAATGCCAGGCATGTATCAAATACTTAATAAATGTTATCTGTTATTATTATAATTGTTACATATATACCTGTAATAAGAGACAAGAACCATGACTTAAGAGGACTCCGGTCTCATTTTAGGTTGAAAGTAATTGTGTCGCTAAGCATTGTGTTCAGAAAAGAGCGAGTTCAGTGATTAAGTACACAGGCTCTGTAGTAAAATCTCTGCTTGTGCTTTATTTTCTTCATCCGAAATTTGGGCATGACAGAAATACGTGTGTGTGTGTGTGTGTGTCTGTGTGTGTGATGAACATTCACAGTAATGTCAAAAGTTTGGAATTTATAGCCACATGCGTTCTCTGGAATCTGAGAGAACAGTCCATGAAATCCAGGGCTAGTGAAATTGCTTTCAAATATGTAATTGACAGCCCCCCATATTTCTTGGTCTAAAAGCTGAGATGATGTTGGGGTGCCTACGTGGCTCACTCAGTTGAGCATCCAGTTTCGGCTCAGATCATGATTTCAGGGTTGCGAGGTCGAGCCCTTCTCCTGGCTCCATGCTCAGTGGAGTCTGCGGCTCACTCTCCCTCTCCCCCTTCCCTGACTTTCGTACACACGTGCATGCCCTCTCTCTCTCTAAAATAAATTGTAAAAAACAAAAAAACAAAAAAAACCAACCAAACAACCAAACAGGTGATGGTTCTGAAACTCTTTTCTTATTTTTTATTCAGGGATAAAATATCTGGAAACACTTATTTTTTTATTCCAGGGGGTAGATCTGGAAGGCAGTCCAAGTTTGACTGATTTCTGTAACGCCCAGAAAATAAGAGGGCCAGGAAGGAAGTAGGAAGAAGACTGACAGAAGTGCATTGCATTCTGGAAGATGTCTTATATACAAAGTGTTGGAGCCTCCTGCTAATAAGAAGAGTTTCTTTTTCATGTGCTCCATTACTTCAGTGTGACAGAGAACTAACCTGTAAGTTGGGGGAAATGCCTTCTCAATAGAGCGGAGGTTATTTACATGGAAGGTTACAAATTTCTACACAGACCTAGTGAGACCAAATATTTCATAGCAGAGATACACTTTGACAACATGATAATATTTTATAACTGGTAACTGAAGTATGATGCTGAGCAGTGTTGGTTTTGTTGCTTCCATTGCAATTACATGGATGAGTATAAATTATGATGCCTAAACTGGCTAAATTATCTTTTCTAAACCATTAGAAAGTTTTTATCGTTATTCAGTCTCACAGGTCAGTTCTAGTCTTATTTAAGCTTATCTTGAACGAGAATGACTAAGATATTTTAAAGACCTCATCCAATCAGACTGCTCCCCTCTTTGCTTTTATTTATTTATTTATTTATTTTTAAAAATTTTTTTAAAGATTTTATTTATTCATTTGACACAGAGAGAGAGATTACAAGTAGGCAGAGAGGCAGGCAGAGAGAGAGGAAGCAGGCTCCCTGCTGAGCAGAGAGCCCGATGCGGGCCTCCATCCCAGGACCCTGGGATCATGACCTGAGCCGGAGGCAGCGGCTTTAACCCACTGAGCCACCCAGGTGCCCTCCCCTCTTTGCTTTTAAATTGTGATTTCAAATAACATAGAATTAGAAAGAAGAAGAACTTTGTGTTATTGTCACTGTAAATAAGACTTGAGCTTGAAAACTCACAATACGAATTTCCTTGGATTAAGATTTCTTTTATGTTTATGCTACCATAATGCTATGCCAATATGGTCAGTCCATACTATATGACAATAACTGATAAGCAGTTTTCTTAATGACTTCTGTCTCTTTCAAAAGATAAGTTCAAAAGAGAAAAAATACATCTTTCAATCAAAACATGGATCTCTATCAAATATAAGTTAGAAGTAAATAGGAACATATAATAGATACTCTAATACAATTGGCAATTGCTTTTTTTCTACTTTACATTTTTACTGGAAGGCAGTCTAGCATTATAATTTAAAATGAACATTTTCTAATCATATTTAAACTTTTTCCATATATTAACACCAGTTAAACTCATAATTTAACTGTACTAAACATATCTGAGCCAATTTGTGTTTGCCGCAGAAAGCCATTATGATGTGACCTAATTTGACATTTAAAAAATTGCCATTAGTGACCTTTGGCACAAATAGAAAGGGAGCAATACTGTACCAGAAGATCTAAATCATAAAAGAAAAGTACGGTTTCTTTTTTTCCTAGAAGAATGTCTGGCAGACATAACCTTCTTTGCTTTTTGCTGAAATGGGGCTTGCTGTGTTATTTTGTAGTGGGAGAATTTCTCAAATATTCTGCTGCAGCACATTTCCCAGTCCTAGGTCCCCCTCACTTTTTTTAGCATAGATTCTGTGATCTGATATAAGCACATCCTTACAAATCATCAACTACAATATCCCTTTTTGCCTTTGATCTTATTTACCTAGAATATATGTAATTCTGATTAAACCCTCCTACCTTCTATTTTACTTCAGTGTTTTCTATCTCAGTAAATAGCACCATCATCTAGGACTGTGGTGTTGGACACATCCAGAGTGCATTGTTTGCATGGGTTAATTGAATTTTGATTGGTATTTTCTATGGATTTTCCCAAAGGACATCTCATTTATTCAAAATGGACTTGAAAACGTAAACAATTTGGCAACCATACCTGGCTCTTGAAAATTTTCAACCTACCTAGGCAGCTGCTATAGTGATTCCATGATGAAAATGATTAACTAATATCCCTTTGTGTGAGAAATTGTGAAAATCAGAGAATAACTTTCATATTGGCCAAAGCACATAATACAAAAAAAGAAAAAATCCTCCAACCAGTTTTAAGTCTTGGATAAATTCTATCAAAAGGTTTTTGATTAAAAAAAAAAACCAAACATTTTTTACCTAATGTTTAGGGGGGTAACCACACATTTTTAAAAAAATTCTGCCAAAGATGTCCATATTTGTTTTTGAATTAGAAAGTGGTGATATTATGTAGAAAAATTGAAAGAATTGACCAAAAATGCCACTGGAACTAATAAATGATTACAACGAGATTGCAGGATATCCTTACTTTCCTATATACCAGTAAAGGACAAATGGAATTTGAAATTAAAAACAAAATACCATTTATATTAGGACCCCCAAGAATGAAATACTTAGGTATAAATATAACATAATAGGTACAGGAAAACCACAAATCTGATGAGTAAAATCAAAGAAGAACTGAATAAATGGAGAGATATTCTATATTTATAGATAGAAAGGCTCAATATCGTCAAGATGTCAGTTCTTCCTCACTTGAACTTTAGATTCAATCTTATTCCAATCGGAAACCCAGCAAGTTATTTTATGGGTATCAAAACACTGATTCTGAAGTTCAGATGGAGAGGCAAAAGACCAAGAGCAGCCAACAGAAGACTGAAGGAGACCCAAGTTGGAGGACTGATAGTCTTGATACTACTTCAAGACTTGCTCTAGGCAAGTGGTATTGGCAAAAGAACAGATAAATGGATCAATGGAACAGAATAGGAGAGATTAGCAATAGACCCAAGTAAATTCAGACAACTGATCTTTGACAAAGGAGCAAAGATAGTCTTTGCTGGAGCTTGACATTCACATGCAAAAAGTGAATCTAGACACAGACCTTACGCCTTTAACAAAAATGAACTCAAAATGGATCACAGACTTAAATGTAAAATGCCAAACTATAAAACTCCTTGCAGATAATATAGGAGAAAAACTAGATGACTTTGGGTGTGGTGATGACTTTTTAGATAGGATTCCAAAGGCATGATCCAAGAAAGAAATCTTTGATAAACTGGACTGCATTAAAATGAAAAGCTTCTCTGTGAAAGATAAGAAAAAGAGAAGACAAACCACAGATGGGGAGAAAATATTTGCAAAAGGCATGTCTGATAAAGCACTGCTATCCAAAATGTACAAAGAACTCTTAAACCTCAACAGTAAGAAAACAATCCAATTAAAAAATAGGCCAAAGTCCTTGACACCTCACCAAAGAAAATATGCAGATGGAAAATAAGCATATGAAAAGATTCCCCACATCACGTATTATCAGGGAAACAAAAATCAGAATAACAGTGAGCTACCACTACACACCTACTAGCATGGCCAAAGTCTGGAACACTGACAACACCAAATGCTGACAAGGATGTGGAGCAACAGGAACTCTCATTCATTGCTGGAAAAGGTGCAGCCACGTTGGAAGAGAGTTTGGCTGTTTCTTACAAAACTAAATATGCTCATACCAGATGATCCAGCAGTCATGCTCCTTGGTATTTATCCAAAGTCGTTTAAAACTTGTATCCACAAAAGAACCTGTGCATGGATGTTTATAGTGGCTTTATTTGTAATTGCCAACCAATTGGAAACAACCAAGATGTCCTTCAGTAGATGAATGAATAAGTAAATCATGGTACATTAGACGGTGGAATATTATTCACCATTAAAAAATTAGCTATCAAGTCATAAAAAGACATGGAAGAATTTTAAATGCATAATATTAAATGAAAGAAGCCAATGTGAAAGGGCTGCATGCAATATGACATATGACATTCTGGCAAAGGTAAAACTATAGATACAATAAAAACATCATTGGTTGCCAGGAGTTGTAGGAGGAGGGATGAATAGGTAGAGCATAGAGGACTTTCAGGGCGGTGAAAATACTCTGTGTGATACCATAACGGTAGATATATGTCATTATACGTTTGTTCAGACCAACAGAATATACAATACCAAGAGTGAACTCTAAGGTGAGGTATGGACTTTGGGTGATGATGACACGTCAATGTAGGTTCATCAGTTGTAACAATAGCACTACTGTGGCAGGGGGATGTTGATGATGGAGGAGGCTGTGAAAGAGGGGCAGGAGTGTATGGGAAATCTCTGTACCGTACCTCGATTTCAGTTCAGGTCATGATCTCAGGGTCATGAGATTGGCCCCACATTGGGCTCCATGCTCAGCATGGAGTTGGCTCGAGATCCTCTCCCTTTGCTCCTCTCCCCCGCTTGAATTCTCTCTCTCTCTCTCTCTCTTTAAAATAAATAAAGTAAGTCTGAAAAAGTCTTACTTTTGAAAAAAGTAAATATGAAACGTCAAAGTAAAAATGCATCTCTAGCTCTTTTTGTATGCTGGTGCTCCTAAAGAAAACTTTACAAGCTTCTTAGCCAGTAATATTGCAAAGATCAAAGAGGCTTTCAAAGGGATTTCAAACTAACAATAAATATTGGTACTCTCTCTGCATAAGCCAGGCTTGCTATGCTCTATTGCACAGAGTACTCCACAGTTTAAACAAGACAAAAACTTTTCAAAAGCCAGTAATGAGATAAATGATAAACATAAAACAGTATAATAGATTGGTGTGTAAGTTATTAAGTGTAATTCTACAATTGAGCTTATTACTACTGTTGCTTTCCATGTCGCGTTCCTTTCCCATCCTGTATTTCTGCCTTCTACCTAGAGCTGGCTGCCATCCTGAAATTTGTGTTCATCATTCCCCTTTTTAAAAAATAGCATGTACTTCTAAGCAATATATTTCATTGGTTAGTTTTGTTTAGGGCCTTTATAAAAATGGTATCATTATGGAAGCTTTCCTTGTCCCAGTAGAAATAGCATGTCTAAGGAGGGTAAATCTGACAGTACAATGAGCCATTGTGATACTGTTTACATGCCTGCGTTTTACATTGCCTTGAGTGCTGTGTAATTTAGTCTTGCAACTGATTAGACAGTTAGGAATTGGAAGGGTGATATGGAAATGTTACTGTCTAACTGACAGAATGATTTATTAGAAATGTACAATTGTGGAATTCACCTGCTCCATTGTTTGGGATGCCCAGTGCCAAACCAAAACATGTGTCTTAATGGCAGACCTGTGGCAAGCTTTTTAAGAGAATTCAGCCAAAGTTGAATTCCATTCAAGTATAGTTGTGTTTGTTTGCCAGTTGTGTCAATACTGATTTTAAAATGTGTTTACCTTTTTTTATAACTTCGGTCCGCATTGTTGAAACTTTCAACACACATGGATATGTCTCATGGACCCTGATGCCACCCACTGATTACACTAGCTTAGTTTTTGTCTCTGCTTATGCTAGTATTTTCTGTTCTTCCAACATTAGCTGCCAAGTGCATCCTCTGAACCATGAGATTTACGTGAGGAGGCCTTCCCTTTGCTCTTAGAAAACTCCAAATACTACTCATTGACCCAGATTATTTACTTTGGTCTCAGAGATGGGGTTGGCTTCATTAAAATTATTCTTTTGTCTTCAGCATTTTGTCTCAATGTGATTGGACTTTAGGAAATAATAGGAGTCCATATTAATGAAACTGTGTTAGTGAAAGCGACCTAATTTTTAAAAAGTGCTCTCTTAATATTCTATCTTTATTCCCTTTGTTTTAAAAGGCAAGTGAAATATACACACACCCCCATGAAGATTTTATAAGATTTCATAAGCCAGTGGAGAATAGAATAATGTAGTCCTACTTAAAGTTTATTGCCTTAAAGAATTCATTCAAGCTCACTGTTAAAAAAGTTTGAATTTTATTTTGTATCATCTCTGTATGCATATCTGAGAAGCTTTGATTTTTCTTATAAACTCTTTTTACTTATACTTATGTTAAACTGCTTTGAGTAGCAGGTAGAGGTAAGTTAATAAAAATGAGATGTCACAGGGGTGCCTGGGTGGCTCAGGGGGTTAAGCCTCTGCCTTCAGCTCAGGTCATGATCTCAGGGTCCTGGGATTGAGCCCCGCATCAGGCTTTCTGCTCAGCGGGGAGCCTGCTTCCCCCTCTCTCTCTGCCTCCTGCTCTGCCTGCTTGTGATCTCTGTCTGTCAAATAAATAAATAAAATCTTAAAAAAAAATGAGATGTCATATTGCTGGCTTTTCTTCTTTAAATTTCTATTTTAGGGGAATAAGGTGAGAAAATGTGATAGTGAGATGGCACATGTAGAGGCATCTGGGAGACCACTGAACCCAATGATCAAAATAATCCTGGAGAGAACATTCCATCAGTTAAAGTACAAGTAGCCTGAAAGAGTGGTACATATCAATTATTCACACCATTGTGTGAATTACTCTAATTAGGTAATCACATTGTTTGTCTTCCACCATCTTAGCCTAATTTCTGGGGAATTATTGGTTAGAAGAAAGAGGATTGAGTTGGAAGGGTGGGGAGAGGAAGATCACACTTAAGGGCATGAATTCCTTCTAGAATAGAGCTTGGAGCAGGTACAGATCTGCAGGGGCTAGAGACTTGTGGAGGACAGCATGAGGAGTAGGGCCCTGAAAATTGGACAGGTGGAGTCCAGAAAGGCTTGTCAGATGTAATCGCTATAGAAAACACCTACTGTGACTCCTGAGTTAACATCTGAGCAAAGGTTTTCAGTCAGAAGAATGACTTAAAAGATCTAGATGTTCCATGGAAATGCCATCCTTTCAGGACTCCAGGTATTTTTTAAAGACTGTAGACAGGGGTGCCTGGGTGGCTCAGTGGGTTAAAGCCTCTGCCTTCGGCTCTCAGGTCATGATCTCAGGGTCCTGGGATCGAGCCCCGCATCAGGGAGCCTGCTTTCTCCTCTCTCTGCCTGCCTCTCTGCCTACTTGTGATATCTCTCTCTCTCTCTCTCTCTCTCTCTCTCTCTCTCTCTCTCTCTCTCTGTCAAATAAATAAATAAATAAAATCTTAAAAAAAAAGACTGTAGACATAACACACTCAATGGGAGGTTGTGTTAGTTTTTCATTGTTGCATTCATTTTAACATTCTTAACCCTGAATATAAGTGTCCTAGATAAAATAACAATGACTGATAATATTTTTCATCACCATCATACACCTTCATTTTTTATTCTATTTAAAAGATACCTGACTTAATAAAATATAAGGATTAGTTATAAGCAGAGACAGATGTAGACAAGTCAAAGTCGTCATTTAGTTTTTCATCAAAGCCAAAACTAAAGAAAGAAAAAAAATAAAACTCCATTCATCAGATTACCATGTTATATTTTTATATATTATGCCAGAGTCCTGAAAATTTGTGTATACATTAGGCACAAATATCTAGCATACATACATGTCTTAGGCCATTATCAGTGAATCTGTTCTTTTGGAACCGATGTATCTAAAAATTTGGAAAGTAACACTGGATTATGTGTTTAAAATCAACATGAAGGCAATGAAAAATAGCCAGTTTTATTAGTTGACTTGTTTACGCAACAAACACTTTCTGAATACCTACTATGTACCACTATGCCAGATTATGGTACTACAGTGACAAGTAATATACAGTCCTGCCTCCAAAAATGTTGCAGTCTAAGGAGGGTGTCAGGCCCAAACATCACAAAACAACACAGAAATATAGGGACAGAGACATACCGGATCTTATGAGCGTTTCAAAAGTCTACTCCTAACCATCACTGTTAGATTCTAAGGTAACATCGATTAGCTACATTAAGTTCACCAAATAAAGAATGACACTGCTTGGTAGAATGTATATATCCATTCTGCCTTTGTCTGGTGAAGTATATGGCTGTATTTAGAAATTCACTGTTTTAGCTCATTGAGGTTTCATTTATAGCATTGACAGGGCACATGTGATAAATATAGATGTTTTCTAAAATGAGCTACTGAATGTCCTTTTTCCTGATAAGTTCTAACCCAAAATTGTTCATTAAAGGAGAATTACTAGGGCCTTGGAAGAGGTTTGGTCACTAGCCAGGATTCTTACGAGTAACTGAGTGAAAATACTTGTCCATCAAAATATTTTTGCCTTGATTTTCTGCCCTAAATTGAAGGAATTGACAGTGTTTTCGATTTGCTGCTGCAGCAGCTGCTGCTGGGGACACTGGGGATGATGGAAGGAGATTTTTGTTTTCATTTTGATCAACCCCAGAGGTGTTCCCCAGAGTCTATGTGATAAGCAAATGCAGGGCTAAGAGTTGGTCTATGCTGGTTTCTGAGAATCCTCTTGTTATCTTTCTAGGGACTTTTTTTTTAAATTCATTTAAGGGTTTTACCGCTTATCATTCAATTCCATGGAAACAGATGAGGTACTAAAATAAAAAATAGGAACATTGAAAAGTTGAAGTGTTTACAGCCCTATTACATAAAGGCCTTACCCTTGTATTCCTCTAATCCCTTCACAGTAGTAAGGGAAGGACTCTGGCCTTTCTTTTCATTCTGAAGGTGGTGCTTCCATTCCACCCTATGTTAGTGGAGGGATTCTTTTCTCCATGAGGACCCCTCTTTCCATCCTGAGGAGGACATCTGTGCAGAAGGAGAGTGGTCCTTTGTCTCAAGGGGGCATCTTGTAGTTCTAAAGACCTCTAAATACACACACACACGCGCACACACACACACACACATGACATTTGGTTCACTAAAGACTTTTTAGCCTTTGCCAGGTGTGAGCTCTTCCGTTTTTGTTTTTCAGTGCTGAATGAGAGAAACCTCAGAAGACATAGAATATCCTGAATGTATCACAGAGCTGTAACTACTTAGCTTGGAACTAAACCCCAGAAATGGGCACGTATGGGGATGTCTGTTCTGGGCAGACAATGGCATACTAGCAATTTAGCTCAGCGAAGATAGGATTCTTGTCGCACTTCTGAGCTCATTGCCATATTTCTATAATTTTACTAAATTTTGTTTAAAAATCAGAGCAACATGTCCCAGGCCAATGAGAACACAGTTGAATACTGAGAATGTGATTGAACGAGGGGAATATAAGTGGTTAAGGAAGCATCCCAGGCCAAGAAAACCAGATAAACCAAAGGAATTTGACCAAAGAGAGAAGTTGCAAGACAATGCTAAGAGTTGGAGCCATGGGAGGGGGGAAGGCAGTGCCCCACGTGGCATTCGGAAGGCGGAGTTGTGAAAAGTCTTTAAAATGAGGCTGCCCATGAGGGGTGAGCAAACAGAACAATGACCTTCAGGGAGAAAAATCAGGAAGTTCGGGAATCTGTTGTGTATTGTAATTTTAATATCACATACATCCTTGAGTCTAAAATGTTTTCCTAGGAGTATGATCACTGGAATGCTTCCTCAAGTTGACTATAAACACCCCGAAGTGTAGATTTTACTGAGAAAAAAGTGTCAAATGATATCAATATTTTTCCCACAGCTCCAGAAAAAATGTGTCCACCAGCAAAATTCTATCCTTGAATTGGCAACATGAGTGAAATGGTTCATTTTCTGTAGGGGAATGTATTAGTGACTTCTCTGATGTGTTTTTTTTTTAGAGATTTCAGTAGGCTGGGTTCTGATGGAGAGCTTTGCTTTGGAAGTTAAGGAGAAGGCAAGGACCTTCCCACAACTCTCTGCTCACTCAGTCGTAGTAGCTGCCATTCACTGAGATTCTGGCTCTGTGGCAGCCAACCTCCAAACAGGGCAGTTGGTAGGAATAGGTGATGGACTTGAAACAGGTGGTAGGATTGGAGGCCATTATGGATATGGTGGCTTTTGCATAAGGAGTCCTCAAAGCATGAGCTTTCTTTCCATATTGTTATGGATTGAATTGCATCCCCCACCCCTCCTGCAAAATTTCTATATCAAAATCCTAACTCCTGATGCCTCAGAATGAACTTTCTTTAGAAATATGGTGGTTGCTGGTCATAACAGTATAGAGTTGGCCCCTAAACCAACACGACCGGTGTCCTTATAAAACGGGGAAAGTGACACACACACACACACACACACACACACCCCCAGGGAGAACACCACGTGAACATGAAGGCAGAGATTGGAATGATGCTACTACAAGCCAAGGAGCGCCATGGATTGCTGAGAAAGCAGCAGAAGCTAGGGGAGAGACATGGTACAGATTTCCCCTCTCAACCCTCAGAGGGAACCAATCTCTCAACAACATGATCTCAGACTTCTAGCTTCCAGAACTGTGAGAGGATCTACTTCTGTTGTTTAAGCCATTTGGTTTGTGGTCCTAGAAAATGAAGAGGTGTATTATCTGTGCTTCTTGCCTCCAATTCAGTCTGCACTCACTGAGGTCAGGGACTGCATCCTGGGCATATCCAAATCCTCATCGCATAGAACAGTCTCTAGCATACATACGGGGACCCCCCAAATATTTATGGAATAAAGAAATAAATCTGTTGGTTTTTTCCAAAAAAACATTTGGATATCTCTCAAGTAAGAGAGCATATATTCTATTCTCCCATTTCTCACACTTACTCCAACTTAGTAATTTTGACCCTGGATTAGGTTTAGGGAGGCTTCCCTCGACTAATTCCTTTCCCCAGATCCTCCCACTAACCTTCATTGAAGCATTTCTGTATTTGAAGTTATATATAACAATTTTTGTAGTATCTACAGACAAGTGAAATTGTTAATACCAGTGTTCTAGAAAAGCCTTCATTTATATTAAAATTTGTATAGGTTGTATTAAACATTGGGCAAAGATTGTCTTGAGGGGAGAAAAGCAATTTTTTTTAATGGATGAACAAATAAAGTCAAGGATTCATTTTAATATAAAAATGCTTTCTCCTTATAGAGAGATGTTCTTGAGTAACTAAAGAGCATAAATGGACAATTTATTTAGACAGAGCAAAGTGATAGCCTATCCAAAACATATCCATAATGTAGACATTTACCATCCAGATTGTGCAAACTAGCTATACAAACCCGCAGTGATACGTGAGTGAACTGAGACAGCTTTGAACTGTAGATGAAAATGCAGGTTGTTAAAAGTCAATTGGAAAACGTTCTCCCGTAAATGCAAGCAACAAAAATATGCCAACTGGCCAGATGTGGAAGTCTCAGCATCCATTCACTTGAGTTTTCACGTTTGTACCAAATGGTGAAAAGCAGAGGGGAAGGAGGTTTCTGGAGACTCTGAGAGGTTGAGGTGACCTGGAAGAATACAGAGAAGAGGGGAGAAATTCTGGGTCAGGTGAAAAGGATGTATCTTCTTTAACAGTTCTCTGAACCCCTAAGTCAGACATTTTTTTTTTCCAAAAGCTTGGTGATCCACTAAAATATCCTTGTGCCACAATAACCTCAAAATACTTCCAACTCAATTTATCTTTTGTGTTTCAGTTCTTGTGGTTCTTTGTGTTTGTTTTGTTATATTTCTTTCTTAAAGAGGGAAATGAAGTACACATACTTCCATTAAACTTTTGGTGCAGTGAAAAATACGATGGACAGCATGATTTTACATAAAACTTCCATCTGAAAACCCATTTGCTTGAATTAGGGTTGTTTTAACTGGAGTTATATGTTTGCTTAAATGTTTAGATTTTGCAAAATGGCTGCACAAAAGCTTTTATGCTGAATTACATTTCTCAATCTGCAGTTAAGTAAAAAGTATTTCCAGAGTACAGGGATGGTTATCTCCTTTATGGTCAGAGGAGACTCCTGAGTGGCTTCTCTCTCCAGTGTTTGCTGCATATGATTTCTGCAATGTTCGTGCTAATCAGAGGGGCCAGACTCAAATCTGTTTTTAAAACATTCCAGATTTCCTCTGCTTAAAATGGTGACTGAAATTTTTCTTTAAGATTTGTTACTACATTAGCATTTAAGAAAAAATTCACTCAATTTAAGACAGTACCTTGAGAAACCTAAAACCAAGCAAAAGGACTTGGAAGGAAAATGTCTTCTGACCACGATGGTCAAATGTTTGTGGTGTCTATTTGGTAGTGCAAGAAGCGAAATAGAACTCCTTGCTTTTCCTTTTCCCTGATCTAACCTCTGTTTCTAGGAATAAAAAACAGAAGGGCAGTTTGCAGCTCAGAGAATTCTCACTTAACAACTTCAGCTGGACGGAGCCCAAAATCTGGCTCTGGTGTATAAAATTACTCTTTTAACTGTATGTGAGGACATTAACACTTTCCTTTGCCAGTTTCAAACAGATATATATATATATATATATAATATATATACACATATATATATTATATATACACACATATATATAATATATATTATACCCATAGATATTTACCTTTGTAGGGTATTTATTATGAGAAACATCTTTTAAACCCTTGGACTATAGATGTATGAGTGTGGAATATCATGATTCCATACGCTTGACTCCATCTTGCCTACTCTGTCCTATTGGTTTATTTTCTAAGCATGACAGACATATTGAGACCTACACAATCTTATATAAGTAGTTCAAAAAGCTTTTACAAAGGGACCACATCTGTGTAACCACCACTTATAACAAGATATCAAATATGAGTAGGATCCTAGAAACCATACTGTGTCCCCTCCACGTCCTTTTCTTTCTTTCTTTCTTTCTTTCTTTCTTTCTTTCTTTCTTTCTTTCTTTCTTTCTTTCTTTCTTTTTCTTTCTTTCTTTCTTTGACAGAGAGAGAGATCACAAGTAGGCAGAGAGGCAGGCAGAGAGAGGAGGAAGCAGGCTCCCTGCTGAGCAGAGAGCCCGATACGGGGCTCGATCCCAGGACCCTGAGATCATGACCTGAACTGAAGGCAGAGGCTTGAACCCACTGAGCCACCCAGGAGCCCCCTCTCCATGTCCTTACCCCTTCAGAAGTAACCATTATTCTGACCTTTGACCTCTATCACTGTAGATTAGTGCTGCCTGTTTTTAATTTCTGTAGAAATGGAATCAGGCAACACGGGCCATTTTTTTTTCTTCTACCTTCTTTTTGTTCAGCACTGTGTCTGTGAGGTTTGCTGCTCTCTGTGGTTGCAAATAGCATTCTTATGCTCTTTTTCATCACTATGTGGAATTCTATCTTATATATTTTAAAATGTATTTCTCGTTCTGATGCACTTGTGAGTTATTTCCAGTTTTTAGCTATTAGGAATAATGCAGCTATGAGCATGTTTATAAATACGTTTGGTGCACCTGTATGTGCTTGCGTGTCTGTAAGTAGAATTGCTGTGTTTTAGGGTACACATATGTTCGGCTTCGTGGATACTGCCAAACTTCGTGGATACTTTCCAGAGTGGCTTTAAAAATATACATTCCTGTCGGTGGTGTTTAAGAATTCCACTTAGTCTGTATCCACACCAACACTTCATAGTGTCCATTTTGGGGACTTATTTTATTTTATTATTTTTGTTTAGCTATTTGGGGGTATGAAGTAATGCTGCTTTGTGGTTTCAATGTGTATTTCTCTGGTCACCAATAAGGTCAAATTTTGTTATTTTCTTATTGGCCATTTAAGTAGCCTCACTGATGAAGTCCTTTGCCATTTTATTTTATTTTTATTTTTTTTTTAAGATTTTACTTATTTATTTGACAGAGAGAGAGAGAGATCACAAGTAGGCAGAGAGGCAGGCAGAGAGGAGAGGAAGCAGGCTCCTTGCTGAACAGTGACCCCCCCCCAGAGTCACCCAGGCACCCCTCCTTTGCCATTTTAAAAAGTTGGGTATTCTCGTGTTTAACTTCTGATTTGTAGGAGGCTTTCTTTTTTTAAAGTTCTTTTTCAGATATATATATTACAAATATATTTCCTTCTCTATAGCTTATCTGCACCGTTTATGGTATATTTTGATCAGTGGAAGTTCTTTGAGTGAAGCTTAATTTATTAATGTCTTCCATTACTGTATTTGCTTTCTATTATCCTTTTAAGAAATATTTACATAATCCAAGGTTATGAAGTAAATCTCCTATGCCGTATTCTAAAAGTTTTGTCATTTTGCCTTTCACATTTATGACCCATCTGGCAATGGTTTTTGTGTGTGGTGTGAGGTAGGAGTGAAAGATCATTTTTTTCTCACATGGATATCCATTCTTTTGCCCAAAGGACAGCACTGGCAGCTTTGCTCTAAATCGGGTGACTGATCCTATGGGAGTCTGTGTCTGGACTCTGTTCTGCTCATTTGGTCTATTAATCTATCCTTGCACTGATGCCACACTCTTTTTTTTTTTTTAATAAAGATTTCATTTATTTGCCAGAGAGAGAGAGAGAGAGAGAGAGAGAACACACGCATAAGCAGGGGGAGCAGCAGGCAGAGGGAGAAGCAGTCTCCCCATGAGCTAGGAGCCCGATGTGGGACTCAATTCCAGGACCCTGGGATCATGACCTGAGCTGAAGGCAGACGCTTAGCTGAGTGAGACACCCAGGCGCCCCTGATGCCACATTCTTTTAATTACTGTACCATAAATTAAATCTTGATATCTGATAGTATAAGTCCTCCAACTTTCTTCTTTCATATTATTTTTATTCACCTTGGCCTTTTCCATTTTCATTTAATTTTAGAATCTGCTTGCCGAATTTTACACAAAAATTTTAGATTGTTAATTGGAATAACATTGAATCTATAATCAATTTAGGGAGAATTCACATTTTTCAATATGGTACCTTACAGAACATGTATTTCTCTCCATTTCTTTAGGCCTTTATTAACCTTATCTCAGTAAAGTTTTGTGGTTTTTCTTTGCGGCACTCTTCCATATCTTTCATTAGCTTTATTATGAGGTATATACCCTGTTTTTAGTAGAGAGCTGCTTCTCGTTTGTGTAGAAGCAAACTCTTCCTCTAGACTCACACCCTTAAACAAAATATTACAGAGAAACTCTATTTTGAAACTGAAGAGAGGAAGTGCCCTTGCGCCTTGAGGAGGAGGTGTGGGGTTTTGTGTTGTTGTTGTTGGTTTGAGGTAAGTGAGAGGTAGTATGTCTTGTCCAGATGGAATCTTTGGAATATCCTTAAAAGCAGCAGATGTGTGTGGGAAGAATGGTAGAGTATATAGAGAAGCAGACTGACTTACTGCCTTGGGTAATTGCATAGTTGAATGAAGAAACCAATGCATATTTTAAGGATCTGAAGCACATTCACCGATGTGAAATGAATGCCCATTCTAAGTCAATGGTTTCTATCCTGGACTTACCTTCCTAAGTCTTTGATTTACCTTCACCAATCACCAGAGACTAAAAGTTGTATAATTACTGATCAAAATATTCTCAAGGTGACTCAGTAAGGAATAAATTTGTTGAATTCACCATCGACTGTATTTCCCATTAAATTTTAAAAATGTTCATAATTTAATAAATCAAGCATGAGTCAGTGAGAGCTACTGTTTCAGAGTTGAAGTCTCTTGGAATTCTAGATATTTGCTTCATTTTTCTTCCCTTTTGTAGTCACACTTTGGGAAAGATTATTCCTTGCTGAGTCCTGTGTCTCCACTCTAATTCACTTTTCACACTAGCTGGTACCTCCTAAAGTCCATTGAAACTGTGCTCATCATTGAGACACAAAGACCTCTTCATCGTCAGATCCAGTGAAAACGTGTGCACTTCTCCAATTTCTTTCAACATTTGAGGTTACTGAAATATTCCTTCTCCATGGAACTGTTCTTCCATGGTCTTCCTCCTCCCCCTCTGACACTCCCTCTCAAGTTATTTTGCAGGCTCTCCATATTCCATAAATGTTGGTATTGCAAGTGCCCAGCTTCAGACTCATTGTTTTCTCATCGTGAACTGTCCTTCTGGGGGATCTCGTTCACTCTCATGGCTTCAGCAACAAATCACTGTTCTTGAAAGACCCTACACTATAAACACCGATGTCCAACTGCCCTTTGGATTTCTCCGTTTAAGTGCCCCCAATGACACCTTACATTTAATATGTCAAAGGAGGAGACTTTTTAGCATGCTCTGCATCTCGGCAATGGCACTGTTTCCGGTAGACCTGAAGGCTGGGAGTGGTTACAGGCTCTTCTTTCTCCTTTCTGCCCCCAAAGCCAGTGTCCCCATCCTGGCTACACGCTAGTCCAGACCCTCCTTTAGAGTTCCACTGCCTTTTTTCTGCTCTCACACCTGGCTTACTTAAAGAGCCTCCTCCCTAGCCTCTCTGCCTTCAGTATCGTCACTCTCCAAACCATTACCTGTTCTCGGGGGGATCTTTCCAGAATGTTCTACTACTCTGTTTAAAACTCCGTAGTTGTTCTGTTTGTCCTTTAACATAAAAGTAAAACTTCTTCATGTGGCTTCAAAAGCTAGTCCTCTTCAAGCTCCTCTGCCTTCTCCAGTCTTATCTCTTGAGGTTACCCCTTTTTCACGTGACAAACAAGTTATCCAGAACTATGTGCCGTTCCTTCCATCACTCTGCCTTGCCCATCAGAAATGCTGCTGCTTCTGCCTAGAACAGGCACCCTGCCCTCCTTATCCATCGCCCTCCTTTGGGGACTGCCTCTTATTCATTCTCCATTCTCTGTGTCAGATATGACACACCCTAGGGGAAATCTTTTCTCATCCTTTCCCACCAGTCTGAGTAATATTCTATCACAGTTAAGTATTTATTTTAATCATCCCACTCTGAACTCCTTGAAGGCAAGAAACATGCCTTTCATGTTTATATCTTACCTCTGTGTCTGCTCTTATAAACAGGCACTGTGTTAGGCAATAGATTTGCAAAGATTAAGACATCATTTCTTCCCATGGGCCTCACACAGTATAGAAGGACAGAAACATGAACAGATAATCATTGTGTAATTTGATGAGTGTCACATTACAGGTATTTTTAAAACGTGGAAGAAGGAGCACCTGATCCTGGGTCTGAGAAAGTTCTACTTAAGTATACACAAGGGATCTCCAGAGAAATAATGTGTGGAGAAACAATCCTCCAGGTAAAGATCATCTCCAGGAAAATTCCTGACAAATTCATAGCCAGTTTACCAGATGCTGTCCAGAAATTTTTCATTCAGATCTCCAGATGCACAGAACTATTGGGGAGCTAAAATATTTGCCAATGATACTGAACATGTCAATAAACATTACGTGGTTCGGCTGGAGAGATACACAGGTTCAGTTTAGTTGAGACTGGAAAGAATCAGCATCTTATTTTGTGTGGCCAGGAGCTCTCAGACATAAATTCTAACCCTAACTGAGAAAAAAGTCCACACTGACTTTGTAAATGTTTGCCTTTATGGTGATTAAGAAGAACCTAAATGCTCGAAAGGCCCAAACTACTCTTTTCCCCCACATATAATGTTAAATCCCAAAAAACAATCCGGCAAAGTGGGATCTTTACATTTTGGTTTCTGTCCACTCACATCCCAGGAGAGAACACTTCATGGTCGATAGCTGTTCTATAGGCAGATTACCAGGCCTGAATGGGAATGGACAGAGCCTCGTGTGGGTTAGGATGAATCGGCACTTGCAGCGGTCAGAGAAGGAAGCGAATTCTTGTGGCCTAGGCAATCTGGTCTTTGTACAGGATTGTTTATAGTAGGGAACTCCTACTGATACCTATAGACTTGAGGAACATTACTGGGCTTCAGGGAGTTGGGAGAGCCCCTAAAATTCCATGCAAAATTGAGTCTGTGGACATAGGGAGAAAGGCTATAATTTTTGTCATATCCTTAAAGTTCTTGTAATTCAAAGGGCCACTGGTCTACACATTTTGCCTTATGTTTACTTTTTCATTTTGTAATCATGTATTGAGGATTAAGCTACTAGTCGTTTCGCTCAGTGCTGATTTGCTGTTGTGATGTGTGTTGCATGGATGTGTGGAATGATTCAGATTCAAGTAAATGTTCATTGAGAACCTACATTCCAGGTGCTTCTACATGCAGGATCTCACAAAATTGTCACAGTAAATCTGTGTAGTCCTATTTATAAGACCATTTTACTGAAGGGGAAACTGAGGTTCAGACTATAAAAAGAACTTGCCTAACAGCAATTGAGTACTCAAGCAAGTAGACTGGACTTGAGAATCTAAAGACGGGAGCGCCTGGGTGGCTCAGTCAATTAAGCGTCTGACTCTTGATTTAGGTTCAAGTCGTGATCTTAGGGTCGTGAGATCGAGTCCTGTGTGGGGCTTTGTGCTGGGCGTGGAGCCTGCTTAAGATTCTCTCTCTCCTCAGGCCCTCCCTCCCACTCCATCTCTCCCCCATCTCAAAAAAATATATATACATATAATATATAATATATATAATAAATACATAACATATAATAATATAATATATACATATAAAGACAAATAGAACATTATGCTCCTCCATATGAAGTTCACAGTCTTCTAGAGTAGACAGACAGAAACAACACCTAAATACAGGGACATACATGCAAGGATAGAGGAATATATAACATAAAATCTTAACACCAAGGCATATAGGATCACTTCAGCTGCCAAGGGGAGAGAGGAGCTAGGTCTCCAAGGATGAGTAATGGGGGAGAGGTGGGCTGGAAGTAGAAAAGCATGCCAGGCTGAGGTAAAAGCATTTGTAAAACACACCCCTGTGAGCTAGCCTTCTGCTTGGGAAAAATTGCTAGTGGTTAGGACTGGTGAGCACATAAATAAGTAAATAAGTGAATATCAGAGAATAGAAAGACACACGTTGGAGAACCAACTTCTGCCCTGTGTGTTTCCACTTCAGTTAATGTTATCTGCAGTTCCCTTCCAGAAAGCAGCCCAGACTACACAGGTAGCCACAATTTAAAATAAGTTTTTAGATATTTTTCCCCAAAGTTGATTGAGTAGGTGTGCTCCTCATCTTCTGAGAAATACTAGAAGGACATTTTGATTCTGTAAACTCTCTTAGGACAGAGAAGTACTGTAAACATTTTCTTAACCTAATTTGATTGCAAACAAAATCCCAAGGCTAACAACTAACCCAAACACTTAGGTAACAGCTTCACCTATTTTGTGGCCCCAAAGAGCAGGAAAGTTAGTAGAAAAGTATATTTTCAAGCTGAGCTATCAAAACACATATCTGTTATCAAAAATCTTGCAGGGATAATACATTTAATACCTAGGTTTTTTTCTCCCAGAAAAGAGCATAACTAGTTTAAAAAAAACACTGGATAATTCCTAAGGGGAAATGCTGCAAGAACCTTTAATATAATTAGTTTACGCTTTCGCTTGCTGTTTTTGTTACGTATTTGCAATAAGTTCTTAGAAATACGAATGGAAAAACCCCTCTGATTCCACTTTCAATATGTGGAAAAGAAGATGCACAAAGGTGGGAGTGGTGGCAGGGAGAGAAGAGAGTATGAGCAACGATGAGGCCAGCACTATTTTTATTTTATTCACAATTAAACATTGTGAGTTATAATTTGAGTAAAACGCTCAGTTTGTGTGTGTTTTTCCACTTCTAAAAGTTTGTTAGACTGCAATCAAATTTTCAGTGAATGTCAGCTTACAGGTACTCGACCACTATGTATGATCATCAATTGTTTAGAGTATCCTGGCTAAAAGCTTTATTTTTAGATCATTATTTCTTTGTACGGATGTTTTACAAAAATCTGAGATCATACTGTATATAAAATGCTTTTCCGTGCCTGTATTTCTTCCTATGTAAAATCAGGATGGTTGGAGCCCCCAGCTCATGAGGTTGTTGTAAAGATGAAATGAGATGAGTTTGTATCGTGCCCAGCACAGTGCCTGGCACTCACTCAGCGTTCAGGTAATAGTAGTTGTGCTGATGGTTACTTTTCGTTACTGTTTTTCATACTTGATTATGTTAAGCATTTTCTCAAGTTGTTAACTGTTGTTCAGAGACATGGTGTTTCACGGATATGTAACAGTCCACTATTCCCTCAAGATTTAAGTATTGTCATTTTGGTCAGTTTAGCAATTTCCAGATTGTTAGTAGTATAAACTCCACTGGAACAAATATTTTTATCCATAAGTCTTTGTGACCAAGTAAGATGCATTTATAAAAGTATTTTAAAGACTTTGATCCTTATGTCCAAATTACATCCCTGAGAGATTCTACCCGTTTGGAAATGCCCACTTGCTTTACAGTGTTTAAATAAGAATTAAGTAAATGCAGAAGACTGTGGAGAAATGTCAGAGAAGGCTGTAAGTTTCAGAGCCAGAATATTTGCATTCATTTGTACCAGAGGAAGAAAGACAAATATATTATGATGTTTAATTATTTTTCATGTTTAAAAGAAGCATCTGTGTGTTGAAATAAAAGCATTGCTTCGAAGTCAAAAGACCTGATTCCTATACTGACTGATATAAGAATAGATATAAGCGTGAAGTCACTCTACCTCTCAGAGTTACACACTCACAATTTGTAAAATGGTGATATAATGTATGTCTTAAAGGACTTTTGTCACAGTTAAATAACATTGTGCATGAAAAGCCCCAAGCATAGGTTCTGGCACGTGGCAAGCCCCAGGGGTTGACCACAGTCTTACTGAACAAAAGAGTTATTTTTGTTGAAGAGCAAGCCTCTACCTTCCTCAGTTTCTGGCATCTGTAGATTGATACAGTGGTGGAGTTCCCATTAGGTGTCTTGGCTGCTCCACGCGTAAGCTGAGGGTAGAACTTTGTGGCTTTCAGCGGTACTGATACATTTTTGATTATCCTGATTTGGGTTAACTTGACTCTGTTCCTTGATGGAACATCCATTTGGATCCTGCTTTGTTCCAGGCCCTGAGTTGTATCATTGGTGATACAGGAATGAGTAAAATATAACTTTGCCCTGGAGAGGTTCTCAATCTAGACAGGAAGTTGTTAGCATATTTTTCTGGATGAAGTTCTTCTTCTCTTTATATTTAGTGAATATTTTTTGTACTCTTCATTTGCGCTGTGCTCTGGTAGGTATTTGGGGTTGTAAGTAAGCATGACCAAACCAGGCCCAGCCTTGGAGATGGTAGGAATGCCCGATGTAGGCTAACTGGCATGTCTTAGTACAAAGGGTATGGGCTTTCGATCAGAAGACCTGCGTTCACCTTTAGGCATCAAAACATTCTTGTTAGGGGACTTGAGCAAGGCTGGCCTCTGTATTTTGAGCAAGAAAATGGAAAGAGGTAAAATTCAACCATTCATTCATTTCACAAGCATGTACTGAGGGCCAGGGATTCATCAATGAGTAACATATCCAGCAAGTGCCGGACCTCATGGAGTCCAGGTTCCAGTGAGGGAGTGGAGAGGGTGTAAAAACTGTGCCCCACTCCCGACCCCCGAAGAGAGGAGTAAAGGCCGCTAGAGGACGTGGTCCTCAGTGAGGAGGAGTTGCAGTTTTACAGAATTGCAAGGAAAGCCTCGCTGTAAGCTACTGTTTGAATGAAGCAAGTGAGGGGTGATTCAACGGAGCAGCAGGTGTAGCAGCCCCAAGTGGGGCGAACGTTGGAGCTGGAGCAGCGTGAGTGAGGGGGAAACGGCAGGAGACAGGGAAGGGCCTGGTGAGACATGTCGTTAAGGACTTTGGCTTTTACTGAATCTGAGATAGGAAGCCTTTGAAGGGGTGTGAACACAGTGAAATGATCTGAGTTGTAACAGCCTCATTCTGACTGCCGAACAGAGCGGAGGGGAGAAGACCAGAAAAGCGGGGTGGTCAGATGGGGAGGCTTTCCCAACAAACCAAGGGACAGTTGGTGGCAGCACAGAGTGTGAGATAGCACTAGAAGGGATGCTTGGTGTCCACGGGATAGAGCCAACAGGAGTTGCTAATGAACGGCTTTCACAGGGCTCGGGGCCCATGCGACTGTAAAGTCTGAGTTGCCATCCACTGAGATGGGGATGGTCGTAGCAGAAGCAGACTTGTGGGGGACACAAGGAGCTCATTTTGGGACTTGTTGAGTTTGAGTTGCCTTTTCGACATTCAAATGCAGATGTCAAATAGACCGTTGGCATTCAAGGGTGAGGGCACAGCTGGAGATGTCAGTGTGGGGGTCATTATCAGAGAGATGTTATTCCAAGTAGGACATTGGGTCAGATTTCTGTAGCTGGAAAAGAGAAGAGATCCAATGATTGAGCTCTGGGTGCACCAGAGTCTGGAGGTGGAGAAGTTAAGGAGGTAAAAGAAAAGATGAAGGAGTGTCCCCTGGGAAAGAAGAAAAGGCCAACCTGTAGAACAACCTACGTGAGAGCACATTCTGGGTCATAAACTACCGTGAAAGTGATCATGAGACAACCGTTATACACTTTTGAAAAAATGTAGTCTATCATGATTTCTTGTGCAAGTTTGATTGGGGTATTTTTCATGTATAGCCTTTACCTTGCTCACTATGTCACTGCCAAAACCTACCTTTTTACTAAATGATGCCTTGATGTCCTCATGACGTGAAAGATTGAAAGATTTTTCTATCAGGAATTGATTCAAGCACGAGGATGTTTGGGCACCAAACCAGCTGAGCTGGTGACAGCGCAGCCCTGTGCAGAATGTTTCGTGATAATGTTCAAGCAGAGACAGTGACCTCAACCTCAAAACATGCTGCGTAAAAACACTGATTCAGAACTGTACAAAAGGAATTTAGGTCCACAGAGTTTAAAGTATTTCTAAAATGGATGTGTACCTTATTTACAATTTGCTTTCAACATTAAAGTAAGACATACCTGTTGGATTTAAGGCATGGGCCAGGTTTTCTTCATTAAAGACACCTTCCAGAAAATGGTTTGTGTCAGCTTTTGTTACCTTCTATGTGGAGAAAGCTTTTCCATATGTCAACTATATTCATTCAGTTGACAGAAATTATGAGGACATTATGCTGTATGAAATGAGCAAGTCACAGAAGGACAAGTACAACTTGACTCATTGCTATGATGTTTCTGAAATACACTCATGGAAGCAGAGAGTAGAACAGTGGTTGCCAGGGGCGGAAGAGAGGGAAATGAAGAGTTGCTAATCAATGGGTGTAGAGTTTCAGTTATGCAAGATGAATAAATTCTCAGGACCTGTTGTACAACATTGAGCCTGTAGTTAATAATACTGTATGGGATACTTAAAAAAATCTGTTAAAAGGACAGATCTTATAGTAAGTATTAGTACCATGATAAAAATAAATATGAATATAAAAGGAAATTTAGTAGCATAACCCCAAAACTTACCATTTATGTTACCTTATGATTGATAGTGTTAATAAGTAACTGAATCGTAAGATCCTAGGATGAATTTTTCAACAACGAGGAACTTGAGAGACCTAAATAAAAATCATTACCAAAGTAACTCCTCTACAGAGCTTCTGAAGAGTGTCCCAAAGAAAGAATTTTCTAGGGCTTCGTCATTATCACTCACCAACAAATTTCTGAGCTTATGTCTGGGAGTACTGTGGCTACCAGAGGATCCTAGATGTTGCCCATATGTGCTTAATTTAAATATCGAACACATCATAAATCTTACAACATAGATCCTTAAACTAGAGGTTATTAAAGGCTAAGCAATTTGGAAGTATGTAATAATTTTCACAGGATGCGGCCCTCGCGAGAGAGATCCATCAGTGGGGCGATATTTGGGTGAGTGGAATAAAATCCATTTCTAGGTAGTGGGTAACAAACACGAGTCCCAAATGGACAGGCAGCTTGTTCTGACTGCAGTAGATATACACCGTGGAAGGGAATGGAGCCGAGGCTATGTGGGCTTACAAAACTGTGGGGCCTTCAGTTAAGATAAAGAGAACAGTTCTGTGTGTGCAGTGGCTCATGAATATTTTGGGCTTAGTTTTCCAAGTGGTGTTTCCCTCCCTTTATCCATTGTTTGGAATTTGGGGCTTCTGCCTGGCTCAAGAGCCTTGGATAGAGGCATTCATCGGTATCTGTGAACCCTCTTCAGTGAACTGATTGGTGCGCTGAACACAATCACAGGATAACAAAGGAAAATAATGCCACTGAAAGAATGATTTTTCTTATCCTGCATTTGGGGAGATTTCATTCAGGATATCTTGAAGTCACAAAAGAAAAGTTGGGCTTTGTGATGTTGACTAAATATACTGTCCTGGGCTCGGCATCAACAATGGATTTTTTTTAAAAAAGTAACAAAGGCTGATGTTATATATACTACCTTATGGACAGCCTGTAAATTTAACGTTTGTTGAACACCTTTAGATCATAATTTCTTTCTTTCTTTTTTTAAAAGATTTTATTTATTTATTTGACAGAGAGAGAGATCACAAGTAGGCAGAGAGGCAGGCAGAGAGAGAGGAGGAAGCCGGCTCCCCGCCGAGCAGGGAGCCTGATGCAGGCCTCGATCCCAGGACCCTGAGATCATGACCTGGGCCGAAGGCAGAGGCTTAACCCACTGAGCCACCCAGGTGTCCCTTTAGATAATATTTTCAATTCAATTCTCATGTCCCATGTCTGTTATGATAGAAAAAATGGACAGATGAGCTCTAATTTTTCCACCATATTCTCTAGCATTTACCAGTTTGAAACATTACCCATTAGCTGCCACATTCTGATCAAGAGTTATTGACTAAATGGAACATCTCGTGTTGTATTAAGATTGAGGTATATATATATTTCTCAGAGTATCTGATCATTTTATAACTCTGGGTTTGCTGCAGCCTGGATGTTTGTGTCCCATCCTTCTGCTACAACGCCCCTCCCCCTCCCCCGACAATTCTGTGTGGAATTCGGACTCCCAGGGTAATGGTATCAGCAGGTGAGGCCTTTGGGAGGTGATTAAGTCAAGGGGTGGAGCCCTCATGAATGAGGTGAATGCCCTTATAAAAGGTTCCGGGTAGAAGTGAGGTGATATAGTAAAGAGATGGCTGTCTGGGAATGGGGTTTTCACCAGTACTTGCTCTGGGACGCCCCAGCTTCCAGACTGTGAGAAATTTTTGCAGTTTATGAGCTGCCTAGTGTATGGTATTTCCTATACCAGTCCAAACAGACTAAGACAGTGTTCCATAAAGCTTTTCTCCCAAAGATGTTCCTTACTCTTTTTTCCATTCTTTCCTTCCCCTTCCACCCCTTTCCCTCTTCCTTCCTTCATTACCAAAATTGCCATAAATAGTCACTGTTCGTTATTTGAAGAAACTGTGAGAACCACTGTGTTAGCACTGTGGGTAGCAACCAAAACTTCATCACCGGCAAGTGATAGAAGACTTAACTGTACAAGCATTAACTCTCATAAACCAAAGGTAAGCATTTGATTTTCTACTGGTAGAAGAATAAGAATAATCTGAATAAGAAAAATCTTATTCAGAATCACTTAGAAATTTATAAACAGCTTTTTACTAAATTTAGTATACCCAGAACAAGATAGTTTTCCATAAAGTTGTTTTTCCTAGCTATCTTTAAAATTTAGTTCAAATTTATACTTTCCAGTTTCTAACAAAGAGCTGATGATTTTTGTTATTCTAGTGAGGAAATTATCACTTGTTTTCAAAATTATGTACCTTATGAAGCAACATAAAACATGTATTTTCTGTGTTCCGATTTCTTAGAACACTATGTATTAGCTCTTCCTGAATTTATACTTTTTAATTTTATTTGATTTCTTGATGTGTGGTATTGACTTAACTTCTTTCAGAAGTTTCTGGATGAATACTGTTTTTAGAAGAAATTTGTATTTTTATTAATACCTGCTGAAACTTCTCCAGAGGATTTTGGATTTCCCTGCTTTATTCCATCCATAACAAAAGTGATGAGACTAGCTTTTTCCCTTTGTAAGGTATAAATCAAACTCATGTATCAAAATGATATATACTCATCAATTTTTTTTGTATTGTTCTCTCCATGTACAGTTTTAGCTACTGATATTTCCCTCTATTTATCAGCACTTAAACACACACTCTGTTTATGAGAACAGACATGTGGCAAGGTCAAAAGAAGATGCATCACTTTAATGTATTAAAAGGAAAGCTTCCATTGTTTATATTTCTATTGATGCAAGACACTCATTTACTATTCATTGTTTTATAAACGTATTTTATATTGATATACTTCACTGATGGATTCCTAAAATGTCTCTGATTATTTTTAGGATCAATGTTTCTTTGTATTTTGACTCCAGTTTCTTTTAACCTTTTTTTTTTTTTGACCCATTTACAATAACATAATTAGTACATGAAATTCACTCCTCACAATACATTTTGTCCTCAACTCTGCTGATATTTATCTCATCCAGTCTGGAGCTTTGTGCCACAGACACACTTGGATCTCGTCATTGAGAACAGCTTGACTTCTAACTCCTCTGATCACAGTCTCCCATCTTTCAGTTCATTCGCTCCCACCAGACAGGTGACCACCCCCACCGGGCAAAGGACTCCCATTGCCTCTCTCTCTCTCTCTCCCTCTCTCTCTCTCTCTCTCTCTCTCTCTCTCTCTCTCTCTCTCTCTCTCGACTTGTTTCGACTTGTTTTTCTCTAACCAGTCGAAACCTTGTGATCTGTCTTTCCTTATTCATCTCCTGATATATTATTCACTGCCCTAGTGTCTTGCTGGGCTTGCCTTCCAAACCCTCAAACCCCTTAGGTCCCATTTGGATGCACTATAACTAGGGTGCCAAGCACAATTGCAAACAAGTAACTTGGCAGTGCAGGTCAGTGGAAATACAGTTCTTCCAGAGCCTTCCTTATAGGGCCCTCAGCACCCGCATGCCACCAGTCCCAGGTCAGGCTCCCTGCCACCCATTTGGCTGTCACCACTGTTATTAATTCTGTAATTGGCACATGGGTATTAATGCTACACCCCACATGTTGTGGCAGTCTCAAGGGTTGCAATATTGAAAAACAAGGTAAAAGAGGACCTGAGCCGTGTACTGGGAAGGGGAGAGGGAGGTCTAACTCGGCTGTGGGTGGCATTTCATTATCATTGTCTTCTCCTTGTGGTTTTTCCTGGGCTAATACTATGGATTTTTATTCAGTTCTTTTAGGACTTTATTTAAATAATATCATAGCTTTTTCATCTTCTCCAGCTTACTTTTATTAGTCAACATTATGCTTGAATGATTCACCTATGTTGGTATAGATAACTCCAGGTAAATTATTTTCATTGCCATGTTATTCTTTTAATACCTCTATTTACTTATCCATGGATATTTGTGCACGTTTGGGTTGTTTTCTATTTTCTTTATCATTACAATTCTGAAATGAACAGGAAGGTCATGATAATGATTGGTTAAATTTCAGCACCTATGCAAAATGTCATTTTGGCCATTCACTTCAACCTTCTCTGCCTAACACAAGTCTCCCCAATTAGTAGCAAAAATAGACCACCTGGAATGTTCTACCATATTTAAAATGTTAAGATAATATCTCCATTGGTTTTCCTAATCTACTCTCTATGGGAGATGACATAAAATAATTAAATGGCCCAAAGTCAGGAGGGTAGGACTCATGTTCATGCCAGGCTGAATAATTAAAGGCAAATGTTCGTCCCTTATTCTTCTGCATTTCATTAGAATAAACGAAACAGTGTCCTCAGTGCTATTAAATACCAATGAAGTCGTGGTGAAATAAATGAGCAGATACTGCTTCTCAGCTCCAGATTCACCCTCTAATACCTGCTTTTCCATAACGGACCAGACTTTCTCCTTCACAGTAATGTTAAGTGGAGAGTGCTGAAGGGACATTGCATGAGGAAGGGGTTTTACTTAGTGGTTCCAGCTGCTGCCCCATGGATCAGCCACCTGGAAAGGAGGATGGCTAATATTGCTTCTTCCCTGCCTCAGGCAGGGGAGTGTGGACCCTGACTGACCACATCCCTGTGGCCGTCCCAAGGGGATCTCGGGCTCCCGGTCTCCCGCCCACAGTTGGTGCTCAGCCCCTTCTGTGCTCGCGCATATCAGCCAAGGCTCACCTGCCCCCTGAGAAGTCTACCTCCTCCTTGCCCAGTGACTGTGGACCAGATCTTGACCAGCCAACCCGGAGAACTTTCCCACCATCCGAGTGGCTACAACTCACCTCCTCCAGGGAGGTCTAAAGTCCATTGAGGAGGACAACTTCTAAGTTCTTCTTTCCTTAGATAGTCTCTCTGAGCCACAGAGTACCTTTTAGAGTTCTTGTTACACCTTACAGTTATTCTCTTATGATAGCTCAAATGTTCTTTATATTAAGCCTCTGCCATTTTTTAAGAACAATTAATGAATTCAATTCTAAAACCTGTCATAAACTTACAGTTCCAGTGTTCTAAATGTCACCAAGTCTTTAAAGAACTATAAAATCATATTACATTATAAAATCATACTACACTTTAGTTATGATTCAAAATTACGTTCATTAGATTACTTTTGAACCTATAAGAAAAGCTTGTTTCTTTAGAGAAACTTAAAAGTAATAACTTCATTAAAAAAAATAATGGCTGGGACGCCTGGGTGGCTCAGTCAGTTGAGCATCTATCTTCTGGTCCGGTCATGATCCCAGGGTCCTGCCTCTCCCTGCCACTCTCCCTGCTTGTGTTATCTCTCTCTCTCTCTGACAAATAAGTAAATAAAAATCTTAAAAAAATAATGGCTGTATTTACTTTGTTCCCTAAGTAACTGAGAATTCGATGTATTTCTTTGTTTCCTAATATAATAAATAATGGTACCACTTTTTTTTTTAATTTCATACTAGCCTGAAGGATGAAAGCCTGTATCTAAATCTCCAATCTCATTCAAGTTATGCAGTCTGGGCTCCAGGAGCTGTACATAAAACCATTCATAGGTATATGAGTCCTCAGTTTCACTAGGTAATACCATTTTCTTTAAAAGTGATAGAATCAGAGCCCCTGGGTGGCTCAGTGGGTTAAAGCCTCTGCTTTCGGCTCAGGCCATGATCTCAGGGTCCTGGGATCGAGGCCCGCATCGGGCTCCCTGCTCAGCGGAGAGCCTGCTTCCCCCTCTCTCTCTGCCTGCCTCTCTGCCTCCTTGTGATCTCTCTTCCTCTGTGAAATAAATAAAATCTTAAAAAAAAAAAGTGATAGAACCAAGCTATATTCCCACTAATTTGTTCCATATCATCTCCCATACGTGGTATTATCAAACTTTTCTGTACCATTAATGAAATTATAAAATGTCTTAGGGACCTTTAATTTTATGCAAGATTTTCATTGTCACTTTAGTTGGATGGTGGGAAGACTCTTGAGCACTAGCTTCACACTTTCTCAAACTATAAGAGTTTGGGGATTTAATTAATATTCCCAATCTAGAGGTAAATATTGTGGAATCTTACATGAAGTAGTGGACAACAGACATGAAAACAATGATTCATCTTCTACTTTTCAGGCTCTGTAACAGTAAATTTCAAAATGATATATTAAACTAGTGAATATGGCAGAACACTAGCCAGTTTGAGCAAATACTGGCTGATAGGGAGTGAGATCTCTCAAAACGATCCAGGAATTTTTGTCTGGAAGATCTGTTTCTAAGGCAGAAATCAGTATCTAGAAACAGAGAAGTGCTTTCATAAATATGTTAGCCATTTAGCTCCCTGCGAAGTAGTTATCTACAATTTATAGACATAGTGTTTATGTAGACTCAATGTTAGATCAAAATCAATAGATTATTAAAATTAAAAGTGGAAAATTCTAAGAACGGGCCACGTCTTCATATTGGTTTTATTAACACAAGTTCACAATGTATATGTGTACATGTTCTTAATATATATAACTCGTTTTATTATATACAGATTATGCACAGATTATGTAGGATTATCTGATTCTATATCATCTAATCAATTAAGATCTAATTTGGTCTTAATTCAGGTCAAGGTCCTTTTTAATGTAGTTTTCAGATTTATCTAGTTCTTTAATGATTACATTTCGCACTTAAGTCATCCTCTGCTGAAATGAGTAAAAAAGTAGTTGGATCACATTTTATGATGTTAGGAAAAGTAGTGCACTCAAGAACAGATTTGTGTTAAGACACATTTTTCTCAGTAATTGTTTATCACTATTATTGTGCTTAAATGTAGAGATCATGAATGTAACAGATGTAGATTCCACTAGATTAGAGGTTAGACACTTCTAAGCACATTCGCATTTGCAGCTCAACATACAATCATTTCATAGCCCATGTTTCTGCATTACTAGTTCACTAAGTGCTTTGTACACAGTGATCAATAAATATTTGTTAAATAAATCAATGGTGTGTTTAATTCAGTGTTCAAAAGGGATTCATGCTAATATTAATAGTTTAAAAAATCTTTAAGCCTACATAGGTTTTGAGTAGCTCATAGTATCAATGGAGCGAAGTGAGAACACCCGAGGGGAATCTCATTATTTGCAGATTCAAATGGAGTCTCTGGAAAGGTCCCCACTGTACTTTTAACAGGCTGTTGCTGGAACATGGTATGATTGCACCCATTACTTTGTGAAGCATATCCAAATGCCTTCTTTGGATGACTGTTCTCCTTGCTCCTTATGTATTGAAAGCAATTATGTGATATTGTAATGAATTTTGTTGACAACCTTTCCTTTCTGAAGCTGCTTATCGAAGTGCGTTATTTCTGACTGAAAAGCTTATTTTTCTTTCTTTCTGTCTGAATGGATTGCTTGCCAGTGGTGACTTATGGCTTACTTCATCGATTTTCAGTAATGAGATAGAGCAGTATGAGGTAAATGTCTGTGTACATGGGCAAGGATTCTAAGTCACATTTGAAAACCACGGGCTTGATGATGCAGTGAGTCCATCTCCTCAAAAATGTTTGTGGTGAAGATTTCTTGAAAAACCTTGGGCTTACAGCACATCACTTAAATGGCAGATTTAGAAAAACAGAGTGATAGTCTCTAGTGCAAGAACCATACTGGCTTGTTCGGGGCAGGCAACAGAGGAAAATTCACCAGCGAGTGCATGTGATGGGTACAGTCCCTGTGGATGGGGAAGGAGGAGAGAGCCTGTGGTAGTTTTAAAGACATTGATTTCTCTACAGAGTAGTATCCAGACATGTGACTGATTGCCACATCCCTGTAGCTGATGGGCTTCTGGGACTGTACAATTGCTACAGATATTCAGATGTCTCAGGCAAGGAAGGCACTGGAAACAAATGCAAAGGAGATCCTGGCAGAATTCACTCATTTGACTTCATACTGAGTCACTGTCTCGTGGTGCTGAAATACTTTAGGCATTCACTCTTTATCTTAATAACAAGAAGAAGGAATTATGTGCTATTAAAAAGTATGCTATTTGTGGAATAGAGGGGGAATTCCTTGAAGATTGTGTTTTATAGTACTGCTATTTTATGGCCTTTATATCCTTTCCACATGTTCACTCCTTCAGTCAAATTCACTCTTCATTGAACACAGATATTGCCATGAATTGCTTTCATCTTTATCTGAATCTCCCTTTAATTAATGCTCTGATCCTCATACAGGGGCCTCCTCCAGGCCCTCTCTCATGACACCTGTAAATCTTACTGCCTTCTTTCCATCTGTTCTTTCTGGGTTTCTTTCAGCCCATGATCCGCATCACTCCAGTGTTCACTGCTACCCCTTAGAGTTCCATCTTCTTGCTTCTTCTGTCTATTGTGTCTAAATTAACTTTAAAATAAGCAACATTTTCAAATATTATGGTAGTTATGTTAATCTTATGAAATCCAATATAATCAAAACATGGTACATGATACATACAAGCCATTGGAAGTCTTACTCCCAGTGGTCAAGAGAGCCATACTGTGGTCTTTAAACATTCATACAAACAATGATTTGCATTTCTTACATAAAATGCTGTTTTCCTACTTTGTTCTTGCCTGAAATTGGCCTGTTAGATGGAAATGTAAATTAGCAACTAATTATGGTAATGACATAACCTGATATACAGACTAAATCTTTGGTGTAATTACATATAATTGAGGACATTGAAGATGATCCTAATGAAGTGAAATAAAACCTATTCTGGGTAGACTGTATCATATATGTTGGGGAATAAATGGTAGAAGTCTAATGAATGTGCCCTATGCTAGAAACAGAATTGTAATAGTTTAGTGCATTCCAGAGAAATAAGGAAAATAACATTAAGTTAATTTAATAAAAACCACTCATGGGTAAGAAAAGATAAAAATATGAATGGAACTTGAGTACATTTCCATACTTGTGGAAGTGAATCCTAAACCTAAAATGACTCAGTAAATAATATATTATCTCCTGACAGAGAGAGTTGAGGGGGTGGAGAGAAGATGAAGAAGGAATTATTCAACGGTAGAGAACATTCTAGAGGAACAAATACTAGAATGAGTTCCAAATATTGGGGGATTTTTTTTCATTCTGATAAATTCCTGTTTATATTTCTTGGAGAGATTTGGTACATTTGACCACTTCATTTCTACACGTGATACAAAATAATAAGAGCAGCCAGCCTGCTAAGAACTCCAAGCCAGATGGTGTATATGTGTGTCATGCTGAGTTGATGGTTTGGAAATGCCAGCTCTGCAGAGTGGCCGGAGCCAAATAATGCTTCAAGGTAATCCTGCTTAAGATTCACTTGTGCGTCTCCATACGACTTTCCATTCTTAAGTTAATGAATTTTAAGTTGCAGTGGACAACGTGATACAGATAGGCAATAGAGTAAAATGTCTCTAACGTGATTCGTTGCCTGTCAGCTTGAATCAAATTCTAATAAAGCAGCAGAAATCTGAAGTGTTAGCTTAACAGTATTGGCTGCCTGCTTGAATGAGCAATATAAGCAAAAAGTCAGTCCATGTTTCTCCCTAGGGAATGGTGGAGTGTTCTATAATTTTTAGGGATTATCTTTTGAAAATTAGTCACTGTGAGTTAAAAAAACAAAACAAAACAAAACTAACAAAACCCAACAATTTCCTCTCAGTCTCCTGATGGTTGGAAATGAGGAGAAAATCATTTTGTGGTACTTCCTTTCCCTGATCTCCATGCTTATTGGAGAAGTCTTCCATAGCAGTTCAGGTGAGGTGGGAGGCCCTACTGTGGCCACAAGGCAGGGAGAGCCAGGGGAGAGGTCTACAGAGAGGGACAGGCGAGCTACCAGGTAATAGTGAGGGGACTGCTGGGTCAGGTGACACCACTGGATAAGAAGATGATCAATGGTAGAAGGGTGTAAGACTTCATAATACAATTAATATTACAAATTTGGCAAACTGTTACTTAGACTATTACATTTGTATTTGCAGAATTACTTTCATTTTTCTCTTCTTAAATCTGAGGTTCTGTTTCTTCTTTTCCTTCCCCCGCTGCATTTTAAGGTTTCTCCTCTCCTTTTCTTTTAAATCTTCATAAAAGCACCTGTTTCCCAAGAATCAAGGAATTATTTATTATTAAATTATTATTAGACATTTATTGAGTAATTTAGCCCCATATTAAATCAATTTTTGCTTTTTAAGATCATTATGCTTTCTTAAGGAATTAACCTTTTATCATTGTGAAATGTTTTTCTCTATTTTTGGTATCGTTTTCTCTATTTTTTATCATGAAACTTACTTTTTGATATTAATATAGCTTTTCCAACATTCTTAAAATTGGTGTTTACATCCATTTACTTTTAACAAATCCATATCTATTGACTTAAAATGCTTTTTGTTTGTGTTTTAAATTCAGTCTGTCAATCTCTGATATTAATTGGGAGAGTTTAAACCATTTGTATTTAACGTAATTATAGGCATTATTGGGTTAAAGTCTGAAATCTTACTGTTTTTTCTGTCTTGTCTAGCCTGTGTTCCTTTTTCCCAATTTCTGACTTCTTTTGGATTACCCTAATATACTGTTTGTATTCCATTTTATATCCAGTATTGGTTTATGAGTTGTGATAGACAGAATTTCTAAATTGGCTCCCAAAGACATCCCAGTCTAACCTTGGGAACCTTTGAATTAATGAGGTATAACTTCTCTGATTGTATCATGATGTATGGCACAGTTGACCTTCAGAAGCCCACATTACCCATGTGGGCTTGATCTTATCACATGAGCCCTTAAAGGCAGAAAGATTTTTCAAATTGATTTCAGAAGGGAAGGTCAGAGAGATCTGAAGTACAAGAAGAATCTCATTCTGTTGCTAGATTTGAGGCTTGGGGGGGTGGGCTCAGGTACAAGGGCTGGAGAGCAGATCCAAGATGCTAAGAATGACTGGCCAACATATAAAAAGGAAGTATGAACCTCAGTCTTATAGTAAAAAGGAACTGGATTCTACCAACAGCTAGAGTGAGCTTGAAAGCTCCTTTCTTTGAGCCCCCTGATAAGAACCATGCTTGACCAATACCTTGATTTTGATGGCATAGAAGCCAGGCTTCTATGAAAATAAAGAAATATAGAACTGTGACTGAATAAACTGGTGGTGTTTTAAGCTGCTAAATTTGTGGTGATTTGTTATGCAGCACAGACAACTAATGCATTAGCTGAAGATCTCCATTTTATCCTCTTAGTGGTTCTTCTAGGGGTTATGGAACACACTTTAACTTATCGCTCTCTGCTGCCAAATAATATGCCACTTTATGTAAAATTAAAAACTTAACAACCTATGCCTCCCCTTTCTTCTCTCTTTCCCTTTGTGCTGCTATAATTTTATTTCTAAATGTGTTTAAATCCTCACAATATGTTCTCATATGTTTGCATTAACTAGTCAATAATCTGTTAAAAACTAAAATAAATTAAAAGATAAATATTTTATATTTTATCCATGTATTTACTATTTTTAGCAATTATCATTGGTTTGTATAGATTTGAAGTTACCTGCTATCATGTTTTCCATTCCTTTGAAATTTCTTGCAGTGAAACTCTATTGACAATGAATTCTTTCAGCTTTTGTTAATCTGAAAAAGTCTTTCACCTTTGAGGACATTTCCCCCTTATAGGACTTTAAGATATCATTCCATTGACTTCTGGCTTGTGTTGTTTTCATGAAAAGTCTAAAATTTCTTATCTTTATTTTTCTGGATGTGATATGTCTCTTTCCTCCAGTGGCTTTATTTATTTATATATTTTTTAAAGATTTATTTATTTATTTTAGAGAGAGAGAGAGAGAGCACATGAGTGCGTGAATGGGGGAAGGGAGAGAATCCTCAAGCAGACTCCCTGCTGAGTGCAAAGGCCGATGTAGGGCTGGATCCCAGGACACTGAGATCATGACCTGAGCCAAAATCAAGAGTTGAACCCTCAACCGACCGAGGCACCCAGGCACCCCTCCTCCAGTGGCTTTAAAGTGTCACAGATTTTTAGCGTTTGATCGTACTGTGCCTTGATGTAGTTTTCTGTGTGTATACTCCATTTGTTTCGTTTCTTGGATCTGTAGGTTTATAGTTTTAATGAAGTTTTGGAATAACTTCAGCCATTATTTCATCTAATACTTTTCTACATGCCTCCCTCCTTGCTCCTTTAGGGCTCCAATACACATAGGTTAGTCTGCTTGACATTTTCTCACAGTTCATTGAGATTCTGTTGACTCTTAAAATCTTTTTCTTTCTCTGATTCATTTTGGATCATTTATATTCCTCTATATTCAATTTTTAAATTTTTTTCTGCAGTGTCTAATTTGCTATTATTTCCACTGAGTGAGTTTTAAGTTTCAGACAATGTTCAGTTTTATTCTTTTATGATTTATTTTTACTTTTAAAGATTTTATTTATTTGAGAGAGAGAGAGAGCACAAGCGGTGGGGGATGGGGTGGGGAGGGGTAGAGGCAGAGGAAGAAGCAGACTCCCCGCTGAGCAGGGAGCCCAATGTGGAGCTCAATTCCAGCACCCTGAGATCATGACCTGAGCCAAAGGCAGCTGCATAACTGACTGAGCCACTCAGGTGCCCCCAGTTTGGTTCTTTTTAATGCCTTTTTTTATTTTCACTCACTATTTTCATTTAACGTCTTGAACTTACTTTAATTTAGTGACTTATGGTCCTGTCTCTTAATTCCAATATTTCTGTCATTTCAATATCTGTTTTTATTTCTTTGGTTTCCTCTTGGTTAAAGATTTTTTTTTACTTCTTGGAAAGTGTAGTTATTTTTTATTAGATGTTGAATATTGTAATGTTAGATATTGTTGAATATCTGGATTTTGGTATATTCCTTTAAAAATTATAGAATTTTAGGTGCCTGGGTGGCTCAGTCATTAAGTGTCTGATTTGGCTCAGGTCATGATCCCAGAGTCCTGGAATCGAGTCCTACATTGGGCTTCCTGCTTGGTGGGAAGCCTGCTTTTCCCTCTCCCACTCCTTCCGCTATGTTCCCTCTCTCACTGTCTCTCTCTGTCAATTAAATAAATAAATAAAATCTTAAAAACATATTTGTAGAATTTTTTTTTTTGCAGGTATTTAACTTACTTGTAGATCAACTTATTTTTTTGTTTTTTGGTGGTTTTTTTGATGATTGTTTTTAAGTATTGTTGGGGTGGATGTAAAGTAGCTTTTATTTCAAGGCTACTTTAGCATCACTATTTAGGTAATTAACTTCTTAGATCTCTACTGAATGTTTGTTGTAGTAAGTAAGGTCTCTCTGGTCAGAACTTGAATAACTATCCATTCTGAGTGAGCTCTGAAAATTGCTTGTGGTATGTAGAGTAATAAAATGACTTTCAGTGATACTCACCTTTGTATAATCTCCACCTATGGGGTTTTGGAAGATCCTGTGAATACAACCAACTCTGTAATTACATTACTTCATGTGGCAAAAAGAGAATTACTCAAGGTGGGGATGACCTCATCAGGTGAGCCATTGAATTAAAAAAAGATTTCTTTGGCTGATTGCAGAGGAAAAATTTCAATATATGAAAAAAATGATTTATGTATTTAGTACAAATGTCTAGTTGTTTATAATGGGAAGGCAACTGTGGTAGCAGTTACTTGATTGTGAAATTTTAAAATTCACTTCTTTTGGAGCTCACTAAATCCTATTACTAGTCCATCATTAAAATAGAGGAAACTGAGTTAGAAGGAAAACAACTGAAAGAGACTAGCCAACTACATCCCCAAAGTATGAAAACCACTCTTTTTACCTTTTATTTTTCAGTTATTTGGAAATATTTCATAATAATAAAGTACATAGAAAATAATACAATAAACTTCTATATACCTAAATAATCAACTTAAGAAATAAAGTATTAGTGATAGTTGAGGCCCTTGTGTCCTTCCTCTAGTCTTATCGTCACTTTTTTTTTTTAAGATTTTATTTATTCATGAGAGAGAGAGTGAGGACATAAGCAAGGGGAGGGGCAAAGAGAGAGGGAGAAGCAGGCTTCCTGCCGAACAGGGAGCCCAAAGGCGGGCTTGATCCTAGGACTCTGGGATCACGACCAGAGCCAAAGGCTGATGCTTAACCAACTAAGCCACTCAGGTGCCCCAAGTCTTATCCTCCTTTGTAGAGCTACCTGAATTCAGTGCTATTAATTGCATGCATTTCTTCATATTTTACTTTATATACCTGCATCCTTAAAATTATCTTTACTTTTTTTGAAATTTACTTCAATGCTGTCAAAATGTAGCATTTTTTGTTTCCTTTTTTCATTTAATGTTTTGTTGTGAAAATGAGAAATTGATATGTGCTTAGAATTCCATTGTATGGATATAGCATTGTTTATTTATTTATTTATTTATTTATTTATTTATTTATTTATTTATTTAAAAGATTTTTTATTTATTCATTTGACACAGAGAGAGAGATTACAAGCAGGCAGAGAGGCAGGCAGAGAGAGAGGAGAGAGGAGGAAGCAGGCTCCCTGCTGAGCAGAGAGCCCGATGTGGGCCTCGATCCCAGGACCCTGGGATCATGACCTGAGCCGAAGGCAGCGGCTTTAACCCACTGAGCCACCCAGGCGCCCGCATTGTTTATTTATCCAGTCAATAATTGAGGCATATAGACTGGCTTTTTTGAAGCAATGAATGTAGAAATCAACTTTTGCATGCATGTAACAAGAACGCATGTATTAGATTTTCAGTAAGGGAATACCCTCTGTAATGAAGTCACTAGATAATAGAGTATATGCATCTTTAAATGACTAGGTAATGCCAAGTATTCTTCAAAGGGGTTGTCCTAATTTGCACTCCCACCATAGGGTTTTCAGTTGTTCTACATCCATATAACCAGTGGTATTGTCAGAATTAAATTATAGATAATTATATAGGTGAGAAATGCTATCTCATTGTCATCTAATTTGCATTTCCCTGATAACTGATCAGGTAGGACACCTTTTCATATGTCCACTGGCCAAACTGGCACGGAGATTATTCCCCGGCTCAGCTACTCCAATTTCTCAGAACCCTTTAGGCTTAACGGAAAGATCAAACATCTAAAGTGATAAGATGGGGTATGGCAAGTTTTCCTAAGTGTGAAATTATTCCCTGAGTCATTGAAATTATTTCTGGTCATCACAACATGATTCTTGCCAACCCTTCAGTTGAGCCATGCTCAGTTATGGGCGACTCAGCTTCTCCCACTCTGGTTTTTCTGGTTGTAGAAAGAATAACAATAAACTTTAAGTCATTGAAGCTAAAAGACAGGCTAAGTTATGAGAAGGACTAGAACACGACTCTAGCTAAGATTGGCTAATAATGGCAGGATTGGGTGAGCGTGAAAGACCACAGCGGTTGTGTTACATGTAAAAATACTGCAGGATTCTTGTGTATTTCACTAAGGTCAACGATGGAATCTCCATTATTCGGACTTTTCAAAATGGCTTACGTAAGAATTTGAACAGAATGATTGACAATCTGAGTGTGCAGTACTATGCTAAAGGATGGAATCATGTGATTGCGAGAGTCCTCTTCCCTTTCTTCTGTGCCTCAGTGAGGAACTCATCCACTGAATCACAAGATCTTTCCACCTCCAACATGGACATTTACACAAAATTTTTTGTTGTTTTCTAAAGAAGTAGTGAGTAAAGTTGTATATTTTAGAAATAGACCATCAGTAAATGATCTCTAGTAAAAGAAGCCAGAAAAATTACCCTGAATCTATTCTTGGTGCTAAATGGATGTCCTTTTGAGCCCAGGGAATGTATTTTCTGCCCTTTCCATAATTTGAATGATCATTTGCTAAGCTCTATGGCAGTATGCTTCCTGCCTCTACTCACAGCTCTGGGTCATCGATACTTTTGCCCCCACTTTAGGAATTTCACAGATTACTGAATTGTACCATTTCAGTGTCCTCCCCCATGATAGTCCAAGTTACATGTAGCTGATGTAAGTAATTTAATTTTTAATTGACTTGAGAATGTACAACTGGAAGCTTTTTTGGGAATATGGTGTGGGTTATCTCTGTTTATACCACTTTGGGAAGATTTTATTTCATAAAAACAGAAAACCTGAGAAAGAGGTCATATCGTTTAGGTTTGACAATAGCAAATCACTCTGTACCACTTCTGATTACTGCATTCAGTTGATTGTGACTCAAGGACTAGAAGCTTTCTACCACTTCCTTTGGCAAGAAAATTTCTAAATCTAGGAGATTAAAGCATAGGAAGAGTCCTTCACATTCAGACAGAAGTGTCTCATTTCTTATTCGGGCTACCCTGACTCTTTTCTCTGTGCTTTTTCAATATTTGTTAAACCCCACTAGTCCATATAACTAGATCACAGATATGTTATTTTCAAAACAATGGACATGTCATTATGATATTTGATACTGTTTTCTGTTGGGCCTATTTAGATATGCATGTGCACATTTACTTCGCATTTGTCCTGAGGTGAGTAGAAATGGAAACAGTGTTTTTAGGATGAATTCTCTCACCTATGAGAGCAATTTGTAAGTATCTTACTCCATTTTTTTTAAAAGATTTTATTTATTTATTTGACAGAGAGAGAGACAACAAGTAGGCAGAGAGGCAGGCAGAGAGAGAGGAGGAAGCAGGCTCCCTGCTGAGCAGAGAGCCTGATGCGGGGCTCGATCCCAGGACCCTGAGATCATGACCTGAGCCGAAGGCAGAGGCTTAACCCACTGAGCCACCCAGGCGCCCCCATTTTTTATTTGTAGGGCCAGCCTTTTAAGTATGCTTCTGGTCTTCTCTTATCATGTGCCTGCTGCCAAGTCGTCGCTCTCTTGTTGTCCTTCCGCTGGGGCCTCCTTAGCTCTTCCTGACTAACGCCAGCTGTTGTCTCCCTCCAGGTCATCCAGGCTGTCTTCTTTGGCATTTGCGTGCTGACTGATCTTTCCAGTCTCCTGACTAGAGGAAGTGGGAACCAAGAACAAGAAAGGCAGCTCAAGAAGCTCATCTCGCTCCGGGACTGGATGTTAGCCGTCCTGGCCTTTCCTGTTGGGGTTGTGAGTATGATGTCGTCTGCCTCTAACCACAAAAGAAACTTGGGTCTTATTTCAGACTTCTAAGAGAAGAAGAAGGGCTCATTATATAGCAGGTTTCTCAATTAGTTTCCTAGGGTTACCGTCACAAAGCACCACAGACTTGGGGGCTCAAACAACAGACATTTATTTTGTCACAGTTCTGAAGACTAGAAGTCTGATATCAAGTCATCCACAGGGTTGATTTCTTGTGAGGCTTCTGTCCTTGGCATGTAAGTGGCCTCCTCTCCCTGTGTCCTCACATGCTCTTCTCGCATGTGTGTCCATGCCCTAATCTTTTTTTTTTTTTTTTAAAGATTTTATTCCCATGTCCTAATCTCTTCTTCCAATCAGGACATCAGTCATGTCAGATTAGGGACCCTCACTGACCTCATTTAACCTTACCTGCTTCTCTAAAGGCCCTACCTCCAAATACAGTGACATTCCCAGGTACTGGGGGGTTAAGACTTCAACATATGAATTTTAGGGAGACACAGTTCAACCCATAGCAGTTTCTTTAGCAGACCAGCCTTAAAATGTATGGTCCTTGGGTCTATAACCATTCTAATTTTTTTTTTGAACTTGAGAGAGGAAGTCAGCATTAGCTCATACTGCTTCGCTCTCCTGACTGTGCCATTGGCTAATATCACTTAAGTAAATGCTCCTTCGAGTTTGGGTCTGTTTTGGCTTCATCGATTTTCTTTATTTTCTGTTAGATTCCCTTCATTGCTTGACTTCCTTCACAAGTCCGTTAATCATCTGTTATCTGTCCGTAAACCATGTTTCTTTAAAGGGCCAGGGCCCCATGAGATTCTGTAGATTTTAACCTGTGGATCGTCAGGAAAAGAGGGAGAGAACTCTTATAAATCTCAAACTGTGAAAACAAGGAAGAGCATGTTACCTAATTCAAATTCAGACCTTTCCTTTGCCAGCCGTCGTATAGGAAAAACAGAAGTCCAGGTGATCTGGTCTAGCATGTGCATAAAGCCCATGGTCCCTGGTAGGCAGAGTCAGAAAGCTCTTTTCTTAAATCCTTCCAGATCTATAGCTGGCAGAAGATGCTTGTTCTAAGACCAATTAGTGAGTACCCAGACTATCACTGAATTGCTTTTTCTATGTACTGATTTGTATTTTCTTGGATGCAGTAGTCCTTAGCTTTTGAAAGCAACACGAGGAGATTCTTATAATCTGGTCACTCTTCTGATCATCCCCTCATCTTTTGCCTTTGAAAAAATAAATGGGTGCTCAGATTGAAACCATCTAGCAAATCTCTCAAATTTTGTTGCTTAACCTTAGATCCTTTCCATATTATTTAGTATTTCCTCCTTTGGACTTAACATACAGAATTCAAATACTTTCTATCAGAATAATCATCTAAGAGAAAATTTCCATTGGCATGAAGTATAAAGATTTATACTCTGTGCATGAAAGAATTATCTAGAAAATCCAAGCCTGTGTGGGTTTTGTTTCTTTTTACTGGCTTATTCCTTTGGAATTCCTATAGGCATGTCATTGCCTCTGGAAGTCTTCCTTAGCTAGAATTAATACAGTAACACAATACAAAAGTAAATAGGAATACAATATTAACACATTTTCTCTTAGCTCTGCTTCTCCCTCTGTTATGCTGTATCAAACTGTGTCTCTAGGGCTTAAACTGTGCCTCTTACCACTCATCAAAGACTCATTGCATATGCCCTTTATTTTTTTAGACATTTTTGACATTACTTTGGCCAGAAATTTTTGCACCTGCTTGAGACTTGAGATACTTGTCAGCTTTCAGTGTCCTCCCTGAATTCGGTCCATGTATGCTTCATGGTTTTTAAAAAGGATGGGGGACTTTTTGTTTGCTTGTTTGTTTGATTACATTTGATACTCTATTTCACTATTTTTGTTATTTTCTATGTGTTTTGAAAAGGGGACGAGAAGTAATTGTACCTTTAATTTCACCCCTCCTTTTTAACCCAGAAGTCACAACATCACATTTCATTGCATATGTATGTACTTCCCCTCTCTGAGGAGCTTTGCAGAAGAATTTAAAGAATAATGAATCAATACCCTATATCCATAGGCATCTATGGTGTAAGAATGCTTATCATGTGTGCAAATGATTATGACATTTCTAATTAAACACTTTTTACCACGTTGGTTGACACAGTCAAAATCTGAGAGGGCACAACACCCAAGTACTCGCCCTGTGCCCCGAGAGCCTTGGATGTGGCTGGAGCTTCCTAAGGAGCAAGCTGCACAGCCCCCGCTGAGAACTCACCTGTGGTCGTCAGAGGCCTCCATGCTCTGACTGCCAGGGATTGCCAGCTTTGCAGGGTACCTCCCCTTCACCCCACTTTCTCCTGGTTCCCTCTGCTCCTCACCTTTTGTTTGTCAGTCAGAAGTTTGGAGGGAAAGTAGTGTTATTTTTGCTTCCTGGTGCAAGGCAGAAAGGCAAGGGGCATAATAAGGAGGCAGAGTGGCACCTCTGCTCAAATTTTCCTAAAGAGACCTCTGAGCCCCAAGCTTTGCCTGGTGCTCCCATTATCTCTCTCTCTTCCTCTCTCTCTCTCACCTCAGCTGCAACTGTGGCAGCAAGAAAGACATGGGTAGGTTATCTAAGATTTATATTGTCTCCATTAATGCTTCCTCCGATAACGAGGTTAATTGAGAGTTGACAGTAATTGCTTTATGTGGGCATGAAGCACTAAATATGATTTTTGTGACCCGTGGACCCAAAGCATCTACTTCATGGACTCTATCTCTAGGATATATAAAAATAATGAAGCATTCCAATCAAAGATAATTGGAGTAACGTTTTGTTTGAGCATAACCTTGAAGAAATCAGCAGGGTTGCTTGAGTGAACATAGCATGTATCATCCTGATTTGTATAGATTCCCATAAATGCAAAGCTGGCCTTGATTAGTAACGCTAATGGCCGGAAACCACCACCACTCCCAAAAGCCTTGCAACTCATTTTGCAGGGATAACCCATGGGAGGCTCTTCTTACCATGTGCAGTTTATTTCTGAACCCTGTCACCCTTTTAAAAAAGTATTACAAATAACTCTATGACATTATGTGGTCTGGAAGCATTGAAGGTTATTAGGAACAATCAAACCAAGAATGTCTTTTGTCTCCTGTAAGTTTGTTGATTTTTGTGTTAGCAGATACCCTTCTAGTTAAGAGAATCAGCTAAGACTTGCAACCAACTAAGCAAACAAACAAAAAGATAAGGAAAAGGGAAAGAGTAGCAAAAAAAAAAAATTGGGAATGATAAGTATGAGAGTGCTTCCCTCAGAAATTATAACTGTGTTTCCAACTACTATCCAAAGCAGCTCCTTTAATGACCAAGAGCTCTCATACTTTCCCCATTAATTCAAGTGTACGTATCCCATTCATTCATTTGGAGCGTCTCAGCTTGCATGAGACATATCATCAGATGTCACCACCTCCCTCATACGTCTTTGTCCCAGGTGTCACTTGGGTTGCTCTAGATCTGAAGCTTGGTTATTGCTAAACTAACGTTGGTGATGGGTGAAGATGAGGATGTCCCTCTTTGTGGAGAGGGGAAGTGGGTCCAAGAAGGACCTGGAGATTTGGATTGTTTTAACCAGGGATGGGCATCCAGGGGATCCCAATCAAACTGGCATGTGCCAAGGTCAGTTTTTCTGGAATTTGGGCTTTTTATCTGAGTTTAGTCTCAAAGTTATTTGTTCAGTAACCATCTCCGGTCTTGTAAGTGTGTTCTTGTAAAGATGTGGTGAATATTTTATATGTACCAACCTAGTCTAGATACCCAGTGATACCTGCTTCCTTTAGGAAATATGGAAAATGTAATTTGAAATCTCAAATGCAAACTTTAAGAAAAAGTATCTAGCAAGTATTTTCAAAAAGTGATTCATAAGGCTTCATTNGGGCTTTTTATCTGAGTTTAGTCTCAAAGTTATTTGTTCAGTAACTATCTCCGGTCTTGTAAGTGTGTTCTTGTAAAGATGTGGTGAATATTTTATATGTACCAACCTAGTCTAGATACCCAGTGATACCTGCTTCCTTTAGGAAATATGGAAAATGTAATTTGAAATCTCAAATGCAAACTTTAAGAAAAAGTATCTAGCAAGTATTTTCAAAAAGTGATTCATAAGGCTTCATTTATTGACATACTAGCTAACTCTAAGCCATTATTCAGAAAAATGTTGTGAAGTGTATAAATATAGATCATCATATCCCTGCAATCTAAAAAATACATTATTTTCCTTTCTGATTTTTAAGTAAGAGATTGGCTTAAATGGAAAGCAAACATTAATTAATATCAATTACTAATATAAATATCTGTTAATATAATACATAAAGGAAGGGAATTTTAGTCTGTTTGAGAGTAGGTGAAGCAAATATCTTTCCTTCTGTTTTGATATTAAGGGGAAATTTTTAAAAAGCACATTATTTATTTTATTCTACAAACTCTGGATTTAATATAAAAATACACTTAATATCCACTGATCCTCTCTTTATTAAATTTTCACACAGGCACCTAAAACCAAACCCTTTTCTGCTTTTTTAAGCCTTCATTGATGTTTTAAGCATCTTCAAATGCCCTGTTCTTTTCTCTTCACCTTTGAAGTTAAAAATGTAATATTTGTTAGGTCATATTTTATGGTAAAACCCAGTTCATTTTGGGTTAAATCAATCATATGCTTTCTTCCTGCCCTGAAGTGAGTGTGCGTTGGATTGCCTAAAAGGGAAGGTTCACAGATGAACGTTCCTTCAAGATCAGTAAGCAAAATGAAAATTTTCCTCCCCTACCAGGAGAAATACTTGAGAGACTATAATTACCTAACCTAGGTGAGTGGTCTTACATCACTTTTTGGATAGCCTTTTCCAAAGATCAAGGACATAATGTGATTAGACAGATGTACCTGATAGGGAACCAGGTTGCTTCTCAACCATCTTATATATTTTTGTCTCCTAAATAGAAACCAAAGATTTTCTGCCTAAGTGATCTATTTAATTTGTACACCTTCATGGAAACTCAGAGCAGTTAGCTTGCTCAATGCTTGCAAGACAAATTTCTTCAACACAAAAAATAATCATACTTTAATGACATTGTCTGTAGGTGCTCACTTTTAATCACACTATAGTGGAAACCACACATTTATATCCAGAACATTCAAAGGACAGAAGCTCTAGTCAAGTCAATAATTATTTGTGGGTACCGGAAGCTCACTAGGTAAGCAGTGCTGAGTGCTAAGAGCCAAGATAGCAGTGACTAAGAATTGATCTTGTCCTTCAAGAGTCTCAACGTCTAGAGAAAGTGACTTTTTATAAGCTCTATGAACAAATAAAGTAGAAAAAGGCATGGTGTAGATAACAGTGCAGGGGTCTAAGGTGAAGAATTATCCTAGAAGAGGAAGGGATTGATTTTAGTGAGTGGGAGGTCCTGGAAAACTTCCCAGAAATGATGATGTTGGAGCTCTGTTTTGATGAATGACTACAAACTTATTGGATGTCTAAGTTAATGATGCTTTCAGCTGCAAGTAACAAAACCCATAGGTCTCCACCTGGCTCACTCTTTTAATTCATTCAAGTCTCTGTTCAAATGATCACCCGCAGAAAAGCTTCCATGAATAATCAATAAAAATTAGCTTTCCATTATTCTCAACCTCCTTACCTTGCTTTATATTCTCCATAATGATTACCACTACCTGGCACGTTCTATGTTTATTCTTTTATTTCTGTAACATATGTCTCCTCTGACATGGTACATGCCCTGTGAGGCCAGAGAGGTTGCATGTTTGATTTACTGCTATAACCCAAGCTTCAGGAGCAAGGCCTAAATAATTCAGTATTTATTGAGTGAATATCCATCCAACTGTGGCTTAAGCAATAAAGATATTTGATATCTCACAAAAGCAGAAGCCTGCAAGCAGGCAGTTTCAGGATGGTATTGCTCCATATTGTCATTTGACACTTAGGCATTTTTTATTGTCCACTTTTTTTTTTTTTAATCTCCAGAGTGTTGGGTTTTGTCCTCAGACTTGCAAGTCTCGAGAGGGTTGGTAAAGTCCAAACATTACCTCCTTTGCAACCATGTTCAGGGCAGGAAGAGAAAGAAATTCTTTAGGAAGCTCTCCTCATGTGCTTGTCTCTTCATCAGGATAATGAATGTTTCCTGTAAGCCCCACCGGCAGACTTCCACATTGGTTTTGTTCATTAGAAGAGTCATGTGGCTAGAACCAGCAGCAAGGGAGGCTGGGAAAGCAAGTGGGAGAAGGAAATGAGCTTACTGTAAGGGCTTCAACAAAGTATGATTTATCCTTAGGGGTTGGGCACCTCACTACCCAAACAGAATCACGAGTTTTAAGAACTATGATAAATAACAAATATTAAGAATAACTACTAAATGTAAACTGAGTAAAAACAAATAGGATTTTAAGTAATTTGTTGTTTATCTATGTTTTTATGAAAGGTAGATAAGTAAAACTGATGAGACTCATCATGAACACTTTCTATCTGAGCCAAGAAAGGCATATTTTTCCATTTATTCTCTGCCAGCACCATTTTTTGGTACATTCTCATTTGTATTCTTATAAACAGCTATCAAAATCTGATATTTGAAGAATTTCTTCTCAAAGAAAGTCCCATATGTTATACAATTGGCTAAACTCTTTCTGTTCAGTTTCTGAAACTCCAGAGGAAATTTGTTAGAGCTGTCCCTGCCACAGACCAGCAACTCAGATAGGCAGACAACCAGGTTCGATGAGTAAAATCTTCCTTGAATGGCCGCCTAGAAGTTGTAGAGATTGGTCATGCGCTTTGTGTCATTTCACAGAGTTCCTACTCTCTCTGGGCCAAAGGGCCACAAAAATGTCTCAGGAAATGAAGATATCTTTTTTCCATATTTATATCTGTAAGTATGATATATATTTAAATGACATGACTGAGAAATGGTAGAACTGATCTTCAGTAACATTAATAATGTGATGCATTTTATAAAATAGACACACGATTCTTGCTCTCAAAAATAACACCCCCCCTCCAGTCACGATCTTTGTATGCCCTTGTTTGGGAAACCAGGAACAAGATACAGTATTAGCTGTTGATTAAAAAGGAAAAGAAGAAAGGAACACAGTATTTTTCTTCTTCCTTCTCTGTGTATGTTTTTTCCTCCTTCTCTTTTTCTTTCTTTCTCTCCCTCTCTCACCTTTTGGCCTCCTCACTCTACCCCAACCCCATCTCTGTCTTTGTAGAAGAAGAAACAGTGATTTGCTGTGTGGGTGGCCTGAAATCACTACCATCCCTGTGGGCGTTTTGAGGTGACTCTTACCTGTTTTAGCTGGATCAAAATGTACTGTGTCACATCAGCCGATATCAGAAGGAAGGAATCAGTGGACTTTCCACCTACGCAAAGTTTATTAACTTTTAGTTGTGCCTGTAGGTTGACCATGCTAATGATTTTCAGCTTATCTTACTGCAAATAGCGGGTCCTACATAGGACTTCCTTTCATCCTGCCTTTCTTAGGCTCTCTTAGGAATGAAAGTTGAGGCATAATTCTACTTTGGGGAATGCATTGGGGGGCAGGTGGGAAGGTGGGAAGACAATGAGGTAGGGGACAGTGAGGGGAGAGCATATGTGGAGTCACAGCTCACAGGGAGCCATGGAGCCCCACTCTCGGTCTCCTAAACTCCTCTGAAGAGCACCTGCCAAGAGGTTTCTCTCTCCAGAATGCCCCCTTTATCCTGTAGGTTACATCTGTGCTCCATTCACACAAAGGAACAAACACACTGGGTGTTGGGCTGCGCTGCTGAGGTTTGGTGGGTGGGGAGAAAATGACGGGAGTGTGTCTCAGAAGGAACCAGAAGGAGCTCTTCTGTCCCCGTCTGCTTTTGGGTGCTCCACCATTTTGTTCATTTTTCGCCAGGGGGAGATTGGGGAAGATTGGGAAACAAGAAAATTCTAAGCATAAGTGGTAGTGTGCCCACATTGGACAGTGCGAACGGAGGTGAGTTTTCTGTGCCCGTTTGGATTACCTCACCACTTATCCTTAAGGAAGGCCCCTCCCCTTTCCTCACCTTAAAGATCCACACAAAATTAGAATGACTGCCTTCCTACAAGCACAAATAACAAAACAGGAAGGAGCCTCAGCACTCCCATGCCCAGAAAATAATATAAGCATGCGCATGCCCAGGGGATGCTGTCAAAATTAGCCTTGAGTCAACAAAGAGAAACAGCCCCTAGATTCATTAATACAGTAACAGTTTTGTCTGAATATCCAGAAGTGCTACCTGCGCCTCCCTCCTGCTACAATTGCCTTAGAGTTTTAAAGAAGACACCACATACCCAGAGGCATTTGCGGTTGCCTTTCTTTTTTGTTTCCAGCTGGTGGAAGAGCAGTACCATTTGCACTTTCTGAGACTTCTCACCATCTCCTTTCCCACCGAGGCAAAATTCAAGAGGCTGAAAAATCCAAAATGAGCCCTAACTTCTGCTCTGTGCTACTAGGGGACAGATTCTGTGCTAAGGGCTTTACATAAATTGCTTATTCAACCCTCATAACCCCAAACGGTAGGAATTTCCCTCATCCTCACTTCACAGAAGATGCTTCTCTTGTAGAGTTGTACAGATGGGGTTCCCACTTTCCAGGGCACGTGCCTGAGGTCCCTGGTGCAGCCGAGACTTCGCCCAGACCCTGACCAATGGGGTGCTTGCTGGTAGCAGGTACTCCTTGACAAACCAGACCTAACTTCGCTTTTCATCATTCGCCTGATAGATATTTTTAGCTATGTACAGAAGTTCTGAGCTGACCACAATTTCTAAGTTAGGAGAATACATCAGAGTAAGAAAGGGAGGATACAGAATCTGGATCAGAAGCCACTGTTTATCATTTTCCTTGAGACTATTTAACAAAAGCTGTTCATTTGTGCTTATTACTGTTTCCATTTGATAGATTATTTCACACCATCCAGCCAGTGGTTTAATACAGTTTTAAAGGACAGTTTGCAAAGTACGAGTTTTAGAAAAAAACAACACAAAAAAACGACATCTTCCTGCCTTGTCTTCTTGTTTCAACCACTGAGTACAGATTTAAGCTCCCACATTTACTCAATGTGCTTGTTTTTAATATGTGAAAATCAGGCTTTATCAATAGTATTAGCTACATTTTTTTTAAAAGTGGCTACTAAATGTATCCAGTGTCATCTGCAACTCATCTCTGAGCTTGCAAGAAGGCACAGTTCATGGCTTCAAGATTGCAAAAGAATATTTTTGGCAAGAAATGATCCACTACATTCCATATGGGTATCCTAACAAGTGAACTGTGCCTACCCAGCAAATATTTTACTAAGTATTCCTGAAAGCGATTTTGTTCTGCCTTATCAAGAGAAGCTTTACAGTTAAATCTGCTTTTCTTTTTAAATTTGTAATTTATACCTCCACCTATTTTCACCACCGATTTGAGGAGGTCTAAATCAGATCAGTTCATCAAAGTGAACTAGTCTCCTGGGCCTTAGCCTCATTCAGCAAAGGCTGCCTGTAAATAATCTTGTCTAGTTGGATGAGTGTCTTCTCTGTTATGTTGCAGGATACACAGAACTTTCTTGTGCATTTTATCTTGCAAAGTCAGGCAAGTCAGGAAAATGGGAAGAAATCTCCAATAGACCTTCTGGCAGATTTATTGCATGCTATGTGCCAGTTACTGTGTCAAACGCTCTCACACAATTTCACCAACTCTCAAAGGAGATCTTACAAAAACAAGAGGCAGTAGGCAGGAGGAAACTCACTCATCCCCAAGACTGTGATCCCAGCACCAGGACTGGCGCACCGAGCGAGGGTGGACAAGCTCTTGCCACAACAGGCCACAGCAGTCAGTTCTTGCTCTGCTCGCTCCTACCTGGAGAATGATGCCTACCATACTGGACCTGGCCAGTCATGTGTGATGCATGCTAGATGCTTCAAAAGTCTCAAGTAAAAAGGGCAGTAAGTAAAGAAAGAAAGAAAGAGAGAGAGAGAGAGGGAAAGAGAGAGAGAGGAAGGAAGGAAGGAAGGAAGGAAGGAAGAAAAAGGAAAGAAAGAAAGAAAGAAAGAAAGAAAGCTATCTCTCAAGCAGAAGAATCATCCACACGAAGTAGATTTTCTCCCCAATCTTGGCACATTCCTGAACTGCTGACCTTCAAAGTAATTAATTTAGTTTAACCTGGCTTTTAATTGACAAGAGGCGTTCTTCAACCAAAAAAAAAAAAAAAAATCCATAATCGATCAGCAATTCTAGAGGGTCCTAAGCAGATGACAAAGAATTCAGGTAGCTCAAATGCCAGAACACAACTCCTGAAATGCTGTTGGGCAGACAATGCTGACACTCAGGCTGCACAGATGCTTCTTTGGGCCATTTTGGTTCCAGAGATGACCATTTGTTTGTTGACTCCTTCCACGTTTGTTTATACAGCAGAGATCATTGTAGAATAATTTAAAGAGCAAAAACAAAAGTCCACATGAATTTCTGTAATGAGCATTTACTTCTTTTATAGTAAGAAAATCTTATGTGTATTCTCATTTGCAAATGTATTGTCATTTGCAGATGTTTATGCTCTAAATTTAAAGGTTAATTGTTCCTAGAGGAAGGAATAAGATTGATATGCATTTGCTAAGATGCTCAAAAACAAACACACCAAACCTTCCACAAGTTCTTTCCCCATTGCAAACTAAGCACAGAAATATCTACATATTTTCCTAGTTTGTTTATGCATATAGTCTAAACTAAAGAAAACAAAGAAAATCTTTGCCTTTTTCCTCTCCTATCTCCATAGCATTCAGAGAGAGCTATGTGGCCATTTGTGGGTGTCCCAGCGTGCTGGGACAGTATTTAAATGTCACTATAGTCCAGGACCAAAGAGCCAGACACTCAATTTTATCAGTCTTTTCTAAGGGGATCCTTCTCTCAGCCAATGAACTCATGCCAACTAAACGATTACAGACTAAAAGTTTAGCTCAGAAAGATAATTGAATAATTTATAATGGCCAAAAAAAATTGTCAGGCAGACTAGAATCTGCATAAACCCTCTCTAGAACAGAACAATTCGAAGAAGACAAAGAGCAGCTAGAAGATTTCCAACTGAATGTAAATGCAAGGCAAGGGGCAGTAATTGGGTGATATTAGTGACAGGTGGTCAGATTACTAGTCTGATGCATCCTTTTGCTCCATAGGGCCTGACTTGCTGGGTGGATCAGAAGCTACCTTGTGTGGCCAGGGGTGCTGTCCTCTATGCAAAGCAGGAGGCCCATTCTTACCCTGTTATATCCATAAGCCTGCCCACGGTGATGATACTTTTTCCTTGTTAACATATCCTTCTTGGGAAGCCTGTAATTCACTTAATCAGGCTTCAGATTCCACTGTTATAATAGTATTCTGGTCAGGCCATTGTGATATTATACCCAAGGCACTGAATATATGCAATCATTGATCTGTAGCCACCTAAAGGATGCTTCTCCAAAAGGATGCTCTAATTACTTAATTAACTTTTATTAGATTAGACTAAATTAGATTTTTCTTAATTTAATTCTCAGGTGGTAACTTTAAATTCAAGTTGTAGTTAGCTGGATGTCTCTCCTATGTGCTTACAACTGCCTTGTGGATATTCATTTTAATGCAATCCTATGTAATAATAGACTACCATTCCCTTTTATTACAAAGAGAGAGAGAGAGACAGAGAGCAAGAGTTTGATTATTCAGTGATTTTATGTGACAAAAGGTTTAAATAGTTTTTTGAAAAAGAAATTTCTGTCAATGCTATTTGATTGGCAGTGGTTCTCTAACATAATAAAAATCGTCTTGTGCGAGGTTCAAGGATACGTTTAATTATTTTATTTGTTGTCACTTGACAGAGAGTGAAAGAGGCCTTGCTCAATTTGTTTTCGAGTGGAATTCAATTTAAAATGGATCAATTTAAAACTATGAGCCCATAAAAGGAGAGTTAGTTATTAGAATGCAAAAATGACCCACCTTGCAGGGTGATCTCACCTGTGTGAGGCATAAGGAGACCAGATGTAGTCAAAAGAACATGAGCCTTGAAGGAAGATGTGGGTTTTAATTCTGGATCCACTACTTCCTAATGCAAATTTCATAGGCTTCCCAAATCTTGGATTTCTAATGTGATGAGAGGGCTCAACGAAACCTAACTCACTTGGGTTATTGTGAAGGACAATGAAAGTCACAGAGTATCTAGAAGGAATGACAAGTAGTCAAAGAGTGTCAGTTTCCTTCCATTTGCCTCAAAAGTGGCCTCACATCACAGATAATGTCCTGAGAGATGAGAGCATCTTTCAGCAAAGTATTCATACTGCTCTGTTGCAAACATTCATTCAAAAGGTGAGAGTGTACAAGTTCTTGAAATTCGAAGGGTGTGTATACCATCCAAAATCCCAGAAGGAGTTCTTATGGTTCATGAAGTAGAAGGTGGAAGGAAAGGTTCAAATACTGGTAAAAGGCTTCAAGGGAAAATAATACACCATTGGTGGGGTTTATGTCATAAGTTAGAAATGGGTTTGCTCTGCTACAACCTCCTCACCCACAATTTCCAACTTAGTTGGCCTGGAAATTGGGGAGGTGGTGGAAACATCTTTTACTTTCTGGTGCAAATCAGCAACTGACTGATTGACCTAGAGGGTTGAAATTTGTACAAAAGAGGAAGAAAATTCTGACTTCTTGAAAGATCTGACCTGTCTTTAGAATTTGCATCAGAGAAATCTATGTTATTATTGATGAAATTAGGCTCGTTTCCAAGTTTTTGGCAGTTCTGGGCAGTACTGCTTTGAACATTCTCGTACATTCATTCTCCTGCTTCGCACGTGTAGGAGATTCTCCAGGGGAAAAGCTTCCGAACCAGCATGCTGCAATGAAATACAAGTGTGCCAAGACATGTCCATCACCTCTGCCCCTGCGAATCTGAGCGTGGTCTGGGGTGCCTTACTCCCTAGGAGGGGACTTTTAGTCCTTGTTTGCTCATAATTCTTATCAAGAATAATTGCCCCATTTGACCAGATTTTTTTCCCTGCACCTACAGATGTGCTTCATTGATATTTTCCTGTATGCTTGTTTTCTATTTTATTAATCATTTGGCTATTCTTTGCTGTCGTCTGAAGATATATACCTCACTCATTCGTTTTTACACATCCTTTTCTACTGTAAGTATAGGAGTCTGGAAACGTCCCTCATTTAACACTTTAATTACATCCCACAAAAATTGTATCTACCATTTTTATTGCTGTTTATTTCTAAATATTTGCCAGAGCCCATTATGATTTTGTGTTCGATCCCAAGTTTTTAAAGCATGTTTTTAGATTGCCAAATGTACAGGGATTTTCATGTTTCTATTATTGATTTCAAACTCAATTGCCCTTTGGCTGGAGGCTGTGATCAGTAAGATGCCAATACTCTGAAAGTTTTTGAATTGCTTTTTGGTTTAAGTCATGGCAAATTTTTATATTCTTAACTTGAGCTTAAAAAGACACACATTTCAGATCACTACATCTTCCTGAAAGCTCATATCAGGCCACAAACCCACATGATTGCTATCTTAAGGTTCTGACGGCTATCTTACAGTTATGAATTTTCAGGGTAGTTTTTCTTTCTCTGTCTTCTCAATACAGAGCTCAGATTCCAGCAGCCATGATTTCCTTAGTGCCCACTTCTCTGCCAGGTTAAGGATCACCCTTTCATGGAAAGTGTAACCCTCTGGGGTACTAGCTTTAGGTGGAGGCCTCAGTGGGGCTCCCCACCTAGAACAGCCTTTATCTTGTATCTCCTGAATTCCACAGAGCGCCCAAAGATAAGGTTAGGGTCACTGTGGTTTGACAGATACTTCTGGAGGAAAGCTGGCCTCTGGTGCTTGCTGATCTCCTGGGGTTCTCCCTCACTTTATTTTGACATCAATACTTTCGCTACTTTTTGTCACATCGCAGTTCAAGAGATGCTTCATGTTTCCTGGATATGTTATGGAACAACAAAATCAAGGTTATATCGTATGATATGTATATTTAAGAAGGGGAGACACACACAGATAGGAACACATAGGCATTTGTATGTGTGGGTGTTTACCTTTTTTCTTGTTTTTGCAAAAAGAAACACTGAAGGGATGAAAGAGAAACGGATACACGGTTACCTAAATATTTAATGAAACTTTTTTCTTTTCTTTCTTTTTTTTTATTGGGAGAGTAAGTTTGGAGCATTTATTCCACCATATAGTTGGATATATAAGTAAATTCTGATTCCCTTTTTACCACATCTTATCTAAAGAATGGGTTCACCTAGGGCTCTTACTGAATCTCCTTTGTGTCAGTGTCTCCATAATGGAAGTCATCTTACCACACAAGTCCCTTTCCAAGAAATGGTTGTGCCAGATATACCAGGGTTAACCTGTACCATCGTGGAATTAAAGAATATTAACTGTTTCCGTTGTGTTCATTAGCTTTATGTTACTGTGCATTTTTCTGGAGTACCTGATGGCCCTTTTCATTCAGTTTGGGCAGTTGGCTGTAGTCTTTATAGTTTTTCAACTGAGTGGCAACTACTCCTGATTCACACTTATTATATCAGTCAGACCTTAGTATTTTTCCCCCTACTTCTTTCTGTTGCTTGATGGATAACCAGAACGTGGAATAGACAGAGTTCCCGCCCTCAGGGCTCATCTTCCCCACACCCTCCCTCCTCATGGTGCACACCCCCTTACTAACCAGGCCCACAACCTCCAGGACGCTCTCAGTGCAGTGTAATAAACCTTCCAAAGAAGGCTGCTTCCAGTAGAAGCCACCCCAGGCAACTTTGGATCCACTTGGTGGGAACCAAAAGCGAACATAAAAGCTATCATTTCTATATTTCAGTCAGTATTGAAACAGGCCAAGAGGAGATGCCTGAGATTCTGAAAAGAGCCAGAGCCAGAGGAATGTGGCCTGACTGGTGTGGTTTCTGCCTATAGGTACAGGGATGATATCCTAGGCAAAGTGTCTGAGGACTTAGGTCATAAGCACCTAGGCCCATAAGCTTGTGTTCTGGGGAAAGACTTGCATCCCAAGACATGAGAATCAGATAGGAGCTTATTCAGTAAAATTTGAGTAAGGAAGGGAGCATGATTCCAAGGTGCAAGACAAGACCCAAATATTAGTTAGGCTCAGCAAATACTCTATTTCTTTGTCCAGTGAATATGAATTTTCTGGAGGGGGGATTAACCTGGTCAAATAATCCTTATTGAGATGCTTGAGATACCACTAATGCATTTATTCCTAGCAAAGACAAGAATGAGTCTCCTGACTGGGTCTGCATTCCATGCTCCTGCCTGATGGCTTTGGACGTCATGTTTGATCCAGAAGAGCAGCCTGGTGATTTTTCTCCACGTGTCACCATCTTTCTTTTTCTTCTGGGTTTTCTAGAATGATTAACCAAACATTTTACTCACCAGACATTCACTGAATTCCTGTTATATGCAGGCCTTCTTAGGGGACTTAGAAATGAAATAGTCTTTGGCATTTAGTCATTCATTCATTCAATTATTAATTGCTTCAAAACTATGTACTATTATGTATAAGATGTATTAAGAGACGTTAAAAGTATTGGCTCTGGGGTCTCATTGTCTGGCCTCACATTATTGCTTGGCCACTTTTTGACCCTGGGAAAGTTACTAAAATTCTGTAAAGCTAATTTCTTCATCTATAAAACCAGAAGAAGAATAGTAGCTACCTCAGGGTAGTTGTAACTCTTAATATTTTGTCTGTGAAACCCCTGACCTAGTAGAGACTATATAGGTATAAACCAGCCTTCATAAAGCACAGGAAAAGATTACATTTATATGCTATTCTCAAAATGTGATGTGATGGGGAGCACATCCCTAGTTGGCAGGGGCTCAGGCTGGGGAAGGGTGTGACTCTAAAGACGTAGCATTAGGGACTTTCTCTGTGGGGATGGAACTCTTTGGAATCCTGATTGTGGTAAAGGTTACACAGATGTGTACATATGGTAAAATTGTAGTACAACACACCCCCTCAGAAAACGAATGTCTGTAAAAACTGGTGAAATCGGAATAGGTCTATCATTTAGTTATAGTGTTATGCCAATGTCAGTTTTCTGATTTGAAAATGTACCAGGCTTGTGTAAGATGTTAGCCTTAGGAGAAGCTGGGTAAAGAAGACACAGGAATTCTCTGCGTTATTTTCAGCTTCTTGTGAGTCTTTGGTTTTTTCAAAATAAAGAGCTAAGAAATAAACATATAAAGCACCAAGGGAGATGTGACGATGCAGCAGAGAGGAAATTGACTGGTCCTTACTCTCCCGGACTTCACATCCCACTGAGAAGAGAAACCAGTAATGACAGTCCCACTGATCCAGTCATGATTACACTCAGCATCGTGACGGAAAAACATAACGTACTACTAGAGCTCATGCAAGGAGAAGGGGCAAGTCAGGGGAGGCTTCTTGGAGGTTATGCTATTTCAGACCCCTTCTATGTGGTGACGATGATGAGCTAGCAGGGCTGGTGGGAGGCATTCCAGGCAAATGGAACAGCAGATGAGGGGCCTGGAGGACAGATGGAAGCTTCCAGCAGCTCAGAGGGGCCAGCAAGTTAAAGGACGTGTCAGAATTCGTTGAAGAGGCTAGCATTATAAGCAGAGGCCTGAGGTGGGTCACAGAAAGACGTAATTACTTTTGATAAGAAATCGTGGGGGTTTTTACGTGGTGGGGACAACTGTGCCATGAATGTAACACTTGACAGAGCTTGGACTTTGAAAAAAAAAAAAACCATAATGAATCTCAAGCTGCAGTTACAAAAAAACACAGAGGCATGGATACTTGGAAGTATGTGTCGAGTTTGGGAAACTGTATGTAGTCTGTTGATTGGGTTCCTGGAAGAAACTGGAAGGGGACTGGAACCAGATCACAACGGGAGTTTTGGTTTTATTCTGCAAGCAAGGGGGTGTCATTGGAAGTTTTAAACTGAGAAGTTCTTAAATATTTTTAATAAGATAACTCCGAGGCCAAGATAAAGGATGGATAGAATTTAAAGGAAACTGACGCCAGTCGCTCTAGCCAAGGGCCTACCGCAACAGTCCAGAACAGGGATAGTGTGGCCTGGAACTGGGGTAAAGGCAGGAGGCGCTGGGAGCAGGGAATGGCAAAGGAGCCTTTGTGAAAGTCAGCTCAAAAGGCGATGGTGACCTCGGATCCAGGAGCTTCCCTTGTAGTAATTTAGTCCTCTGAGGTACTCCTGGGTGCATAAAAAACATATACATAACATACTGTTGTGACATTATTGGAAACGAACAATTGGAATGAAGATACATATCTATTAGTGGGTGCTTAAGTAAATTGTGGTGCGTAATCAGGCAGATTGGTCCTTTGAAGTGCTTAAGAAAAATGGGATACCACCGTAAAACCTTTTTAAGTCAAAAAATTGTGGAACACTAGATATAGTATGATTTAATTCTCTAAAGTAGTGAATGGAATGCCTACTAGATGTGTAGGAAAAGACATTTTAAGGGTATAGCTATCCTTTTGACAATGACTATCTCTATAGGGTCGGATTACAAAGAACTTTTTATATATTTCTTTATGGTGATGTATTTCAAAGGTTTTCATGCTTAAATTTGTCTGTCTCACATGTGCATAGCATGGTCTTAGGTTGGCCTTCCTGTGAACAGGCTCAGGGACGGAGGGTGTATGCCGAAGAACGGGGCTCTTGGGAGAAACACCTGCTTGGAAGGGAGGAAGACAGTGTTGGGTAGAAGGAGATGACCCACAATGCAGTTGTAACCAGAATCCTGGGAACTCTAGGGCCGGGATGATCTTTCTGAGTTGCCCTAAATGGAACGGAGGCAGAGGGGCTGGGTGTTTGTTTCCTGGCATCAGTCAGACACTGGATTTAGACTGCTCCCCCCGTCCCCCCACGCCCCTGCCGGGGAGGGGGCATGACTTCTGGCAAGAAGGTTCCCTGTAGCTGAGGGTAGTTCCCAGTGAAGGATGCAGCTCACAGTGGCGGGCGACCAGCATTCCCAACATCTAGGGGATGGACGCACGTGCCCTGAAGAGGGAATCTGGGAGAAGCCCTAGCCCATCCGCCCCAGTTATTATTTGATGCAAGCATAAAAGCTCTGACTTTGCAGACCTTGCTGAATGACCACACTTAGCTGGAGTAAATACAAAGATAAAGGAGGGAAAATGATGATCTCAATGCAGCACAAAATTCAGTGGAATGAAACGTTATTGATTTAAAAATCTTAGCAATTAGGAGCAAAAAGTTTATTTAGTCTTATGAGCACTTCCTCAAGCCTACCCTTTCACTGAAGCTCTGGTCCCTCTATGGGACAAGGCCCACGGGTGCCGAACCCACTCCACCAATTTGCGCGGGCCCAAAGCCACGATCATCCGTGTCCATGGCCACAGTCCACAGAGCACTCTGATTCTGGTATGGGCATTTGCCCCCATGGCAGCCCCAGTTTCTGTGTTTGCTAGTGTTCTGGTTTTACTCCTGTTCTGTTCTTGTCTGTATGGGTGGGTTTTTATTTATTTATTTATTTATTTATTTATTTATTTACTCCCAGTGATTTCCCTTCCTTTCTTGTCTGCTCAGCAATATAGTTGAAAGTATATTTGTTGTAATTTATATAGCGCCTAGTGTTTCACAGTAGGAAAGTTTTTCCGTGTGTCTAGTCCACAGTACTGCAGAAAGCTAAACTCCCAATGTCTTTACCAAAGGCAGTTTTTCCTTTTACTGCTTATAATGTGACTTTCAGTTTTATGTAGTTTTATATTTTATATTTTATTTATTTCTTAAGCTCTCCACTCTTCTCTTGTTCTGTCTTCTTTATTTAATCTCAGATTTTCATCTTTGACCTCTTCTCTTTAATGGAGAATAATTTGATCATTAATTAATCATTTTTCTGTTTGGACTGTTCAGTTGCCCTTTTATGGGTGGAAATGGTCATATTGCACTTTCTCTCTCTTGTAGTATTTATGAACACATTCCACGCTATTTCTCTTCTTGTGATTACTCATCCTTAAATTGGTTCTTTCTGAGCCAGCTATTTGCGAAAGGATAGTACTGCAGACAGGCTAGGGAACTGAGCTAGGGCAGCTTGAATTTCTGCCTCTTCGCCCCTCCCCCACCCCACCTCCTTTGGAGAATGGCTTCTCTCCGCACTACACTCATTTCTCTCTCCTTGACTCATTTTGATCACAACCGTTTTGTATGGTGACAGGAAGCTTAGGGTTCGTCGGTTGAGCAGGAGCTGGCCATGCAGGCTGCTTACCACAGATCCTTTCTTGCTTACCATAACATACCCACATCCTGCTTCTTACAGAGATGACATGCTGGCCCGGGGCCACATTTTGCATCATCACCTCTGACACCTGAAGCCAAGCAGGGATCAGAACGTCTCCCCAGTGCTCCCATGCATCTCAGACCTCCTGTTCCCAGCAAGGGTCACTTGTGTCTCTTAGAGGGCATTGCCTATAACAATCTCTCTGTTCTGCTCACTTGACCAGAAAACCTTTGGATCTCATTTCTTACATCAGAGTTTTGCCCTGTCCTGGCTTAATTTTCCTAATACTGAGCAGCCTATTGAAAAGAGTGATATTTGGATTATGGGTGTTTCCTTTTTTTTTTTTTTAAGATTTTATTTATTTGACAGAGAGAGAGAGATCACAAGCAGGCAGAGAGACAGGCAGAGAGAGAGGCGGAAGCAGGCTCCCCACTGAGCAGAGAGCCTTACACGGGGTTCGATCCCAGGACCCTGAGATCATGACCTGAGCCGAAGGCAGAGGCTTAACCCACTGAGCCACTCAGGAGCCCTTATGGGTGTTTCCTACTTCATTGGTTTCACTTCTCCTTGTGTCTGGTTGATTTGGGAGAAAAAGAGCCTTTAGTCTTCCATGTGATCCAGAAATCCATAAAAGAATCATGTCAGGATGAGAGAAGACATAAACAGTTGAAGGAGGGGCTGGCAGTAAAAGGTGTGAAAAGAGATGGTCTAGAAGAATAACGCTGGAAAGAAAATTTTCTCTTCCTCAGAGAAGGAAGGGCAAAAAATATGGAGAACGTGAAAAAGGAATTTTAGGTCATTAGGAAGAAAATTGAAGGCTTAAAGGGTGCTTCCTCCTATAGGATATGTGGGGCCTGGCTCAGACAAGACACACCAAGACATCTTGATCATTTACTCCGCACATTTTTACCAAAAATGTTTTGTGTGTGAAGCAGCGAGGAAACAGCAACAAACAAAACAGACAAGTCCCTGTTCTCCGACGCTTCACCTCCTCAGAAGAGAACCCGACACTGAACAACACAAACTCACTTTCTGTCAGCATCTGTGATAGAAAAGAATGGGGCCATGGAGTCACTGGCAAAGTGTACATGAGGAGGTGTCATTTAAACCAGAACTGAAGGGACAGAGAATGCAGCCAGGTGACAATGGGGTCCTACACTATTGGTGGGAATGTAAGCTGGTGCAGCCACTCTGGAGAACGGTATGGAGGTTCTTCAAAAAGTTGAAAATAGAGCTACCCTACGACCCAGCAATTGCATTACTAGGTATTTACCCTAAAGATACAAATGTAGTGATCTGAAGGGGCATGTGCACCCCAATGTTTATAGCAGCAATGTCCATAATAGCCAAACTATGGAAAGAGCCTAGATGTCCATCAACAGATGAATGGATAAAGAAGATGTGGTATATATAAATATATATACATACAATATGTACATACAATGGGATAGAATGCAGGCATTAAAAAATGAAATCTTGCCATTTGTAATGATGTGAATGGAACTAGAGGGTATTATGCTAAGCAAAATAAGTCAATCAGAGGAAGACAATTATTGTATGATCTCACTGATATGAGGAATTTGAGAAACAAGACAGAGGATCATAGGGGAAGGGAGAGAAAAATGAAACAAGATAAAACCAGAGAGGGAGACAAACCAGAAGAGACTCTTAAGCTCAGGAAACAAACTGAGGGTTGCTGGAGGGGAGGGGGGTGGGAGGGATGGGGTGGCTGGGAGATGGACACTGGGGAGGGTGTGTGCTGTGGTGAGTGCTGTGAATTGTGTAAGACTGAGGAATCACTGACATGTACCCCTGAAACAAATCATACATTAAACGTTAATTTAAAAAATCCTGATACCTTGAATATGGGGGAAATGTAATTCTCTAAAATCTTGGTCTGTTGTAAATAAATCCTGCAAAATCCAGGAAAAAAAGAAAAAGGAAGTGGGGTCTGAGAATTCCTGGCAGAAAGAGGAGGAAATGTGGCGACCGTGTGGCATGGAAGAGCTTCATGAGTTTCAGGAACCAATTGCCAGTTGGAGCTTCGGGAGCAAGAGAGAAGGTGGTACGATTTGAGTTCAGAGAGGAGGGCAGGCGTCAAATCATATGGGCACTGTGGGAGCTGGGTTTTTATTCTCACATTATTTACTCAGTCAGAAGGGACCATCGAGGACCTAAATGTCGGTAAAGGTGGATAAATTATAAATTCTACCGCAAAGATTACAGTTGAAGACTGTGAAAAAAGGTGGCAAACATGCTTTAGAAACTAAATGCAGATTCTGGTTTTAAGGTAATTTGAGCATAGTGCACAGAGTGAAAAATATGTTGTGTTACTCACAGCCTCATAATTACAAGTAGAGGAATTCTATGTCACATTTCCAGGAATGAGTACTAGAAACTAACTGTACTCTGGAACAAAAGATGCTGTAACATTTCAGAGGGGTCTGTGCTTTGCTGTGGTTTGCTGAATTTGAGGGTATGGCTGAGGGAAGTCAGTCAGGAAAGCATGTCAGGACTCAGAATCTTCTAGACCTGGAGCATGGGAAGACAAGGGCCTTGTCAAAATAAGAAAGTCCCTCTCTGCTGGGGGACCATCAGAGACAAAGCCAGCTAGCATCCAAAACACACAATGTATTCTCATGCTTTGTACGTTTGGAAGGAGAAAGCACAATGGGAAATATGTCTACCTATTACCTCACAGCAAATATGACCATGGAAATAAGTGATGGGAAAGCAAAGCATGACAAGGAAATCTGGAAGCAAAGTAATAGAGCTCAAAATAGGATTCAATTTTTTTCCAATAGGTATTTGGTAAAGTCTGAGTACTAATAAGTTAGTTAATTTTTTTTAATTGTATTTATTTACTTGACAGCAAGAAAGGGAACACAAGCAGGGGGAGTGGGAGAGGGAGAAGCAGGCTCCCCACTGAGCAGGGAGCTCAACCCGGGGCTCAATCCCAGGACCTGGAATCATGACCTCAACTGAAAGCAGACGCTTAACCACTGAGCCGCCTAGGGGCCCCAGATTAGTTTTTAAAGGAAAAGTGACTTCATAGATCATGTCCTATTGAAGCTGAAGACTTTAAAGATGTATTCATTTATTTCCTCCTTCCCTCCTTCAACAGTGGATGTTTGAGATATGCTAAATGGCCTTTATAGACCAATCTATAGATAAGTAACTTTTCTCTTTGACCTCCTTCATGGTACATTTCTGGGCAACATCCTTGCACTCTAATCGGTTTTGTTAAATTCCAAAGAATTTCCCATTGAACAGTAAAGCTTCTTCTTAGAAGTGGACTAAATCTGATTAACTTCAGCTTCTATTGGATACCCTATAAGAGACAAAGCGTGAATCCAGTTTTCTTTTGCATTCATTTCTAAATGTTCCACGTCTTCAAATGAGGCATCAGAGACTAGATGTAACACAAATACTTTTTCTGGGAAGCTTGAAGGACTGGAAAGTGCCTGAGTTCCTTCTACTCTCAGTTCAAGTACAGTATTCTGGATCTGGCCACTGAGAAGCAGCAGGTGCACACTGAGAAATAGCCAGACACCATGGTGGAATGTTTCCGTGGCACTTCGCCTGTCCAAGAGAACCTATTTTTGTTTCATATTCATGCCCTGGTAGTAGAGTTCAAACTTATTTCAGGTTTGCTGATGACCAAACTAGCAAGAGGATATCAGTGCGTGAAGCCAAGAAGCCACCATCTGTGCTGTGTTTCTATCTCAAGAATTATTTAGAAGGCTGATTATTCAGTTAGCTGGGCCTCCTGACCTTCTAGTGTTACACTGAGAAGTGACTAACACTTTCTTGAATGTCACTTCACTTTTAATAACCCACAAAATTCCCTCAATATATGGTAGTGGTGAAAGGATTGATCACATTGCTCCGGTACGTCCTGACCCCACAATGCTCTCCATGTGGTATGGACACCGTGAAGGGTGAACAGAAAGTTGCTCTCCACAGTGGTGTGCTAGTCAATCATTAACGACGGGCTCTCCGAGGAAAAAATACCTGATCTATAGCAATTGCTGATTTCTGTAGCTTGATAAACTCAAAAACTTAGATGGATGGAAAAACTCCACAAAAGGCAAAAATGACTAAAACTAACTCCAGAGAAAGCAGAAAACCTGAAAACTTTACATCTATTAAAGAAATTGAATTCACAAGTAAGTCTTCTCATGAGAAAACTTTAAAGTCCAGATAGCTCCACCAGAGAAACATATCACTTTATACGCAACTAATGTGTCACTGAACACTACACCAAAAACTAATGATATGTTGGCTAATTTAATTTAAATTAAAAAAAAAGAAAAGAAAAGAAAGAAGCATATTAAACAGGTGAGGAGGAAATAAGAATACCAATCACACACAGAGTCACATGAAAAATAGAGGAGGGAGCTTTTCCCAGTTTATTTTTTGAAGCCACCATTATCCTGTCACCAAAATTAGAAGGAGACATGAGAAAATAAAACTAACTATGGACTGATAATACTGTATGAATAAATATGGGAGAAAAATTCTTAACAAAATATCGGCAAGTCAAATCCAGCAATATATAAAAATGATAATACATAATGACCAAGTATTAAAGGTTTACTTGACATTAAAAATCTATATAATTCATCATAGTAACAGAATAAAGGAGAAGAACTATCTGATCCCCTGAGGATATACAGCAAAATTATCTGAAAATTAAGTAGGCACTTGTCCGTTACATACATAAATGAAGGAAAGGAGAGATTTTCCTCAATGTGATAAAAGGCATCTAAGAAAAACTTGCAGCTAATATCAAACTTAAGGGTTAAAGACTGGACACCTTCCTAAGATAGGGAAGAAAGTAAGGGTGTTCGCTGCTTATCACTTCTAGTCGACATTGTGCTAAAGTTTGTAGATTGTGCAGTTAAGAAAAGAAAAAGAGGTAATTGGCACACACATTGTAAAGGAAGAAGAAAAGCTGTCTTTATTTGCAGATCATGTACATATAAAAATCTAAAATAATTTATTCAAGAACTATTCAAACTATGTGATTTTAGCCAAGATAGAGGACACAGTTCAATTTACAAGTCATAGGTACTTTTATACATGAGTAGCAAAGAATGTAAAAACAAATTCAATACTAAATAACATAAAAAAATAACATAAAAAATGAAATGTTTCATGAGAGATTAAAAAAAATATGTGCGAGATCTGTACACTAAAAACTACAAACTGAAAAGCCAGAGCTCTACATGAATGGAGACATCAGTGATGTTCCTGGGTCAAAAGATGCAATATTGTGAAGATGTAATTTTCCCCAGATTGAATGTATTGATTCAGTACAGTCATAATCAGAATTCTTGGAGGATATTTTTGTAGAAATTAGCAAGCTGAGATTCTAAGATTTAAATGGAAATGCAAAGGATTTAAAATAGCCGAAAGAATTTGGAAAAGAAGAAGCGTGGAAGCATATGGTAAGCAGAATTCGAAGATGGCCCCAGGATTGCGTCCCCTGTGGTGCAGACCTGTTTAATCCCCTCCCCTTGAGTGTGGGAGGGGACCTGTGAATGTGATGGGACGTCACGCATGGTTGGGCTACCTTATATGGCAAAGATGAAGGGATTTCCACCTATGGCTCCATCCAGGGTTAGCTTCGTGCTTGCGTGTGGACTCCCAGACTAAGTGTAAAACTGGTCTTCATCTTCAGAAACGGATACATCTTAACCACCTCACAGGTCAGGGAGAATGCACATTGATCGTGCGGTCAACCCTCCAGGTCAGACACAGGAAGGAGGTTCACACAGACATACTTGTGTCTTTGAGGGAAGGAAATTCCAGGATCAAGGTTTCCCAGCATATAGAAAAGGAGGTGGAGGGCGCCTGGGTGGCTCAGTGGGTTAAAGCCGCTGCCTTCGGCTCAGGTCGTGATCCCAGGGTCCTGGGATCGAGGCCCACATCGGGCTCTCTGCTCGGCAGGGAGCCTGCTTCCTCCTCTCTCCTCTCTCTCTGCCTGCCTCTCTGCCTACTTGTAATCTCTCTGTGTCAAATGAATAAATAAAATCTTTAAAAAAAAAAAAAAAAGAAAAAAGAAAAGGAGGTGGAGGGTCTGGGTAGACCAGTCACTTGCCTCATTGACTGCCTCACCCTATAGCAGGGGCCAGAAGCTCAAGGTGGCTGGAGTGGGACCTTCCACACCCAACATCTCAGACTTTAATGTGCATATGAATGACCCCAGGATCTTATTAAAAATGCAGAATCAGAACATATCAGGCAAGGACCTGGCATTCCACAGATCTCACAATCTCTCGGGTGACATGGGGGCTGCTGATCTTTGGGACTGCATTTTGAGTCATGGTGCTATAATGTTTGGCACCCAGGTCTGCGGGTAGGTAACCCTGATATTCAGGACATTCGAAGTCTGTAGTGGAATGAATAAACCAAAGTTGTGAATAATTTCAAATTACTCATTGCACTTGGCAAGATCATAATGATAGTTAATATTAAGCTAAAGATGGTTCCCCCTCCCCCGCATTTTGTGCATTTATCAACTGAGTGAAAATAGTTGACCCAAAAGCAGGATAAATAATGGGAGACCCCAGTCTGGTATTGAAACTATGTGTGTAATCTATGGTTACCTCTTGTAATTATCTTTCAGTATGTTTTATGAAATGAGAAATGTTCATAACATCTTAGGTTTTAAGGGTTACGATTACCCATGTCATAACTGACATACTTGGAAAAGAACTTTGGAAGCCTTCTGATTACTATCTTGTGCTGGGGGTTTTATGAAAAGTGGCATTAAAATATTTACTACTTTTATTAATAAAATGTGGGGGTATGGATGACTTACGAGAAATGAGATAAAAATGGTTTCTGCTTAATATTCGTCTACATTTTATCGCTCTGTAGCATTTATTATGAGATATAAGTCTGCAGAGACTTCGATCCCTCTCTCTGGGGCAGTTGCCTTCTCCATGCCACATTTATTGACGACCTACAAAAGTATTTGGGATTTCTTTAAAATTCTATGTTGAAGGTTAAGATCCTGGACCATTCATTTCTTTACTTTATCTGAACTTCTCCCACTGTTAGTTTGAAGAAAGATAAGAGAATAAATTGAGCACTGTACTCTCTTTGGATGGTTATGTTGCTGATAGGTCAAAATAAACCTCAGGAACCCAGAGGAACATGTAAGTTATTCCAAGAGAATTAGGATTCTTCCTCTGTTTTCCATACACTCTGCTTTCAATGCAGCCAAAGCCCCTGCTTAGGCTCTATAAATTAATACATTTGCAGGAAATGTGACTTTGGGACATTTTATATAGCAGTGATTTTAATGCTGTTAGTGGTGAAATGGAAACTTGAGAATGTGAAGATTAATTTAAACCACATGATGGGTTCAAGGAAAATACACTACGGTTTCTTGAATGTGTGCTGACTCTGTACAGTGGGGAAAGGGATCCAAAAAACCACCCGTGAACTTTTAAACCCTCTTGAGAGGATTCAAACCGACACAATTAGCCCTAGAAGGGAGCTGTTCCAGATGACAGACACGTCATTTATCTCTCCCTTGAAAACAGATCCCTTTGCCTGAAAGAACACAGTAGGGAGACCAAGGAAGGCAGAAAGACCCCACGCATTACCACTAATGGAGTGAAGTTAGAAATCCCTTTCCAATCATTAGCTGGTTTACTAATTCGTCTTTCACTCTAGATTACAGTTCTGTTGGGTTCTTTAAACAATGGATAACCAACACGTTGTATATTCTGAATTTGAAATAAAGGATTTCTTTTCCCTTCCAGTTCGTGGTAGCGGTGTTCTGGATCATTTATGCCTATGACAGAGAGATGATTTACCCGAAGTTGCTTGATAATTTTATCCCGGGGTGGCTGAATCACGGAATGGTGAGTGGACTAAAACAAATAATTTCCTTTCATTAAAAAAAAAATCTATTGAAGAGCTATTTTCTAATTTGGGCTTTCCATAGAATGTACCTAACTGGCTGTGCGATGATGGGGATTATAAGAGATTGTAATTAGAGAAGAATACTGAATGTTAATAAGAACGTCTTCCCATGAAACTGAGTCACGATTAAAACTAGGTAGTAAATGAATCCACAGTTTGTAAGGTGTCGGTGTTGTTGGATTAAACAACTGGCTCATTCTATGGGTGAATTTAATTTCTGTGCCATTCAAACACTTGTGCCCTATTGGAGCCTAAGGACCTAGTCCCACCTATTCAGATACCGAGGCCCCGTTGTTCCTCCACCTCACGTCAGGGGATTGTGTTGGAAGTAATTACTGCACTGGGAGAACTGACCCCAGAGGAGCAGCAAGAACATTGTTTTCTCTGGGAGATCTGCTGCAGGCATTGGAAGTGACCCTGGCAGGCTGTGCCCATTGGAGGGCATTTGCCTGGGCGGCTAGCTCTTTCCCTTCTTCTCCGTCGGATTTCTTCTGATGCTTTAGCCATGGTGTTGCCTTCACACATTTCATATCAAGTATTTTGGATGGTTTGCATGTCACCTTATAAGACTTGAGGGTATATTTATTTTCTGCAGAGAAATTTTGTGTTGTCTTCCCTTTCTGCTTCTGGAGTTGAGCAGTTTCGTTATTAACTAAGAAGCCTGCATTTTTTTCGTTACAGCGATTTTTAGAATATGTCACTGGGTGCTCCTGGTGAAAAGGGCAACCCATCACAGAAATTATAGGGGAACGAAGAGCTAGACATCACACGTCATAGGTCTAAAATAACAGTTTCCTTTCTGCCCCCAATTTTGGTATATTTTGAGAAAAGCGGTGTGTACTAACAAACAAACATTACTGTATTCAGGGGCTTTGATTAATTCTTTCCTAAGCCAACTCCTCAAAAGTGACACAGCCCAGACAACTGGCATTTTCTTGGAGTCCAATTAGAGCCGCACTGTTGAAGGATTAACACGGTACCTCTGGTCTAAATCCAACAAATAAGCTGGGTCTTGTCAGATTCATTTTGCCATCTAAGGAACTTGATGTGGCTACTCTGCGCCTCTCCAACTTTTGGCTTTTCTTGCATGTGAAAACCCTTTGCATAGCCCTATGTCTGTAATCCTCTGTCCCCAGTACACTTCCTGGTCTTTACTGGGGAACCTTTGCTCACCCAGCTAGCTTCTGTAACATCTCTCAGAAGTGTCTCTTCGCCCCCACAGGCCTGCTTTGCTCTCCTGACAGGCTTGCAGGGCACCTTCAAATCTTCATCAGACATGTCTGTATCCTTCACATAAGTTACTTCCTAGTGCCAACAGCAGCCTTCCAGCCCTGAGCACTCTGCCCACCCACCTGCCCTGTAGTAGGATCAATACCTACTTGTTAGATTGATGCAAGAGTTCAGTATACAGTCATCCCTCCCCTCCCCACCTTATCTGAGAGGAATCCATTCCAAAATCCCCAGTTTGGGGGGGGGGATGCCTGAAACCTGAAGCCCAGGACAGTACCATACTATGTTTTTTTCCTATACATACGTACCTACGGTAGAGTTTAGTTTATAGATTAGGCACAGTAAGAAGTTAACGACATGAGGAAGTCCTCCACTGAGAACCAGTGGTCACACCATGTGGTAGAGGAGCACGGGCCTTAACTGTTTGGCCTGTGGTCTACATGCCTCAGATACACACAACTATTTGTGGGCCGGAGAATAAATCACAACCTTTGCAGACCCGGGCGCTCCTTGCCATTTCAAATGAATGGTTTCTAAGTACTGATGAGGCCATTAGCACTATAATTTGACTCTCAGAATTTCTCCTTGATTCACTTTGATGGGTTAAAATTCTCACTCTTGGAGATAAACACTACTTAGGAATTCAAGGAGAATTTGAGTAACAGGGATATTTTGGAAAGGAAAAAGATAAATGAATCAACATGTCAAATCCTCTAAGATAATAAGAGCTCAATAGATGCTTTCCTAAGGAACTTTGTCCGTTAGTAGAGATGAATGACCATTTCTTTGGTTTCCTTCATGTTCCAGTTCATGGTTCCAGAATTACTAACAAAGAAGTTGTATAATGTAGCTGAGGACTATTTTGCAATATTAATCTGCTTTACTCTAAATTTGTATACATGTAACTTTATATAGGAAGCTGTTTCTTTAGATTTGCTATTAAAATATGAACATGAACTGCTGGAATCATGAATAATTTAATTTTTATAAAAATGTGCAAAGGGGCATCTGGGTGGCTCAGTGGGTTAAGCCTCTCTGCCTTTGGCTCAGGTCATGATCTCAGGGTCCTGGGATTGAGCCCCGCATCTGGCTCTCTGCTCGGCAGGGAGCCTGCTTCTCCCTCTCTCTCTGCCTGCCTCTCTGCCTACTTGTGATCTCTCTCTGTCAAATAAATGAATAAAATCTTTAAAAAAGATGTGTAAAAATATTTATGAAAACAAATCAGATAAGCATTTTCAACTTTATTTTTAAATTTTATTTAAAAGTTTTAATAATTTGTATTTTAATCTTAATAGATAATTCTCAATATTTAACTTTAAAAGTATGAAAATAATTCAACTAAACATCTTTACATTCATTTGAATGTTCATATTTTGATGAAAACATTCTGTCTACTTTGCTTATAATTACATTTTATTTTTAATTAATGCCTTAGATTAATACTATCAGTAGAGCTTAAACTATGAAAATTCCGTTATAACAACATATTCGGTGAATTTGCTGAAATGAAGGCAAGGAAATAAAATTTTGGAATATTAATATTTATATTATGTTAAATAATATAATTTTATAATTTACAAATTTATCACTTATAAATCTATAAGCCTTTATTTTATCATACAATCACATATTTTTAAATTTTGTCTTATAAAATACGTATCTAACTATATAAGAGAATAGAACATATTTAATATTTTACTAGTTTAATTTGTAGCATTTAAATATTTCTGTGGATGGTTTCTGGCCCTTTAGTCCTTTGACTGTTATCTATCTAGATGTTTGTAGCTGCAAGAATTCCAAGAGACAATGTGCCCTGTTTTTATGTGTAGCGTCACACTTACTGTTTGAAGAGTCTCAGCATCCAGAGGCCTGATGCAGTTTATAGGAGTCGGTCACGGCGCTATTTCAGAAGACATCATCGCCGAGTCAGTCTTGAATTCATAGCACTCAACTGCCCAGCACAAAATTAGTTAGAAAACAGGCATGAAGAAGAACTCAGAGGATTTGGAATTCGCAGAACTTTCCTTTTGATTTACTCTAAAGTACCTGTTAGGCATGGTCATAACTAAAGGAAAGTATCCTACCTCTTCCTTTCTGTTCTTTACCTCCATTCTCTCAGCAAGCAATCTTACAGGGTTTTTTTTTGGAGAAGAGAAGGGGAAATGGGTACACAGATGAGTTGCAACAGTAATATGGCCTCACTGTGTAACTGCTAGTTTATCTCCAGGTTCTACTGAAATAGCATGTGGACACACACAAAATTTTAATCTATTATAATTAAAAATACAAACCTATAAAATACAACACATTTAATTGGAATCACTTCAGTATCCAAAAATCAAAAACCGTTCTATCCCTGTTGGGGATTAAAAGGATTATTTACATGTTTGTACTGGAAACTTGGAAGAAGGTGGGGCACCTGGGTGGCTCAGCTGGTTAAGTGTCCGACTCTCCATTTTCACGGAGGTCATGATCTTACGGCCCTGTGTGCTTATGACTCTCTCTCTCTGATGATTCACAGACCTGTACCCCTGGGGCAAATAATAAAAAAAAAAAAAGAAAAAAAAAGATTCTCTTTCTCCCTCTCCCTCTGCCCCTCCCCCTCACTCCCACCCCCCTCTGACGCAGGTGCACGTGATCTCTCTCTTTAAAAAAACCCGAAACCTGGAAGAATGTCATGTTTAAATGCATAGCCTCTACCACCTTATTAGCCTCAGCCCACTGATGATAAGACAGGAGAAAACTAGAGATATCAGCAAAATGAATCACTTTTCAAAGCGTAATGCTAATGCCCATGGACAGTCGTGGTTGGGGTCTGCATGGGTGTGCCCTGGCCGAGATGAGCTTTGATTCAATTCAATCTAGCAAACATTAATTTTCAATAAAAGCTACGAAGTGCAAAGCACCCTGCTAGACACTGTGTGGTTACAGGATGAGAAAAATACTTCCACTTTTAAAGGATAGGACAAAGGTTAGTGGCGTGTTTGAGGAGGGTGAGTAGGAAAACAATTCCACGAGGCCAATAGAGTGGTATCCCGTGGGCTATGTTCACTCTGACAAGGAGAAGCCCTCTTGTTATTCTGACCTGTTTCTTGGCTGCAAAAATAGAGCCCCAAACTTTTCTGCTGATTTTAAGTTTAAAGCACTGTCAATGGAGTAAGTATACATTAAAAGCAATAAATAAATAAACACTTAAACTCTAGAAAGATTGCAGATTCTCAGCAATGCTGTAATGGGAAAAACCAACAATGAGACAGTGTCTCTGCTTAGTGTTAAAATTAATTAATTTAAAATAAAATAAAATTAATGTTTATAAAATGCTTTGGGAATGCCAAGTGCTGCAGAAGTTTGGATATTATTATCGTTATCACGGATCTTTAAGCATACATGACCTAGATATTCTTACAACCACTGCCGTTGTTCATTCCCCATGTAATTTATAGGGAGATAAGAAAATAAGGCCCACCTCTCCTCGTGCTTGATTTGTCAGTTGTTCTTGTTACATGTAACTGGTCCTCAAGAGAACTTTAATTTAGGCCACTATTTATTCTGTTCGATATTATTTTGACATTTGGTAATTACTAAAGTTTTTGTACATCTGTCTTTCCCAGAAGAGAGACATTAAATACTGCTAGGATGATCATTGCTTTTGCAGGAACTCAGATTTGATGTTATTCTTCTGTTAAATAACACAACTTATGGAAAAGTTTCCAGTTCTGGGTCACACAGATGATGCATTTCATGATCTGTGGAGTCTGTGCCACCCTGATACTGGGTATTTCACAAAATAAGCTGTTGGTCACGAGAAGGTGATCTTCTTCTTCATATGAACAAAACTGACCTTTCTTATTTTCCCATTATATTCTAAAGTAACTGGAAGATATCTGGAAATTTTCAAAAATAAAAGCAAGACTGGAACAGAGGTCAGAAATTTCTTGGGAACCGCTTTCTAAGACTCCCAGTGGACCTCCCAAAGAAAACAAATAAGACCCCGAAGACCCAGGAACGAGAAGGAGAGTTCCATCCACAGTGAGGCAAATACTTCCAGAGTTTCTCCATACGGGTCTCATTTCATTTTACTGATCAGAGCTTTGTCCTTGTGAACTTTCATTTCCATTTCAAGGTGAGGCTGAGTCTCACCTGCTCAGTAAAGCTCACTCACAGAAACCTATTAGATGTTGCCAGCTACCCCCATGTCCCTGGAGTCCCCTTACCCTGCTCTTTGTCCCCCCGGTGGTACTTACCATCCTTGACATATTATCTGGCTTTACTTACATGCTGTATTTATGGCTTATTGTCCATCTCCTTCTGCTAGAATATAATTTTCATAAGAGCAGGAGTCTTTGTTTGAGTTACTCATTTATCCCAAGCACTTCAAACCGTGCCTCGACATCATGGAAATCCAATGAGTATTTGTTGCATCAATGAGTGAATTTTACCAATATTCTATGTCCGTGTTTTCTCTTGTCCTTTTTATTTTTCTACTCTGTCTTTTTCTTTTCATAATAGTTGACAGAGAATGCAACCCCAAACTATTTACTTCTTTCCTAACTTGTACTTTACTTCACTCTTCAGTCTCAGCTGTACTGCAGTAAAATCTTATATACACAGGCTGCTGTCGTCCCCTCTGAGGGTCTTATTGGTTGGTACGTATGGTATCTCTGCTACTGCCTGAGAAGGGCTGAAATGATGTCCAAAGAGCACAGCGTGGTCCCTGGACCATCTGAGAGTTACAGGCCAGTTAAATAGAAATGCCTGGGTCAAATTTATTGGAAAGCTCTTCCATATATTGATGATTTTATCTCAGTATTGTTTTTTTCTCTAGGGTAATAGACCATGGCTTTTTAAAGTAATTTTCTGACATCACAAATTCCTTTGTAGAACTAATTTTCCACATAAGGCTAGAATTCAAGGTTAATACAGTTTGGTTTACACTGAGCCCTTTTTCTAGCTACGCTGAATAGATGAGCAGGCCCAGCAGTAGTTTGAGTTCATCAAAAGGCCTATAAATTATATTCAGATATTTTGGGGTCAGCAAAACCCAAAGTGTGGTTTACTCAAGTTCTTTTACCCCTAATCCTTAAATCCATAGATATTTCAAAGTAAACTTCATTCATATGTTTCCCATTCATGTGCCCTCAGTTCTTCATAGTTGGGGGAGAAGTAGGGCCAGGCCTGAAGGTGTTGTCTTAGGAACTGGCTTCCTTCTTCATTACCACAAACAGATCATTCATTAGCCACAGACCCAGCTCCTTGGCCGAAGTCCATCCCTATATCCTTTCCAGTTCCCTTTTAATTGAAGCTCCAACCTCAGCAGGCATCAGCGATAGCTGCCAAAGAAAGTGAAGTGGAAAAACAAAGCTGCATTTTCTATCATAGAGACACAGAATCCTAGCATCTTAAAACTTGGGAAGTGTTTCTAAACACCATCTGGTCCATACACCATGTGATACCTCAGTTCCCTGAACAATATCTTGGCAAATTCCCTTTCAGTCTCTACTTGAGCATCTTCAGTGATGGAGCTTCAACAGTGGACCAAGACCATGGGGTGAGAGAGGGAAGACTCTCGTAAGGAACTGAACCTTCTGTTTTTTCCTGAGGTCACATCTGCCCAGTCAATTCATCCATTCTGCAGGATTCAAATACCTGCTGTCTCTGTTGTCTTCATGTTGTCTTCCAAGGGGATCTCACTCTTCCCCATGACTTCAGACTCTGGTATATGTGGGTCCTTCCAAGTCTATACTTCCCGGTCCAACTTCCAAGGGGCATCACACTCAACATTTGACACAAGGACCTTGAGATGAACATACGGAAGCAAATTCATCATGTTAACCCGTCCTCTCATCTTATTGCTCCTCTCACGTTGCCACGTCAGTAATAGCAGAAACATCTAAAAGCTCCTCTTTCTACCACATCCCTCACAGTTAGTCGACAAGTCCTATTACTTGTACCTCCAAAGTAGCTCCCAAAGCTGCCCCGGCCTCCTCATCTCCACCATCTCAGCTTTAGTCCAAGGCTTCATCCTCAACCAGCTGAACTGAGACAATAGCCTTGTCTCTTATCTCCCTGTCTCCCCACTCCCTCCTCACCAGAACTTTCTCCACACTGCTGCCTCAGCTACCTTCCTAGAAGAGCTGAAGTTCTGGAGACTCCTTGCTCCATCCCTTTCTCACACACCACCCATGGGTGAAGCGGTCCTGAGGCTCCAGGCATCTGAGCAGGTCCCTTCTCCATGTGCTCAGAACACTTTGTCCCAACACCTAAGATTTCTTTTATCACATTGTTTGATTAGTATTTATTGGTTATTCCCCCGATGGGCTATGAGGACATAAAAGGCAGCAAATGTTGTCGTTGTTGTTTTCTTTCATCTTTTCCTCCAGCACCTAGCATAGTCTCTGGCGTTCCTGCACACTCTGTAAATGTACAGAGAAATGTAGAGAAAATGGCATACAGGCCATTAGCATCATGCTCAGTCTTCCCCTGATGAGGCTTCAGCTTGTCTACATTCGTTTCTATAGTTCTGTATGATTTGGCAAGAGACCGCAGAGCACTTTAGCCAGTGTCTTGGCTTATTAGTGTTGTCCGAGCTCCACTAACTCTTTTGGCAGTTTCATTATACCATACACTGAAACTTGCACATCACGCTTACCTGACCAGTGTGTGGCTTAGCTAAGATTCAAAGTTGTTATTTTGTTCTTTTGTATACAAACTGTAGGATCCTTAGGAGTATTCCTGGTGAATTCCATCTTGTTAAACTCAACTGGAATACAGCGTTGGCTCTGGGGTAGCCACAGTACTGAGATTTTAAGGGTCATTAAATGGATCTATTGGAATTTAATAAAATGATTCATCTATAGAACTGTTTTGAATTGAGGTGCCTAGGTCGAAGCTTCTTTGGAGGCTCCCACCGTGAGTAAAGTTAGTAACAAAGTAACTGATTTTTCAGAGCAGTAAATTTTAACCACCTTGTAACCATGTGCGGAGGGGATGGTTGATTCCTAAGGTCAAGAAAGGTATTTAGATAAAAATGACCTATGTGGTAGCAGAAGAGAAGAGCGGGCAGTGGTATTGGCCACTGAAAATTATCATCATATCCAGGGATGGAGAAATAGGAAATTAATACAATGTGTATACTGAAGAGAGAGTTCTTGGACAAGGCATCTGGTGAGGAAAAGGGTTATAAGATGATATTGGCAGCAGGTGGATAGTAGCTTGGGAACAAATTTCACCTGTGAAGGGTTGGTGTTGCTGTTTTCCAGTTTGGCTGGATTTGAGATACCTAGAGATTCCGAGGGGTCATTGTGTGTTGGTAACATTTAGATAAAGCAGGAAAAGAAACTTTTCTGGGAGTCCAGAATCACTGTCCCAAACCCTTCTGTCCACACCAGATCATGAAGACAGCATCCTCCTTTATCTGAGCCATGTTGAGAAGTGAAGAAAGAACAGCAAAGAAAATCTGTGGCAACCCACCAAGAAATGTTCAACCCAACTTTTTCTTTTCTTTTCTTTTTTCTATTTGAATCTGAACGTAATCTACCAAATTTGTCCGCAAACTGCCTGGTCTTTTAGGAGTCCTGGTTAACTTCCACGAGCTTATTTAAGGTTAAGATGGGGCTTCTCCAGGACCGAGAGCCCACCAGCCCTGAGTTCCCTGAGTCCCCTCCTCCTCCCAGGGCACTCATTTGTCAACTCTGCCTTACATCACAGAACTGACCATCCCCTCTTTAGGAACCTCTACCCCGCATGTGCCTCTATGATGGCATCCGCTGCCCTGTGCTTGTACTATGTTGTTGCGTTTGTCTGGAGCCGGATGTTCTTCAATGGCAGGCGCACGCTCTTAGCTTCCTCACATAGTCCCATCCTCTGGATCAGTGCGTGGCATACAGTAGGTCCCAGAAAATGTTTTGGAAAGGATGAATGAATAATGGCGGAGTGAATGCCTTTCTATCCTATTTCCTCACTCTCCCAGTCTCGTAACACTTTCTGGAAAGAAAATAAGATTATTTTCTCTAAGTGAACTTAGACTGGTACCTATGATCACCATTTACTTCTCTCCGTTTCCTACCCAAGTCCTTTAGTGACCCATTTTAGAACTTCACAGCATCCTTGTCAAGCTCACTGGCTTATAATTTTCAGAATCAGTCTTTCCCTTTTCCAGAGCAGAACTGTGTCCTCTGGCCTTCCAATGTGCAGCATGAGAGCTTGTCCGGGCTTGCACAGTTAGCCAGTACCCTAGCCGGGGGTAGGATGCTGAGCTGACCGAACCCAGCATACTTCTCATACCCAGGGTCTCTCTTGGCAGAGCTTTGTTAACATCCAGTCAATAGATGCCTTTCACCATGAATCATCATTATATTTCACAAACATATCTCATCAAGACTCTAATAAACATTGCTGGCACTTTTGATGATTTGCCTTTTCATCTAAGCAAGGGTGACTTTTTCCTATTGTTTTACCATATCCATATTCAGAAAACGAGCTTGCCCTTGATGATCTAATTAAGATACGTTTTAACCTAGTTGTAAGGATTAGCCCTGGCAGATGAAAATGTTTCCCCTGAAGGCAACCCCTTTCATCCTTATCAAATACATTCATTCATGTGACCTGGTAATATATAGAATTATCTTATGTGCCCAAGTGCTACTCTTCACACGGCCACTGTCTATACGCGTTAGGATAAAAAGATTGATGTCAGTAAATATCCCTTTCTATTATCTACCCTGCTGCCACACACACAATAGAGTGTCTTTTTTGTTCCAGTCTCTTTCTCACGCCGGGTTAACCCCAAAAAGCACTGTTTCTTCAGGCAGCTCTTCTAAGAAATGCAGACACGTGAACCACCTCCAAAGGGCCACTGAACCAGATGACCTCTTGAGTTTTCTCTGGTTTTATCATTCTGTGGAACGGGTTTAGTGTAAGTGATTTAAGAGGTTAGTCAGAATAGAATTCTCTGTTCATTGGTCTTTTTAGATTTCTCTCCTGAATTCCACGAGTGGGGGAACTTACAGCTTCTTGCAGGAATTCCTGAGATTGGCCACAGAAATACATAGCACAGTGCCTGCCACGTAATAGGCCCCATAAATAGAAGTTCCCTCAGAGAGAATAGGCTAGGAATCTTATGGCAAAGATTAGAGAAAATTTCCCTATAGCTAACGATGTTCACTTATTATCATATAATAGGTGAGAAGCTAGCGTCGAACTCTGTCTAAAGCTCAAGGAAAAATGCTCTGGTGAAAATCTTGTATTTTTAGCAACACCAAATTTATATACACTCCTAACATAAAAAGTTAATGAAATTCCTTAAAGTTTATATAACAGGTAAGAAATTTATCCTTGGAGGTAAAATTCAAATCTCCCTTATTTATTTTAAGCATTTCCCCTCGCTTGCACCTCATGTAAAGCACTTTGCTTAAACTCAGAATTTGACTGCTAATATTCACACATATGGCAAATATGAACTAATCAGACCACAGATATTTTGCTGCATTCCACGGTGTCTCATTTATTTGTTTAATTTGCAGCTATAGCAACTAGATTCCACCACTTTCAGCTTTTACACAGACCTACGGTCCGATCAGCTCGGTTGAAGTTTGGCACTCGGCACCGTGCTCAATTGAAGACATATGCGCACCCTCACTTACCACATTTTTTAACCTGGTTTTCACACTGTGTAGATATGAATATTTGCATAAAAATATGAAAAGCCACCTTCTGCAAGGATAGTAGGCAATTAAAAGGTGTTGTGACCTTCTTTTCTATAACATTTCAAATCTGAAAGTTTTCTTGGCACGCTTTTGCAAAGCCCATCTGACTTTGAAGCAGGCTGCCTCTCCACAGAAGGCTCACTCCAGCAATGACTAATGGGTTGACCTGGTGCCATGCTAGTGCGGCTCCACGCATGCTGCTCTGCACAAGACGAACATTTGGAAATGACCTTGAAAGGGAGTTTTGCCAAGTTAATGAAATATGGGCTTTCAAGGAGTGCCATTGCACAAGCGATTTCCAGAAGGGTATCCACAGCGTTGCCGAAATTTGGCTTCTCAGTTTGGTCTTGCTTTACCATGAGTATTTAACACACACTAAGAATGATGCTCCTTCTTGATTTTATGAGTTGCACTTTGTAACAGGTTGGAAAAATTAGGTAATGGTGAAAATTGGCATCCCACTGTTGTTTCTCTTAGGTGTTTTTGTTTCAAGCTTTTGCTGGAGGAAAGGAGGATGCTCAAAGGGTCCAAGTGTAAATAAGGACACGGGAGTTTAAAATGAAGGGTAAGCTGAGGGATGCCTGGGTGGTTCAGTCAGTTAAGCATCCAGACTCTTGATTTTAAAGGGTCTGGCTCCGGTCATGATCTCAGGGCTGTGAGATCGAGTTCCGTGTCAGGCCCTGTGGTCGTCGGGGAGGCGCTTGAGATTCTCTCCCTCTCCTTTCCTCACCCCCTCTAAAATAAATAAGTAAATCTTAAAAAAAAAAAATGAAGGGCTAGGTGCAAATGGAAATGAAGGTGGTGTTAGTGAGTAAAGAAAACATGGTAGGAAGAGGTACCTCTCTGTATGCGGTTTACTGCCCAGTTGATAGGATTCCTAATCAGCAGATTTAGGCTCTTGGAGGAGAACGTTCCTTTGTCTTGGTATGCACACCAAGTACTAGTCTATTGTCGTTGTTTAAAAATGCTCATTGGCACTGACATCAGCTGTTGCTATATGGCTTTCCATTTTAGTGACTGATGTATTTCTGTTGGTGCACAGTCTTTTTTTGATTGCACTCCTCATGCTGGTGAAGTTGGCTGACATTTCAGGATCTGGATAACGAAGCTGTGCTTTAACCTTATTTGGAAGTCAGAGATCAGGCTCCTAGATTCCTATGATTTGGAAAGTTCCCCGCCCCCCCATCCCAGGTTCCCTTCCTGTGACCTTACCTCTGCCGTCATGGGTAGCAGAGACAGTCCAAGGTCAGGGTGGGCTGTTGGAAGAATAATGGGGAACAAGTCATATTCTCTTAATTCATTTTTAATTAATCATCTTTATTCCTCATTAGTTTGCTTTCAGATTTCTATATGGAATTAGATTAGATATTTCTTTAAAAAAAAAAAAGCAAAAATATTCAGCCCCTTTAGAACCCTCTGACAAGACTGTTAAAAACCTCTGGCCATTCTTATTTTTAAAATGCTGATATTCCTCACTAAATAATCCTGGGAAACAAACATCTATAAGATCAGGGCAACAGACTGTCAATGGCAACTTCCCAGAACATTCCTTTTTACTTCATCTGGGATTTTTTTCAGTAAGTAATTTGATATTTCTGTAAGTTTAAACTAGAATCACTAAAGTGAAGGCATTTTTCCCTTATAAGCTCAAGCCTTCCAGACTCATCATTTTATAGAGTTACATAAGTAATCCATGCAACTAAGCTAAAACTCTAAATTATAGAATATAGTTGTTGTAAAACTGTTCACATTTTATGCAGCAACTTACATTAAAACCCATAACATAGTTGCAAAATAGGTTTTGTATGCAATAATTTATATTGAAATCCAGCATGGTGATTTTTCATTAGATTTCGCTGAGGGTTATATGCTAAGTTATTCACTTGTGAATTTCTTTTTCCCCAATTGCTTGTGTGTGGTAAGTTTGCTTGAAAAGTTCTGGCATAGGAAACTGAGAAAGATGCCATTATTTTGCCTTATTTCCTTTATCTATCTGTGATTTGCTTTAAATTGCAGTACAAGACCTTTTTACTTTTTTTCACTTTTAAATGATTTCATTGGAGAGCACATTTTCCCAAATAATCCTCATCCCTAGCTTAGAGCCCCATCATATTAATATGACCGATTTTTAATGTATTTCCTAAAACATTTATCCACTGCTTAAATAAAGAAGGAATGATAAAAAGAGAGAGAGAGACTGAAGAAGGGTAAAAAAAGAGGCAAATGCAGCAGGAGCATCAATCGTAAGGAACACCATGATTTCTGGTACTTAATATCATAGACCACAGCTCTCAGGAACCAAGAGACAGAATGAAAAAAGAAGGCCCATGCCGGTGAGCTTCTGATGCCCTGAGAATCCTTGTACCCTTGCATCCCACTGACTTTGGCACTCAGCACTGCCTTTCTCTTCCTGATGATATTTTTCTTTTATCTTTTTGGTAAACATTTCAGGTACAAAGAGGTAGAGAGCTTATCATTATTCAATACCATCAGACAATACCTTCACATGTAAACTATATTCAGTCTCACTATCCTGTTTTTTAGAATCATATGAGATTATTTATGTATATGTGAATAGAAAGTAAAGCATTTCCTTATATTAAAAAAAACTTCATTCTGTATCCTTGCACAGCTCCTTCTAATTGAATAGGGGCCTTCTTTCCAAAGCCCCAGGTAGGGACCTTCTCAACCCTTATTCTAACATAATGGCACTTTGCCTTCTGCTTCCTTGACTCGTTGTTGTAAAATATCTCTCAAACATTGTCTGTATACCTTTATATATATTTACTAGTACACATGGTCAAAAGACATATCCTCTATTAGTCAGGGTTGTCCAGAGAAACAGAATCAGTAGGACGTGCATGTGTGCACATGAGCTCATGTGTGTCTGTGTATACATACATATAAGCAGTTGGATCATGTGATTATGGAGACTGAGAAGTTCTGAGATCTGCAGTCAACAAGCTGCAGATCCAGGAGAGCCGATGGTGTGGTTTCAGACCAAGCCCAAAGGCCTGAGAAGCCAGAAAGCTGAGGGCAGAGGTTCTAGTCCAAGTCCGAGTTCAAAGGCAAGAGAAGACCTGTGTTTTAGATTGAAGATAGTCAGGCAAAGAGAGTAGATTCTTCCTTCTTCATTCTGTGATTCTATTTAGGCTGTGAGTGAATTGGATGACGCCCACCCCCAACAGGGAGACCAATCTGCTTTACTCAGCCTACTGACTCCAGTGTTAATCTCATCCAGAAACATTCTCACAGACACCTCCAGAATAATGTCTAACCAAATACCTGGGTACCCTGTGGCCCAGTCGGGTTGACCCATAAAATTGACCTTGGCAGGGGACTCCTGGGTTGTTCAGCTGTTAAGCGTCTGCCTTCGGCTCAGGTCCTGATCCCTGAGTCCGGAGTCCTCGGATCAAGCCCCGTGTCAGGCTCCCTGCTCTGGCAGGAAAGCCACTTCTCCCTCTCCTATTCCTCCTGCTTGTGTTCTTCCTCTCGCTGTCTGTCAAATAAATGAATAAAATCTTAAAAAAAAAAAATTGACCTTGGCAGATCCCCATCAAAAATTCCTCTCTTCTTTTGAAAGTCAACTTCATTTGTTAAAGATCTGAATAATGCCGTTCTGTTTCCAGTAAAGTTACACTAAGGTTGGTCAAGGCTGGTTGGCCCAAGTCTCACGCTCAGAGGTTCTGATGGACTCAGTCCGGGATGGGGTCGATGCACCATCTGTATTCTTCGTAATGTTTCCCCACATGAATGGGGAAGCACAGCCAAGTTTGAGAATCCTTGCATTCATTGGTCCATAGGCTTCCTTGGGGTTCAGTGAAAGTGGTTAATGGAAGAACACAGAGAAGGAAATCACCCTGGCGGTGCCTGCAGCTGAGATAAGTGGAGGATGTGGCGAAGTGATAGACCCCAGCCAACATACATAACCAGGCTGACTTAACCATTACGGGGCAGGTTACAAGGTAACATCTCTGCCTCTTTTTCGACTGGGATAAAATACTGGCACCATCCCAAGATTCTAGGAAAAAGAATCAATATTAACATTTCTTAAAACGATTAAAAGCATAATACATGTGTCAATTATCATTAATCCTTGAAAACATTTATGGAGTTAAATGGTCTGTAACTAATTAGAGGTGGCAGTTAACAGGGGATATGGGTTTCCTCTGAGTTATATGAAACAAAATATAAATCTTTTTATGTAACTCTATTTCCTACAGAAAGGATTTTTGCTTATCAGTGGGATTTTTAAAGTTTTATTTTATTTTCTTGGATTTCATTCCCTTTCCATAAATTCTATAAGCAGAATTACAATGAGATGAGTCACAGTCTTAACACTTTTTTTAGAGCTTCTTCTGCCAGTGCAGCTTGGAATACAGAGGACTTTAAAAAAAACAAAACTGTGTTTGGGAAACACGGGGAGGAGAGGGGGTGAAGGGAGGGAGGGAAAGAGGGAGGAAAGAAAGAAGAAAAAAAGGAGACTTTAGATTACAGTTTTTTAAGTTAATGACATTATAAAGTTAAAACTTCCGTAGTTTCTCATCAGTGGGTTATAGACAGCCCTGAAGTACAAATGGTTTAGGTTTTAGAAGTTCATTCATGAACTAGTCATTGGGAACTGAGAACATATTTTACCACAAAAATTTTGTTATGTAAGTGGTAATTAATTTTCGAAGCTAGCGCACCGTCTGCCCTCATTCTGTTTTGAAACTGAATGGTTGTGCATTTACAGTGATAAATAGATGCTACAGTTGAAAATTTGTAGATCAAAAGTACACAAAGGCAATAAAATCCATTCTTGAGTCACTTCAAATTTCTCACTTGAATGCGGGTGCTGGAGGGAAAGCAGGTTTAATCTGAGGAGCCCACGGATGTTCAGAATATCTAATGCTGCTATTTGAGAGCTCTAGTCAGAAGAGCAGGAAGTATTTTCTCTGGAGAGTCTCTCAAGCCACACGTATGCTCCAAGGTGGTCACCAAAAAGCAACGTGCTTAGACCACATTAGTAAGTCCTCGATAAAAAATGTCTTCTTTCCTTCCTACCACAAGTACTGATGGAACATGTACTATGTGTGATACGTTCCTCACCACTTACGCTGGGAGGAAACAGGAAGAACCCCTCTCCTTGTGGTGCTTATAATCTAGCGGGGGAGGGAATGAAATAATTGTACAAGGAGATGACCTGTGATTCATCCATCTTCATGAAATATCACAGTATGAATATTAAAGTCCATGCATCTGTACAAGGAATAACGAAGATTTGTATTAAGATACACCTGGGTATGGGAAGGCAAAATCTTTGTTAAATACCTGCCGTGGGCCAGCCCCTTATTTCCGCTGTCTCATTTTACTTTCAGAATGACTCTGAGGAGTAGGAACTGTTATCACTGTCTCACAGATGAGGAGCTGAATCTCAGAAGTTAAAAATGTGGCCAATTTCTCCATTTTGTAATAATGTCTGTCCATGCCTTCTGCCTATTTTTAGGCAGAAGAGCCTGAGTGCAAGTCAAGCTTATATGACTCCAGGCACTTTCTGCCAGTCTGAACTGCCTGTTCTATCAAATCACTCTGAAGATATAGCCAATTAGTTTACTCAGTATTTTTAAGATAAGTATCTATACACTAAGCTCTTAGAATTTAATAGTGAAAACAGTGTTGTATCTCCTGATGCTGGCAGGCTTCCTTCTGTTAATGTGAGCTGTTTCCACTTCTCCTCTGATGCCACATTTTTTTGTTTATTTATTTATTCATTTATTTAGGCAATTATGGCACATTTAGTGCTCTCGTGCACTACATAGATCCTCACTGTAAGGAGAGGACATTGATCGGAAATGCAGAAAAGTTTTTTGAAGCAACACTTCATTCTAATACACATATAAATTTAAACCTGTCTTTTTCAGATCTAAATGTGAGACTTGAAACCATAAAAATTCTAGAAGAAATGACAGGCAGTAACCTCTTTGACATTAGCTTTAGCCACTTCTTTCTAGATATATTTCCCGAGGCAAGGGAAACAAAAGCAAAAATAAACTACTGGGACTACATCAAAATAAAATCTTCTGGGGTGCCTGGGTGGCTCAGTCAGTTAAGTGTCCGCCTTTGACTCAGGTCATGATCCCAGGGTTCTGGAATTGAGTCCCACATTTGGCTCTCTGCTCAGCGGGGAGCCTGCTTCTCTCTCTCCCTCTGCCTGCCACTCTCCCTGCTTGTGCTCTCTCTCTCTCCCTCTCTGTCAAATAAATAGATGAAATCTTTAAAAAAATACAAAAATAAAATAAAAAGCTTCTGCACAGCAAAGGAAACAATCAACAAAACTAAAAGACAATCTACTGAATAGGAGAAGATATTTGCAAATGACATTTCAATAAAGGATTAGTAGCCAAGACATATAAAGAACTTATAAAACTCAACACCCAAAAAGAAGTCATCCAAATAAAAATGGGCAGAAGGCATGAACAGACATTTCTCCAAAAAAGACATCCAGATGACCAACAAACACATGAAAAGATGTTCATCATCACTTACCATCGGGGAAATGCAAATCACAACTACAAAGAGATCTCACCTCACACCTGTCAAAATGACTAAAATCAACAATACAAGGGGCGCCTGGGTGGCTCAGTGGGTTAAAGCCGCTGCCTTCGGCTCAGGTCATGATCCCAGGGTCCTGGGATCGAGGCCCACATCGGGCTCTCTGCTCGGCAGGGAGCCTGCTTCCTCCTCTCTCTCTGCCTGCCTCTGCCTACTTGTGATCTGATCTCTCTCTCTCTCTGTGTCAAATAAATAAATAAAATCTNCTCACACCTATCAAAATGACTAAAATCAACAATACAAGAAATAACAGGTGTTGGTGAAGGTGTGATGGAAAAGGAATCCTCATGCACTATTGGTGGGAATGCAAACTGGTGTAGCCACTGTGGAAAAGAGTATGGGGGTTCCTCAAGTTAAAAGTAGAACTACCGTATGATCCAGGAATTACACTACTGGATATTTATCCAAAGAATACAAAAACACTAGTTCAAAGGGATACATGCACCCCTACGTTTATAGCAACATTATTTACAATAGCCAAACCCCAGTGTCCATTGATTGATGCATGGACAAAGAAGAAGTGGTATATACACCCTGGAAAATTATTCAGCCATAAAAAAAGAATGAAATCTTGCCATTTGCAATGACGTGGATGGAGCTAGAGAGTATAATAATGGTAAGCAAAATAAGTCCATCAGAGAAAGACAAATGCCATATGATTTCACTTTATGTGTGGAATTTAAGAAACAAAACAAATGAGCAAAGGGAAAAAAGAGAGAGAGAGAGAGAGAGAGAGAGAGAGAGAGAGATCAAGAAATAAACTCTTAATTATGGAGAACTGATGGTTACCAGAGGAGGAGGGTGGAGGGGGGATGGGTGAAACAGGTAATGGGGATTAAGGAGAGCACTTATGATGAGCCCTGGGTGAGTGTGGAACTACTGAATCATTGTATTGAACAGATGAAACTAATCTAACACTGTATGTTAACTAACTGAAATTAAAAACTTTTTAAAAATTAAAAAAAAAAACCTCCTTTTTTTGCTTTTTAATTTTCGGAAAGAGATTTATCTTCAGGCCAGCCATTTTCGTGGGCCATCTTTTTTGTTGTTAATTGCGATGTACTTTTTCATATGTGGCTTTCTCCAGAGTGCTCACTAAAACATTTTGGAACCTCATGCTGGCAAAATCTCCTTTCTCTGAGGTTTATACTATCACTTATTTTAAAATTCCATCTGTGAGATTTTTTAGACATTTTTTGGATGTCAGGATGTCCGTTCTAACTTGGCCAGGACTCCCTAGAGACTCCCGTCCTGTGTGGGGAGGGACGAAGTCAGGCTGGATGCAGTCACTCTCACTTCATGCACTGTGGCCATGACTGAGCGTGTCTCTCGAACTGTTTGGTTAAACAGGGGCTTCTGGTCTCTGTCACAGCATGGGCCCTATTACAACTGGATATGGGGCAGTTGCCAGCTGAGACCCAGGACAGATATAGGCAGCGACCCTCTCTCTCTGCTCTGTGACTTCCTACATGGCCTGCAGTTGGTACGCAGAACCAGGACCCTCCGTTTCCAGGCTGGGAGACAGCCAAGGATGCTTGAGCTAAATCAAATGTTGACAATTCTTCAGGCATTTCTACCATAATACTGGAATTAAACATATTGGCCAAATAGAGTAGAAATTAAAAAAAAAAAAGCCAGCTACTTGTGGCTTCCAAATAGTTTTCTCTCCTTCTTTCCCACCATACTTTTTTTGTCCAATTCTTCATTTTGTGTTAATTTCCACCACCTTGAGCATTTTACTGCAAGCTGCCTTGTCCTTTTGAGGAATAGCTAGGATACACATTACAGAAATAGAAAAGAAATAGATATGAGTTCTAGAGTGTCAATTCCTCAAAGCTCTCTTTTTGTATTCTCCACATGACCTAGAATAAGTCATGTACTTAGGAGTAAGCAATAAGTATTTATTGACAGTTTACTCAGTAGAGCAATTTAGAAGGATAGGTATGGTTATTTTAAAGAGGACTAAGAAGTTGATGGCTCTGGCTTATATGTTAATTGCATCATAAGGCTTGCTACTTTTCCTTAATAGGGATTTATTTCTTGTATTTTCTTCTGTTTGTCACTCACAAATGGAATATAAAGGACAATGATCTCAGCTAACATGCATCACACTCCCCTCTCTTGCTGTGCTAAGCACTTTCTAGATATTGTCTACTTAATCCTTACAGCCCTGTTATTCTTCCCATTTCACAGAAGAAGAAAATGAAGATTAGAGACTTTAAGCAGTTAAGGGGAAAGAAGGAAATAACCTTCCCTTGGTGAGTGGGCAAGAGATGGGAGAAAAAAAAGCAGGGGAAAAGAAAGGATTATATAAGAGAAATAAATTGCTTCAAGTATGATCAGTAAAATGCAGAAAACTGGGAAGAATCACAAGTGATTTATAAGAGAATTACTCTTCCTGCCCATGTTCTGTTGACCGTGAGACTTCAAAGAGCCACATTGCCAATGGCTATTTTTTATATGAAGCATTCTCTCTTGGAGACATTATAACTTTGGTAGAGGGGTTGTACTTAGAAATCTCTTTAATCCACATAATTATTTGGGTAATTTCAAGGTATACAGTTTAATATATGGACAGAAACCTCCAAGTCTTTATCCTTCTGGACCAGTCCTTGCCCCGCCCCCAGCATCCAGTAACTCCCGGATCCCAGGAGGGTCAGGACATGTGCTGGATCCCTCTACCTCTTGACAGGTGAACCCCCCGCAACTCATTCCTACTTCCAGCAGCAGCACCCAACGCTCTTCAGGCACATCTGCGGCTGGCCAGAGCAGAAAGACAAAGAGACAGGGTCCCCTCTGTCCATTAACCCTGGAAAAAAAGATGCTCCATAGTGGGCAGTATTACCGGGCCTCTCCAGAGAATGAGGAAGAGTCACTCACAGTCAGAGATTAACCCTTTCGCAGATATTTGCTCTACAGATATTTACTTAACCCCCTTGTGCCTGGGACATTCTGGGCACTGATTTTGTTCCTCTAGAAAAAGAACAGCCCAAGGAAGCGACCATGAAAGCATTAAAGCTCCAAGGAGGGGCAGAAGAGGGAAGAGTTCCAGGGACCACTCTTGGGGAGCTGAAATTAAAGTTTAGAGCAGATGTGATGATTTGTGGAACAACTTCCATTCGTGCTGAGTTTGGGGACTCAAAATAACTGGATTATCTGGGAGCGGAGTCACAGATGGGGCATAACTGGAGGTGTGGTTAGAGAAGGAAGCAGGGGCTGAGATCTAGGAGAGCCTTATGTACAAAAAACGAGTTTAGGTTTCATCTTTCAGAAACAATGAAGCATGGGGAAGGTTTGCACGAAGAAGATGATTTGATTTACACATCAGAGAGAAGGGGGAAAGGAAGGAAAGGCTGCCCCGGTGGAGGAACGGCATCAGCAGAGGCAGGAAATACCGCTATATGTTTGACAAACTTGTGTAAAGTCCGACCCGCTGCGGAAGAGGTGCCAGGAGGTGAAGGCACTTGGCAGGACCCTTGGGAAGTCACCCAGGACTGAGCCAGAAGCTCCCAGGGTCCTGGCCGAGGAGACTGAAGGTGATCCTACTTTGGAGAGTTGTTGAAGGATTTTGAACAGAGAGAAAGTGGGGTCAGGGCAGCATTTTAGAAGGCTTCCTGCTTCTGGGTTGAGGGGAAGGAGTGATGGGGACAGCCTGGGTTTAGGAAGGAGGAAAACGCTGGGAATAGAGCCTTGGCCAATGCCCCCACGAAAGGGAGAAGACTGAGAAGGCGGTCATGGGTGCAGGAAACTAGTCCAGGGAGAAAGGGGCTGGAAGAGCCTGGTAGAGGGCACTTCGGAAGAAGAAACATCCTGAGCCACTCAAAGGTCCCATCAGAGAAGGACGGTGACTGGCACGGGTGCCGAAGAGCAGTAAAATGACAATAAGGCGACAAGCTACAGAGAAAAGAAGAGCCTGCCTAATGAGCAAAAAGCAATAGCAAAATCCCATGTATATGGCAGTTTTTGAGATGAGGAAAGATGGACCTCTTCACCTTTCACTTTGAAACCGGGGCAGATGGAGTAACAGCACTTGAGAGGTAGAGGATTTTCCCTTGCTGGCCTCACCTCCTTGAGACCCTCATTTCCTCCCAGTGAAAGAGGCACTATTTCTGACATATGCTCTTAGCAGGGTCAGAAAGCTTCCCCAGCTCCACAGGAATGGCCTTTGGTCTTCTTTCTGCCATTTAATGTACTGTCATCCGGAATACGTTTTCTATATTGATCTGAATGTTAATCTGTATATGACAAGGACAGATCATATGCAGAATGTGCAGAAAAATGGTAAAAAGAAGTTACTTGTTTGCACACTCCTTGAATTGGGGGAGGAGGGAGAGAAACTTTAAAATAATCCTTCCCATGTGAGACTTCTCATTTGTCAACACAAAAAAAGCAAAACAAAGAGATGATTGGGGGGCACCTGTGTGGCTCAGTCATTAAACATCTGCCTTCGGCTCAGGTCATGATCCCAGGGTCCTGGGATCGAGCCCCACATCAGGCTCCCTGCTTGGCAGGGAGCCTGCTTCTCTCTCTCCCACTCCCCCTGCTTGTGTTCCCTCTCTCGCTGTGTCTCTCTCTGTCAAATAAATAACTAAAATCTTAAAAAAAAAAGATGATTGGATTAACTGGAATTAATTGGAAGACTGAATAATTTAGATTATGTCTTTCTTTAAAAGATTCTAAGAGATACCTTGCAGGCTCCGTTGGTAGAGCATGGGACTCCTGATCTCAGAGTTGTGAGTTCAAGCCCCACGTCAAGTGTAGAAATGACTTAAAAATAAAATCTTTAAAAAAATAAAATGTTCTAAAATTTTGTTTAGATATTTAGGAAGCTTCAGATATTCCTGTAAACATGCATGAGAGCCACTTGATTTGGTGAGAATTCAAAAAGAGAAATGTACTTTGGAAAACAAATGAAATTGGACTTGACTTAGAGAAACAGTTCTCCAGACAGATGTCATTTAAAGACACTGGACTGTGGGCTCCAGGCTGTGACCATCCTTCAAGATAAATACACATGTGGGAACCAGGAGGGGCATTTCAGAGGCTGCTGTGAGGTCAATATTATCATGTGCTGAGCTTGCCTGTGACATCTTTGGAACTGTGAGGGTACAGATGAGAGACATAGGGCTTCTCAGCTCTTTCTCAGAATTTCTCTCATCTTTCCGGCAATTAAAAAGAAAAAGAAAGAAAAGAAAGAGAAAAACTCTTGAGGAGTATAAAATGTTATTAAATTTGCAGCAGTTGTCATGGTTACCCACATAGTTCCATTGCTTTATTAATGTGTAATTCCCTTTATTTCTGGAAATATCATTATAATGAAACATAATCGTCTGCAGCCTCTTAACAGGTTTTGCCATGTGTCTGAGAGACTCTCGAAGTGGCTGTCACCAATGCGTGTGTGGTTTCTGGGCCACCTGTGTGCTGTTGGTCCAGTAACTAGGACACCATTGTTTAGGAAAAGACAACGTGAATTTAATGAGTCTTGAAAATCCCTTAGAAATTCAAATCCTAAAAAAAAAAAAAAAAAAAGTTCAAATCCTTCGCTAAAGAAAAGTGCTTGTTTTTTTCCTAGAGGAAAAGGATCCAACACTTGAGTCTTTTTCTAACTAAAATAATTTGGGTTTTCTGCCATTAAAACTTTTTTTTAAGTGATTATTATTATTTACTGAAGTCGCTTTGAAGTTTTCGGGAGATTTTTGCCTGATCGGTTCTTTAAAAAATTATCTTCCCTAGATTCATTTCTTGTATCATGCAAGGATTTTTGTGAGACTCTGCTAATCGAGGGTTTGGCCAAGTTTTTCTAAGTGTCTTCTCCCAGTCCTCAAGGCAAAGCTAAATAAAATAGTTCAATAAATTCTTTCAGGATAACTACTTACGACAGATACTGCTAGCTGATCCCCACATTTATCTCTCTTCTTCCTGGACACTCACCAGACCATATTTGCCAGCAGCCCTTGCACTTAGGTCTCCGTGTAAGACTCGTGGACAGTGGAATGTGAGTGGAAGTTATGAAATCACTTCCTGGCCTAGCCTGTAAATACCTCCCACGTAATCCTCCCATCCCTTGTTATCAAGCTGGTCAGTGACTCTGCCCGTCTGGACCCTTGAATAACTGGACGGAGCAGAGCCTCACGCTCTAGGTGCCCCTGTTGTTACACAAAGGAGACAAACCCTCTGAGATGAGAGGGTAGTAGCTGTATCGGCTAGTGTTTCCCGAACTAATACACTGCTTATCAACGTTCTCTCTCGGCAACCGTACAATCCTCGGCAAAGGTTTTCATCCATAAGTGCTTTCTATGATTTCTTTCTCAGGCTTTAAAAAGAGACAGGCCTTGTAAATTTCGGGGCCCCTTCTCAGTGTCTGATCATTTTTGCTGTTTTGGACAAGAACTGGAGACTTGAATAGCTATAGAGTAGTAGAGTATTGGAAAATATCATCATCAGACTCTTAGGACTTATGTACACAGGGAACCAAAGGAAATGAAATTAACCTTTTCTGGATACCTCTCTGTGCCAAATACTGTGTTCACTTCTCTGATATACACAAACTTATTTATTCTCCCTAATTGATCTTCTAGGGAACTCTGTCATTCCCATTTTACAGATCTTTGAAGTGACACATAGTTTTAATAATTTCTTCTTAGCTAGAAAGTAACAAGGGAGGATAGATTTGTCTGGAACCAAACCCAGCCAGTCTTTCTACTTTGCTGCTTGTCGTGGTATACAGTCAGTTAACTAATGTCAGTTGATTATCATGCTCCCAGACAGAATGATAGCTAGTAATAATTGGAAACATATGCAGAGAACATTTAACTGTGATGTAGGGAACAGAAACTCTCATTAGATTTTTGGAAAAGCTTCATTTGATTTATATTACTGATATTGTTGAGTTTTACCTTCTAACTTAATTAAGATATCAGGACGGCTGTTGTAACTGATACCAAAATAACAGTAGTTTAAAACTGATGGTCTGCAGGTTGGCAGGCCAACTCTTCCTGAGGTCAACGAGGGCCCCAGGCTCTTTCATCTGATTGCTTCTGGATCCTCTAGGGCTGTTCATCATGGGCTTGGTGGAAAATGGCTTACCACACTACATTTGCATTTAAGCCATTAAGAAGGGGGTATCAGAAAGGAGACTGCACACGTCTTTCCAGTTAAAGGCATGACCCAGAAATTGCACACATCACTTTTGTTCAAAAAGTTGCATGATATTGTGGCTATCTAACTGCAAGGGAGCCTAGGAAATGTCATCTTTAGCCTTGTGCCAATACTTCTCTTCTTCTAGAGAAAGGGGACAAAAAATATTGGGGGACAGATAAATAGTAGTTTCTGCCACACTTTCTTTTCCTTCCCATTTTTTGATAAACACGATAATGAGAAAGATCCAAAACAGCAGTAGCTGAAGAGGGAAGGAAATGAATCAAGGAAACTAAGTAATTTAAAAATTGAATATCTCCTTTTTCCTTAACCTCTTCCAGCACATGTGCTAAAAGAATCAAGAGTTAATGTCCAGCACTAAATTGGCTTAAAATGGGCAATAAGTATTAAATTAAGCATTCTGTGAATAAAACGGTTGCAAGAAATTGAGGACATATGAACAAAAACTAGACATTAAATCATATTAAGTAATTAGCATTAATTTCATTAGGTTTGATATGTGGTTAAGTTATAAAACAAAACTTCATCTGGTAGAGATGTTTACTGAGGTATATATAAGTGAAATGATATGACGTCTGGAGTTTGCTTTAAAATACTCCAGGAAAAAATGGGAGGGGGTCAATGAATAGACAAAATTAGAATGGGAAAATATTGTGAGTTGTTGCAACTGGATCGTAGGTTCATGGGGGTTCATTATGCTAGTCTTTCTACTTTATATATATTTGAAATATTCCATACCATAATAAAAAGTTAAATAAATACTTGTTCCAGGAAAAAAAGGCAGTTTTTGGCAGTGCCCTGATGTTCATATGAGCTCATTTCTGTACTCCAGTTGAGTGCATTCTTAAGTTTCCAGTGTATTATTTATTCTGCATGCATACAACTGGAAAAAACTCATTTCATCTAAAGAATTTATTAATTTGCTTTTGAGCCAGTTAAACAAAAGTTGGTGAGAGCCCGTTGTATCTGGTGATGCAAGGGATGCAAAAATGAGTAAGTTTAGAGTCTACTCAGGCAGAAAAGACAATCTTTCAAATAAATCTAAATGAATAGAAGTGCACAAGAAGGCTAAATTGTTAGGAGATCCCATCAAATTGGAGGGATCGGCAGAGTTTCCTGGATCACATGTCATAAGCTTTAAAGAATGTGTAGGTTTTTGACAGATGGAAGTGGTGGGGAAAGTGGCTTGGGCAGGGGGACCACCAAGAGAAAGGGTCCAAGTCAGAGAATATGAGATGGTTTCCTGACGACAGAAGAGGAAAATATGGTTTTAAGTGTGAGTATCTGGATGTCCCATTAAAGGAAATAGGGGAGCAAAGAGGACCTGGCTGAGAAGATTTCTACTCTTTATAGGGACATGTTGTTTTCGAGATACTGGTGACACTCCACATGAACCGTCCAGCTCCAGAAGGAGTGTTGGAGCCCAGAAGGGTTAGCGTGGATAGTCAGCTGCATAAATCGTTAGTTGAATCTGTAGATAGGTGATTAATTCACTACTGAAGAGAGTAGAGAAAAGAATTTTTCAGGCCAGTTTTACAAGAGTAGAGGATTATGACAATCGCAGCAATGTGAAAACAGCAGAATGATTTCAGGTGATGTTCAAGACATCGTGAATCCCCGATGTGACAACCTCTGTATCTCCTTGTCCCTTGCTGTCTACTGAATCACTCCTTACACTCACAGGGCTTAGGTATCTCTATTTTCTCCTCTTCCTCCAGCCTAAGCTTCTCCACAGAGTTGTCTACACAGGTTGTCTCCACTGCCTGACTCCTGTTCGCTCTGTAACCCACTCTGAATCAGAATCCTGCTTCACCGCTCCACTGAGACTGCTCTCAGTGCAACGTGGAGGGTTCACAGTCTACCTCCATGTTGACCGAGTCTATGGACACATTTTCCTCCTCACTTCTCTTGACTCTCTTAGCAGTATTTTGCCTAACTAGATACTTCCTCTTCCTTGGAACTCTGTCTTCTTGGCCTCTGGTTTTCTCCTGGCTGCTGCTTCTCATTTTCTTTGCAGGTTCCTCCCCTCCTAAATGCTTACATACTGTGGTATCTTGGGACCAATGCTGGATTTTTTTCCTTCCTACAATCTCTCCTATTTTCCTGTTCCATGATTTCACCCAGCAAAAGTCAACAGAACTCCCATATTTATATCTCATTTGAGTTCTGGACCTACCTAATACCTCCACTCAGATTTCTCATAGATATTTGTATACAACACGTCCAAAACTGCAATTTGAACTACTCCCACCCCCCTCCCTGTTCTCCATTTCAGTAAATGTCACTACCATCCACCTTGCTACTCCGGCCCATAAAATGAATCATTTTATTTGCAAAAGGTCCACAGGACAATTCAACTAGGAAGCCCAAGCAAATACTGCTTTGTTATGAGATGTCCTTTGATCCCTACGTTGTTCCTTTAAGTGGCTGAAGTGTGTAAGCCATAAAAATAAAGCTTTACCACACAACTTCATTGCAACAAAGCAGTTTGATTTAGGCACCAGAGCGGCTGTAAGTTTAAATTTGTGGTTAACTTTAAGCTATATATTGTAAAGGATTTTGTGGTTCAGTTGTAGTCAGGAGTTGCCCAGAGACTCCATAAGTAGAAGGGACCGCACAAATCATCTAAGAGATGCAAATGCTGCTTTTCCGTGGATCAGATTAGAAATCCACAGGCTGTGGTCCTCTCTACCACCCTCTGCTCTGCCTGAAGTGGTGAAAAACACTAATGCTACTTCTCCCCTTCGGTTAGGAACTGGGGACAATTTCCATCCCTAGTGGGGGTGGGCATTTTATCCATGTCTTGTGAGTCTAGGTTCCCAGTGGATGGCATAATGATTTGGAGGAAGGAGAACATGCTTCTAGTTCCACCTCAGGAACTAGCAAGTTGTAAATCTGATTAGTAGAGTTGTCCTTGCTTCTACACCTCTCTCCACATCCCACACAGAATAATAACTAGTGTTACTTGGTTAACTACTTTGTGCCAGACATGGTCCTAATGCTCTCTGCGAGTGAATTCATGTGATCCTCATAACAACCTATGAGTTCATTATTATTACTATTAGTATTTAACAGATTTGGGGACTGAGGTGTAGGAAGTTAGTAACTTGCCCAAAGACACCTAGGATTTAAATCCAGGTTATTCCATTCTGGCTCTAAACCCTCTTCACCCACCCCATCCCACGTTGAACAGAAACTACCACTTAATTACTTTCCCCCTCATTTCTATTGTGCCATTGATGTAAAATGTGCCATCAATTTAATTTAATAGCAGCTTTCAAGAATAAAGTAAGCACTACCAAATCAAGTATTGTTATAATGGGACTGACTTTTAATATTCTAACCAATGTTTTCTCCTTCTTGGTAATTCTCTTTTACCTCATATCTCTGAGGCTTTAAGCTTCAGGGACAAGCTAATTGCAGAAAACAAAGAAGCAGATTCTTGGCTATTGAATTCTACAGTTGGATCATGTAGTTCATAACATAGAGTCTGGAGCCAGGGTTGGTTTAGATTTTCTTCTGTTTTGCTTGATTAATTACAAGACAGAATTTTTAAAAAGATAAACTTGAAAAAAGGCCTTCAAAGTTTTGCTTCGCCCACCAAAAGCCAAAGCCTGACAACTTAGTAGAGTTGAGGAGAATGAAGGGTGAGGTTGGAGAAGCCTCTTGTTCCACAGGAGATGACATTATAGCTCTTGGCAGGAGAAGAATCTGCAGTAGAGATCCCGAAGTACCCTGAGAAGGTACGCCATGCCCTGGTTCCTCTGGAGATGAGAGAGAATGGAAACCCCAGAAGCATTTGGGGAAATCCCAGAGGACCTGGGTTCGCATCCAGTCATCATTCCAGGAGAGGCCACACCTAACAGAGCAGTCTTGCTGCAGGATGATGGTGGCATGGAAAAGCAGCAACGACTGATTGAGATGTCTAGACTACATGGAAAGTATCTTAAAATTCCCTGTGTCCCCAGAGGCTGCCCTGGGAGGGATTCCCAAAGGCCTTGGTGTCCTGCAGAATGGATACCATCAGCAGATGTGATGTGGACTCCATGTGCTGGAGGCTGTGGAAACAGAAGCAATGTCAGTAGCAAAAGCAGCATGGGCCAACATCTCTAGCAAAAATCAGCAGGAATGGGGGCTAACAGAATGGAAATGCCATGACACACTTGGGTCTTCTTAGAATTTAGATCCTACTGTAGGAAAAAGACAAGGAAGGGTGGAAACCTAGTTTGTTGGAGTTCTGAATTTAACTATGAAATAACTGAACTGAACTGAGTTTCCCTGAAGCGGGTGTAGTTTTAGTAGCTGAGTTACTCCAGGTCACGCAGCCAGAGAGTACTACAGTCAGGATTCTAGCCCGGCAGTCTGACCTCATGGACCATCACCTAAACCATCATTTATGCTATATCATGCTGTCCCTACAGTCTCCACAGTTCCCTTAACTAAACAGAATAGCAGCTCAAGACTTAAGTTAAATGACATTGTAGAAAGATAAAAGGTAACTGTGACACTAAACTGTCTTCAACTGGAATAAACACAAGATACATTCTTTTCTCTCCATCTCCACTGTCACCACCTCATCCATGTCTTACCTGGATGATTTTAAGTGTCTCCAGCTTAGAGAGGTTAGGCTTTTTCTATAAAATTAGGAGTAAGACAATTAGAACCAAGAGATAGAAGCTTCACAGAGACAGAATTCTTTGCAGAATCAGAGAGAACTTCCTCATAATCTCAGATGTCCAAAGATAGAATGAGCATCCTTGGGTGGCACCGAGTGCTACATTCGTTGAGTTGTTAGAGCATCGTCAAGACGCCTACTACTAAGAAGGGACCTTATGGAGGGGAATTCAGGAGAGAACATATGGCTGGATGACGTGGCCTTTAAGGTCCCTTCCAACATTGAAATCCTGCCATTTTAGAATGGAGATTGTGAACACCAGATTGCTGTGTGTTTAGAGTGGGAAATGAGGACACAGAAGCAGTGGTATAGACTAGTCTTTTTGAAGATGGTTACCATTGAGGAGAAGAGAGCTTTACTGTATTATACGGTGGGGTCGAGGGAAGATTTTAACACTGGGAAGAACTGACCAGATTTGTAGGTAGAAGGTGAAGAACTGATGAAAAAGGAAAATTAAGTTCCAGCATCAATTGCTGCATAACATACTACCCGAACACTTGGTGACTTTTGACAACTGTGCTGTATCACGGTTTTGTAGATCTGGAATTGAGGCAGTGCTTTGCTGGGTGATTTTTCTCTTCCAGATGGTATGAACAGGGTGTTTTTTACCCAGTGGAGTGAAGTGCTTTCCAGCTCAGTGGTCTTTAGCCAGCGTTCCTGTGCCTTGGCGGGGATGGCTGGACAGTTGTGTTCTGCTAGGGCTGTTGACCAGAGCACCTACATATGGCCTTGCCATTTTCTGAGGTTAGTTCAGCTTCTTATCTGGCCAAGTGTAGCTCCCAGAGAAGCGTTCCAGGAGGTCCAGGCAAAGTTGCAAGACTTCTTCAGTCCTAACCTCAAAAGTCCAGAGCAGTACTTCCTCTGTATCCTATTGGTCAATCAAGTCAATAAGGCAAGGTCAGATTCAAGGGAAAGGAGCTTGCTGCCACCTCTCAACGAGAGGAATACCAAAGAATTTATAGCCATCTTTAGTCTTCCACAGAAACAACCGATGGAACAAGATTCTAAACAATGTGGGGAGTGTAAGTTGAGAGCAAAAGTGAAAGATTATCCTTAGAATGGTGGAGAAACATGTCTGTCGTGGAGATAAGAACAAAGGGAAAGGATTCTAGCGAGAGGAGACAGACTTTGAAATAAAAACAAGAGAAAGTGGAAGGAGGTATTTTCAACCCAAGACTATCCAGTGGTAGGGGAGTTTCGAGTAATGGAAATTAGGTTAGCCATTCCATCCATATATTTTACTTCTGGGTTGTTCCCTCCTTCTGATAATGTATCTGAAGTCACTGCAAAGTTTTTGGCTCATATATTCATTGCTTTCCATGTACCCCATGAAGCAGTGTACTAGTGTAGTCCAGGGCTATGGGCAGGTGAATAGTTCTCCCTGGAAAATGAGCCCATCTGTGACTTTGTTCCCAGTCCACGCTTAAAGGATTGAACAGACCAGCCATACACCAAGGCTTGAGTAGCAAAACGTGAAATCCGCTTTCTACAAATGATCCAGATAATCTCTTCCAAGCCTCTTCTAGATAAAAACACAGAGCCACATGAGGGTGACATTCTGGCAGGGATTCGAAGCTGTAGTGCTTGTGGCTTGGCTCCTGTTGTATACACAGAGCTGTTGGATTGGGTTGATCAACGCAGGTCTGCCTGTATGTATCCTTTTGATAAGTATCTTTAGAAGCTTGTTAATTAATTTTAAAGGAATGTTTCTCTTTTGGCATCATGTCTCATTCTTTTCCTATTATATATTCCGGTGATAAATGATGGATGCATAAATACCTTACCTTTGCTCAATCAGTGTTTTCTGTGGTTGGTGTAAAGAGTACGAATTGGATTTATTTCAGGATGGCTGAATTTGGAATGTGACGTTTTGCCAAGTCAGACTCTCACTTGCCCAGACAACACACATGTGGATTTTGCAGTTGTTTTCTTTTTAAAATAGTATATGTCTGTGGTGCCATTGATTAATGTAATGTTGCATTAATGTGCTGTTATAACACCCCAGGGCATGCATGTGTTCTTTCAGCCAGCAGCAAAGAATTCCCCAAACTAAAGTTTTTAATAAACTACAGATTCCAGGGCAAAAAAAAAAAAAAAAAAAAAGGCATCGACCATGAGAATTTATGGATAGCAAAAGTACTTGAGGAATCAACGTTTGATAAACTTGCCAATGGAAATACACTGTAATTGTTCTCTAATTTCATTCCTCTAAACCATTAGTCATTGTCTATATCTATTCATTTATTGAATCTTTTCAATGACCCAGATATCTGACTGTGTTGTTCCACAGCCTCTCTTTTTACTTTTAAGTGTCTGCCTGCTCTAGTGTTTATGTAGTCATGTTGTCAGATTCAGACTTCATTGTGAGCAGACATAGCCCCATGTGTGACATAGCTCAAGCTGCAAAAATTAAAATGGAATTCTTCACCGTCCATTGTAAATAGCGAGTGGGCAACTTTTCTGCAGAGCAACACTGACGTAACTGGCACGGTTTCATTCGGGACCTATTTTAAGTAACAACTAATTTTTTTTTTCTTTCTCAAGGTAGTTTTCAATCTTTAGCCATCATATTTTCCCTATTACAAAAATCTGGAATCATATTTTGCTAATTCAATTAACTGGTGTAATATTTAATGGCATAAAAGCATTCTTGATAGAATATATTCAGCTTCGGGAATGAAGATGCACTGTAGCCCGCTACCAGAGAGCATAAGTCCCCTTCTCCTCTTTTTCAATTTCCACAGGTGTTGCTGTTTTCAAATATCTGTTTGAGAAGAGAAACATGGGCAAGTTTTTGTTTTTTGTTTTTTTGCTTTTTTACTGTAAATTTACCTTAGTCTTATAGCAGACTTAAAATACAGAAAGTAGCATTTCTCCTTATAACCCCCTAAAACTTTAAAGATCCACAAGAAAGCAAAAGATACAAAAGGAAAAACAAACAAACAAACAAAACAAAAAAAAAGTGCTCTTTAATGGAAAGAAACTTTTCTGTAACCAAGTTTTATATTTTGATATAAATAATTTACAGCTCCAATCAAAAGATCATTAAGTTCGAGCATGCAGAAAACCATGTTACCATGTCATGGTCTTTGCTAATAGAAGCCAATTTAAATGAGCTAGACCACTGATCCTAATAATATGCCTTCAAATCCAACTGGTGTTGATGTTCACAGCTGAGATAAAGAAGAAGGTATTTCTTTTATATTTTAACACTTTTAGAACTGGACTTTTTTTTTATGGATTCTGTAAAATAAATATCAACTAAGATTAGCAGTTAACATAGGGGATGGTATCTCTGCAGTAAGTGGTAATCTGTGTTTAAAAACTGTGTGCCAGGGTGGCTCAGTGGGTTAAAGCCTCTGCTTTCGGCTCAGGTCATGATCTCAGGGTCCTGGGATCGAGGCCCGCGTCGGGCTCCCTGCTCAGCAGGGAGCCTGCTTCCCCCTCTCTCTCTCTGCCTGCCTCTCTGCCTCCTTGTGATCTCTCTCCCTCTGTGAAATAAATAAATAAAATCTTTAAAAAAAAATAAATAATAAATAAATAAAAACTGTGTGCCAGGGGACGTAGGTTCAGGATGTCAGAAGTAACAAACTCAGGAGACATTAGGGTGAGAACCCCCTACTCCATAAGAGTAGTGTAAAGNAACTGTGTGCCAGGGGACGTAGGTTCAGGATGTCGGAAGTAACAAACTCAGGAGACATTAGGGTGAGAACCCCCTACTCCATAAGAGTAGTGTAAAGGATTGTGGAGGAACAAGTTGAGGAAGCTTTCTCTCCCTCCCAGATATCATCTCTTTTGTAAATGCAGATATTTTTTCTCTTTCGACCAAGTTGTAATGACCTAAGACTTAGATTCCATCCCATGACTGTCCTTTCCCTAAAACTGCCAGATAGCATACCTCCCATGTCCCAATTATACAGTCCTCTTGTGTTTTTCTGGTGTTTGTATTCCCATAGTTGCAAATAAAAAGTATATTTTTAGTTTTAGAATTTTCCTTTCCATTAAAAAAAAAATCCCTGAAGATTTGTGGCACCACTGTTATTTCTGTTAATGTCATTGCTTCCATAGCAGCAAGCTAAGACTTTGTAAGAAACTATGTTTACAAAAAGAGCAGTTATCTAAGTGAACATTATAGCTACATGTAACAAAATTTCAATTTAGATTTCCTGTAACCATTACAGCACACACACACACACACACACACACACACACACACACACACACACACACACACACACACACACACACACACACACACACACCTTCCAATCTGTGTTAGTCCTGGGTGTTATACACAACTGATAAGTTATTGAACATTACATCTGAAACTAATAATGTACTATGTGATGGCTAACTGACTTTAAATTAAAAAAAAAAAGAAAGAAAGAAAGAAAGAAAGAAAGAAAGAAAGAAAGAAAGAAAGAAAGAAAAAATAAACCCCCTGTCATCAGCTATGGAGCTGTCATGGAGTTGAGGTGTGACCAGTTCTTTGTGCTTCCATACCAGAATGAAAGCTCACACAGCTCACGTTCTGAGCCCTAGGAGGTGGGTCCTTCCGTGTTCTCAGATCCAAAAGGGAGTACAATATAAAATAAATGAGATTGTGCTGATATTTAATCCTTAGGGTGGGTTCAAGGAAAAAAAATAGAGAGGAAACAAAGAAAATAAATTTCCAGTTTTTCGCAGCTCATTTTGTGAAGCATAGACATACCATTTTTATTCTGCCTAGATTTTTCTCTCTTAGACTTGCAGTTGGTAGAGGCATGTCTTTAATTTAGGGTATTTCAGATTCGCTTCGCCATCTAGGTCAGAGATTTCAGTGGCCATTCTACAAAGAAATAAAAATGTCTGTGTGAATGGTAATTTCTAATTAGATCTAACTCCGTACAAAGTGAGATGAGAATGACATCCGGAGAGAGCATGCTAAGGAATGCACTGCTGGGTTTTTATCCTCATTTGAGTAGGGTTGGCCTTCTTGAGTGTTCAAATGTGGTTTGGCATTAGCAATTTTCTCTGAAAATCTAATTCTCAAGCTTTTCCGGTGGACACAGCCCGTGTTCGGCTGGGCAGGTAAAAGCTAGCTAGGAAATAAAATTAATATTTTTCTGCAACATTTTCAAGCAACATCCTTTATTAAGATAATCAAATTGGGCAACTTTTGGCCACAGAACTTTGTAGCCATTGTGCAGAAACACCAGCAAAATAAGAGCAATGGGCCACTTCCTCCCTTCCTGCTGGGAGCTTTCAGTTGCATGGAGAACACGGCCATGAACCCAGAGTGAAATAGAAGGGCTACAAACAAAAGAAGCAAAGTGAGGGATAAGCAGCCAACTGAGTTATATAATCGGGGAGGGGGGAGTGCAGGAGGGCAGGAAGGGTCAGTGAGGCAAGGTCTCGTTAGACTGTCAAAGCTTAATTCTTAGGAAACATTTTGAGGAACCGAAGGCTGTAATTTAGTGAGGAGGCAGAACAACGTGATTCAGATGCATCCAGCAAAATAGTGACATCATAAAATCGAGCAACACTGCAGAAATTAAAAATTAAACTCACCATATTCATCCTGCATAAAAGCAATCCCATAAAACTCTCTAATCTCACATCCACCATCCAGAAGCCTTTCTCGACCATTTCAGATATTTCCCCCAGCTACTCTAAAATTCAGTTTCCTTATCCTAGGATCCTTTAAAAATCCTCCGTTTTATAATTCAGGAAAATTGCCACAGCCAAGAGAAGTCAAGGTGGTGGAGCCCTCCGCAGGCCACAGGAAGAGGGGCTGCTAGGAAGACGGAAGGAAAGTTCAGCACCAGGGTCCTGGACTAGTGATCTGGTGGGGGCCAACCCCAGAGGAGAAGCCGGTAAAATGCGGAGGGAGTTTCTCCCCCAGAGCCTCACCTGGCATGGGCCCTGAGCCTCTCCCTGCACTGGGATGACTTTGTGCTTACCTGGAAGGTTGTCTGAAAGCACTCTCTGATTTTCCAGAAAAGGAAACAGCTCTCGCTGTGACAATTTAACAAGAAGAATGTTAACAGTTCTGATCTATTTCCTAAGTATTGAATTGATTAAACGTCTATTCTACGTAGATGGCCAATAGGATAGCAAAATTACAGTCGCTCTTATATCATTGTGGTAGGCAGACTGATGGCTCCCAGAGAAGTCCATGCCCTAATCTCTGAAACATATGACTATGTTATGTTATACAGTGGAGGGGCATAGTTAAGATTGTAGCTGGAATGTACATCAAGAATAAGTTGACTTTAAGGTAAGGAGATTACCCAGGCTTATCCATATGGACCCAGTGTGATCACAAGGTCCTTTAAGTGTGCAAGAGGGAGGCGCAACAGTCAGTGTCAGAGTGATGAGATGGAAGAAAGACTTAACAGGCCGTTCAGGCTGGCTCTGAAGACAGAAGAAAGGACCTCTAGCCAAGGAATATCATCCCCTCTAGATGCTGAAAAAGGCAAGAAAATGGATTCTTCTTTAGAGGACTGTAGCCCAGTGAGACCCAGGTCACATTTCTGACCTCCAGAAACTATAACAAAGATTCTGTGTTGTCTGAAGTCTCCAAGTTTGTAGTAGTTTGTTATAGGACCCATAGAAAACCAATACAACCATGCTGTTGATTTCCTTCATATCATGTCAGAAATTACCTTGTTCATTTGCTTCTTTATTTTCTTATGGTCTCCCTTTGCACTCAAGAATGCCCCCCCCCCAGGAGGGCAGGACCCCACCTGTGTGTTCACTGCTCATCCTGGAAGCTGGGAACAAAGTTTGGAATACACACGTTCTTAAGAAGTGCTTCCTGAGTGTAGAGTGAATAATTGTGTGCATGAATGAGTCATTAGAAATCAAGCTTCTCTCGGGAGCTTCTGCAAGATACATACATAGGAAATCACCGCAAGACAGCGAAGGGTAGTAAAGGATCAGAGAGCCACAGGAAGAATAGATCAAAAGAGCACAGTAAAGTTTCCGAAAATATCAATTACAGAACAATTAAGTTTTAAACCCTCCGTGTACTTGAAAGAGTCCTCTGATACAGAAGAATATAAAACCGAAGAAAAAAATAACTTTTATACAGGAGGAAGACCAGTGGTATTCAACCACAGAAAACTGCTAAATTCCTTTTTTAGATTGACTTACCATAGTGCTGCAAGTCAGTTTTTGTCAGGAGACAATAAAAAATGAAATTAACCTATAGCAATAAATATAGTGAGAAAACTGGACGTAGCAGAGAACCTCAGTAGAACATTTATTGTGAAGTAAAATCAATATGGTGACAATGTATATCCTGCTTTCATTGCTTTTGCCTGTAAATATTAGCAAACAGCTTTCCACATTTGTTGCATTACAAAGAAGAAAAGTATTACATTTAGAAACTCCAACAAAGTTAAATCCGGGTGTTTTATGTGTTTGTCTTTGTTGTTCATTTTCTGCATTGCTGGTTTGCAGGCAGATGTTTAACCTTATGTTTGCTTTTTGGTGTGCCACTCACCATCAAATATTCATTAAGCACTTTGCACAAATTAACTTTTTTAATTCTACCTGTGAAGCAGGTGCCACGTATCATCATTTTTATAGATGAGGAAACTGAGTCTTTGCAAAAGTTAAGTGACTTGCCTGAGGTTGATTAGTGGTGGAGGGCGGATTTAAGCTTAGGCAGTTTGATGCCCGCGTCCACTCTCTTAGCTGCTCCTCTCCCCCTCCTTACACCAGACCCTGGGCTGGGTCCTGGGATGGGTGGGATGTGCAATAGACCCACAATAGACCCAGTACCTGATGAGGCTTACACTCTGACAGGACAAGCATATCGGAAGTGAGAATGGCACAGTCTATGGTGACTGGTGCCATGAAGGAGACACAGAGTGTAGGATTCTGAGACGGTGAGTAAATACCAGGGTGGACTAACCCAGTTTGGGGAGCACCAGAGGCCAGCCACGTTACAGGTCTCCTACTTACATTCTCTGTGAAGAGTAAAAGAATATTTACATGTGAAAATGTCTGCATTAGTGCCTCATATGCAAACATTAGCTGAGGGGAGGTTGACGAGATATCACCTGAATGATTTTTTATGTTAATTTCTTCATTTTTTCCCATTTATTACAGTTTTGACACCTGCTCTGAATGTCCTTTGTCTAGCCCAGCCTCTCTGAGCTGCAGCAGTATTGAATATGGGGGCCAGATAATTATTTGTTGTGGTGAAGGGGGTGCATTGTAGGATGTTTAGCAACACTGCTGGCCTCCTCTCACTAGTAATAACCCTGCCCCACCCCAAAGTGTGACAATCAAAAATGCCTCCAGACATTGCTGGATGTCCTCTGGACAGCAAAATGGGCTGAGTTGAGAAGCAGTGGTAAGCCACCAATAATTCAAATTCCACCTGTCCTCAAAGACCAAAAACTTTGCCTAGTGCTTCCAACCCATTCTTGGCTCCATCTTCTCAGTGACACTGCAGTCTTTATTTCTTAAATTCACACACACACACACACACACACACACACACACACACCCCTCTACGGCCAGCTGCCTCAGGATGGGAAGGAGCATGTACAGGAAGGAAGATGATCAGTCCTCAGCTCCCCCTCGCGCTGCACAAAGTCTGATATAGGTTTTGTGCCTCGGTCTGCCCCACAAGATAGAAAAGAAAGGTCAGGTTGGAAAGAACTATCTAGAGCTCCAGACTGGTGGAGAGCAGGGTTATGAGCAGGGCCTAAGGAGATTCTGAAAGGTGGCAGTTCTGAGCAAAGGACTCATCAGATTATGACTTTTGATCTGTTGGGAAAAATGTCTCATTATTTTATAGTGACACCTCTTCAGGCCTTAGGACTGAGTCATAAAATGTAAACCTGGGATCATATGGCGCTGCTCTCTTGAGGAGAAGAGGTGAGATGTATGAATGTGAAAGAGCTTTGAGAGGGTACACCTGAGACAGGAGGGTCCCTCGAGTTTAGCTCGCATTCGGACCAAAACTTAGAAGCTCCCGACGGTGAGGTGGCAGCATAGAGGACGGTCAGACAATAGAAATTAAAGTGAATTTTAAAGGCCTGCCTGCCCAGCATACATCTGTTCTCCTAAGACAGCAGCTCAGCAAAACAGAAAGACTTTCTGCTTTGAAACCAAGAAAGGCAGATTTACTCTGTAGAGCCTATGCTTTGCGTGGGATGTGACGAGAGGAAGAAATGGAAGCACGAAGCAGCCATCTCTGGATCAACTTCTTAAAAAGCATCGAGATCCTAAGTCTGAACAAATATCAAAATGGAGCCTTAAATAGCCCCACTGGATTCTGCACCCCTGAAGCTGTTCCTAGAGCTTTTGCTTTTTTGCAGTAAAATTATAGCAAAGGAATATTTTTTAAAAAATATTTTAAATATTCTATCACAGTACCACTTTAAATATAATCGTGTGTTGATCCCTTTTATTAATTCATCTACAAACAGTCGTGGTGGGCTATTAAATGCCAGTTAGTGTGCCCAGAGATATAAAGATAAATATGTATCGTGTTGCTGACTTCAGGGGTCTTCCTGCCTAGTGGAGAAAAAGGTGAGGACACTAACAATCACAGTGCAGGTTTTTGAGTGCTTCAGCAGAGCATAGGATAGTATAATAAATGAGGAGCAGCCTCTAACTCAAACATGGAAGTCATGGGAAGAGAACAGGTATCTGGAAAGTTCTTTCTGAGAAGACAAAAATCTGTAAGAGCAATTTAAAGATAAAAATATTACTTAATTTAGTTGATTTGAGACTTTAAACAAGTCTATTTTGAGAATTCTTATTACTCCCCATATAAATGATGAAAGATGGACTATAATCAAATAGAAAGTTGGAATCCTAGAGAAACATAGATCTTTCATGAGTGCTTGAATAATTGCCACAGCACTGGATAAAAGAATAACAAAATATATGGTTGATTTTTCCTATTAAGAGTATTTGCCAAAGCCTAATAAAATACTCTTGATATCTTGCCTCATAAAGTGACTGAAGGGAAATGCCTCCATGTTTTCCTACATTTAAAGCCACTAAGACATGTTGGTGCCAAGATATGCAAATAGTAGTGCCTGGACTGGATTTAGGGGTGACAGGTTGAGTCTGGAATGCTTGTTTCTCTCAACATGCAGTGAAAGAGAGCACTGGACTTGGGATCAGAAAACCTTAATGCAAGGGCTCCACTCTGCCCCTTACGAGCTGTGAGATTGTAGGCAAGCTGCTTCACCTTTCTGAGCTTCAGTGACCTCCTGCGTAAGATGAGGCTTCACAGAATGACTGCAAAGATTAAATGAAATTTAATAGGTTTTTTATCCATTCTTTTGCTTTTCTTAAGTAGCTATGGGGTGAAGGGATCTCCTACAACAATACAAGACCGTACTTTAACTTAAACATAATTGCAAAATATGGGACAAGTGGTAAATGGAAGACTCCTGCTGTCTTCCTACCTCCCATTCCACCCCAATCTGTTCTCACCATGACCAGAATGATCTTTATGAAACATGGGTTGATCATGACCCTCTCCCAAGTGTTACCCCTCAGTGCCTTCTCATCACTGTCCGGGGGAAACTCCACGCCTTTTGTGCAAAGGTCCCTTCTGTTCTAGGAAGATCTATGCCCACCTCTCTGGATGATGTCTTGTGCTCCCGGCACACCCTGTGTGTGCTCAGTCAGGCTACCTGGGCCTCTTCCTCTTCTCTTCATGTCTCTGCACACACTACTCCCTCATAGTGGAATACCCTTGCTCCCAGTTCTTCACCCCTCAAAGTACTTCCAGCTAGTTCCTCAGCATTCAGCACAAGTTTTAAGACTTCCCTGTGTGTTTTCCATATGTGCCAGTATCTACTTCCCCAGGAAACTTCTCTCCCTGAAAGACCATTATCCGTGGACTTGCCTCTCTCCCTTGTTGACTCAGACTCCTTGAGGGCAGAGCCTAGGGGTCACTGGACTTTGCCTTTGCTTCCCACTGTGCCTGGAACAGTGTTGGTCCTCAGTCAGTTTTATTGTATGAGTGAATCCGTCTATCACTGCGATGGACTGAATGTTTGTGTTCCCCCCAAATTCACTTGTTGAAATCCTAATCCAAAAGGTTATGGTAGTGAGAGGTGGAGCCACTGGGGGGCGGTGATAAGGTTATGAGAGTGGAGCCCCCATGAATGGGATTAGTGCCCTTATAAAAGAGATCCCAGAGAGCTCTCTCACTCTTTTTCTACCTCATGAGCCCCCATGAGAAGAAGGCTGGCTATGAACAAGAAACTGGGCCCTCGACAGACACATGACTCTGTTGGCACCTTGATCTTGGACTTCCAGACTTCGGAACTGTGAGGAATAAGTGCTTGTTGGTTAAGCCTCCCAGTGCATGATAGCTTTGATATTTTTATTAAAGCAACCCCAATGGGGGCACCTGGGTGGCTCAGTCAGTTAAGCATCTGACTTGGTTTCAGCTCAGGTCATGATCTCATGGGTCTTGAGATGGAGCCCCACCTCAGGATCCATGCTCAGTGGGGAGTCAGCTTGAAGATTCTCTCCCTCTGCCCCCCCCCCAGAATAAATAAAGAAATCTTAAAAAAAGAAAAAACAAAGAGCCCAAATGGACTAAGAGACTAAGACAATCACTGATGTTAATTGACTAAAATACATACCAAGTGATTAAAGATAAGACAAAAGAAGTACTATTTATAGGTGTGCCTGGGTGTCTCAGTCAGTTAAGCATCTGCGTTCAGCTTAGGTCATGATCCCGGGGTCCTGGGATCGAGCCCCGTGTCGGGCTTCTTGTTCAGTGGAGAGCCTGCTTCTCCCTCTCCCTCTCCCTCTGTCTGCCGCTCTGCCTACTTGTGCTCTCTCTCCATCTCTGTCAAATAAATAAATAAATATCTTTTAAAAAGAAGTGCTATTTATAATGCCAGAATGCAAATTCTTCATTCTTCAAAAACTTCCACCTCAAAATGGAACAAAGTATCAGTTACCTGCAAATCTGCTACGCATGATTTCACTAAGTAGTGTTTTGTAGCCAAGACTGCTACCTGCTAACTCAGTGCACTCTCTTTTCTCCAAAATAATGGACTTATTTTTAGCTGGGCACAAGGCCACCAAAAATTTCTTTTAAAAATCTTTATTTCCCAGTCTCCTTTGCAGCTAGGTAGAGCAAATGGCTAAGTTCTGCCAAATACAATGTAAATGGAAGTAGCCACTTAATCAGGGCTCATCAAGGAGGGTCCTCCTCGTTACCCTTCTGCTTTTCCTTTCTTCAGGCTGCATCTTAGAAATGGTAACAAGTGTCTCAGAAGCCATTCTGGACCTTGCAGTGGTCTTGATGAGGAAAGCCGTGTGCAAGGTTGTCAAAGCAGAAAGACAGGAGTCCTTTCTCTGATGACACTGTTAACCCCTGCGTCGCTGACTTCTGGGCTTAATTACATGAGAGAGCTACATTGACACTTAAGACAGCAGTTAACAACTTACAAACTTACAAGTTACAAACAAACAAGTCAGGAACTTCTGTAGCAAACAGCCAGCTAATAAAACTTTTAGGCTCTGTAGACCGCATCATCTCTGTGGCAACTTCTCCGCTCTGCTGTTGCACTGTGGAGGCAGCTATAGACCACACCTGAGCTCTAGTGACTGCGTTCAAATACAAGTTCAATATACAAAAGTAGGCAGCAGGTTGGGTGGAGTCCATGGGCTGCCACCTGTTGATTCCTGCACCAAGGCACCGAAATATGTCGAGTCTTTGTGATACTTGTAGCCAAATCTAAGCCTAATTAATGCCTCTTGTTTGGTGAGGTGAACCTTCTGATTTGGAAGAGAGAAATTATCAAGGCTCCTGTTTCATTTTTGAACATTTTTTCTTTCAGTAGACTGTTCCTCTCTTACTTTATCCTGATTGAATTTTACAAAGTTCTGACATTTCTGTTTCCAGATTCTTTTGATTATGAAGACCAAGTGAATCAGATCTGGGGCTTTTCTAGGTTTCCCTCCGTTCTATTATGTGCAGTTTGGAGGATTCCAGCAGAATATAAATGGGACAGTCGTCAGGTGTGTGGACAAGGAGAATGGAGGACAAAAAACAAGGCCTGTGGGAACTGAATGAAGAACACCATGCAGAGAGCTCCCAAAATGTGTTTGAATTATATGATAAAACTTCCAGGCGGACTGGATGATGCCTTATTGTACTGGGTTACCAGGGAGATTTTACAAGCTGAACTGATGTTTAGCAGCAGGACACGAGCTGGTCTTGAAGATTCTTTTCAGCAAAGACTTTGCCTGATGCTCTTAGGATATTTTGGCTTTTTGGGTTAAGCTCATCCTGTGAAAGCAAAAAAACATAGTACAGACAGGGAATGGCACATTGATTTCCCGTTCTCTGCAAACTCCAGCTGATGGGTCGTAGCCATCTGGACCTCTGTATTGAGACGGATTCTGTGGCTGCATTGGGGTTTTAACAGCAGTATCCTCCGAAGGCACCTGGGCGCAGGAGAGGAGGGTCTCAGGAAAGTCCCTGCTGTTCGCATAAACTCAAGGATCATGAAAGCTAGAAGGAAGCCATAGTTCAATCAGTCTCTAACCTGGGCGTTATTAAAGCTCAGAAATATAAAATGCAGGGTTACACAACTAGTGAGTGGTGAGATCGCAATTAGGTCAATGGACTTTTTTCATTACTCATACTACACACATCTAAATAAGATCTTTTTACACTTTCCAGTACTTTTCATAATTTCTTTCTAACACAGAACTTGAACCACCTCGTTAGTGAGATTTTGCTTGGTTTTCACAACCAACGCTTCTGGAATTCTTTTATGAGCCGGATCCTGCAGACTCCATTTAGTTCTATGATCCTTTGGTGCCGTCCCAAAAATTGTGTGTGTTGGGAGGGGGGTGGTTGTTGCTGGGTTAATTATGATCAGATCAGTTTCTATTGCCTGCAATCGAGAACTATGGTTGATATGGAAATTGATCCTAGGAGTGGTTTTCAGGAAACTGACTCTCAGGGAAATATGAAGAAATCAGGAATTGATTCTCTAACCTATATTATATAGAATACAAAGTTCTATTTACTATCCAGAATGTGGAACCCTGGGGTGAATGACTTAATTAAATGCTTCTGTGATCATCTAGCATCAACTACTCATGGAAGGAGGGCAAGGTTTTGAATTATCCCCACCGTAGAAGAGGGGAAAAGATATGAGAGATTCAAGGCCCCTAAGGTGAGAAATAGACTGAAGAGCTCAAACCCACACATGCCTGGTTCAAGGTACAAGAAAAATCCACAAACTTCTGATGGTCATGTGAAAAAAACTCTTTTATGTGGCCTCAAAACAGAGCCGTTTTAGTAAAAAATTTTAATCTTGCAAAATTTAGTCCTGTGGGATTTTTGTTTGTTTGCTTGTTTTTAGAGAGAGAGAGAGAGCAGGGGGAGGAGGGCAGAAGGAGAGGGAGAGAATCTGAAGCAGGGTCCCAGCATGGAGCCTGAGGTGAGGCTTGATCTCAAGACCTTGAGATCGTGATCTGAGCCGAAATCAAGAGTTGGATGCTTAACCAACTGAGCCACCCAAGTGCCCCAGTCCTGTGGGATTTCAAATGATAATGTTAGTTGAATCCACAGGGTCTTCAGGTGTCCTGGAAAAAGCAGGGCCCAGGGAATTGGAGCAGTTAATTTGGGGAACTCAGAATACCTAGAAATTCCTGCCCCCACAGGCCTCCCTCACCCTTGGGCATGGCTTCACCTCCTTGCTGAAGAGGTTATGTTGCTCTGTTACCTGCAGGATGGTCCTTGCCAAGAAAAGCCACTTTTTCTGTCTTGTTTAGGACACCAGAATCTTATCTCTTCTTCAAGCCCAAACCTTTGTAGTGAATTTTAGTCTGTCATTTTTAGGTAGCAGCATTTCCTAAACTCCTCCTTCAGAATAACTTATTTATGTGAGATTCTGAAGGTCTCCGTGAGGGAGGTTCAGTAAATCTCTGGCTTAGCACCCTCATAGTTTTTCTACTAAAATAAAATAGTTTATAAAATTAACAAGTCCTTAGTCCTAATCAGTTACTAAAGATATACAACTAAAAGCAACTTTTAAATAAATAAAAATTCTTAAGTGTACTTGGTACTTTCCTCATTAATCTTCATCTTTATTCAATCACTGCTTTATTTTTCTGTTTCTCTTCTCCTTTTTATTATTGTTCTTTATTTTAAAGGTAATATAATCAACATTACAGAAAAATAAAGATAAAATGTAAGCCATGATTCCATCATTGTTACCATTTTGGTTTATTTCCTTCAAGGGTTTTTCATTTGTTTTTTTCCTCTAAACATTATGGTAAATATAGTGTTGTATAGTTTTTAAATTTAATATGTTGCACACATTTTAATCTCTTAGTGTCTCTATAACCTCCTTTCTAATAGTTGGATAATATTGAAAAGAGCACAGGCGTTAAGTTGTGATTATGAATTATTGAGGAAAGGAAATCTCTTTTATTATACCCAGCTACTGGTGGATATTCAATTACCATTTGCTGAATTGAATTGAAATTCCTTGCCCATTCTAACTTTGCAATATTTTAAACAGTATTCCAACAAACATCTTTATGGATATAGCTCTTCACATATTTTTATTTAAGATGGATTCTCACAAGTGGGATTACTGGTCACGTGATAGGACCATGTTTATAGCTCAAGATGTGTTGCCAAATTGCTTTCTTTCTGGAAGGGCTGTATCGATTTACACTGCTCTCCTGCAATGCATGAGGTCACCAGCCTCACTATACCCTTGTCAGCACTCACGCACTAGAAGGAAGTCCAGCATCTCATTGTGATTTTAGTGTGAAATGTTTCCTCATTTGTGTGTTTACTAATTGCGTTTTCTCAGTTCTGAATTTACTTATTTTTCTTTAGCAATTTGAATGGAAGTCTATAGAGAATGAAGATAGTAACTTACACTTACTGCTAGTACTGTCCTCATTTGGGTCTTTTCTTTTTTTGTCCTCATCTAGCTGCAGGATTTTTTGGAACACCTTTACTCTCCTTTGAAGAGAAAACTGTTAGCCTTCTTCTGAGAGTACCTTGAGCTCTAAAGATTTGTGACCTTATGAAAATGCTCCTGTCCCCTTGCTTTAACTGCCAGCATTAAATGACCAAAAGAGGACAACTTATTCATAACCTCTTGTCAGCTCATCCAGGAAAAACTTTAAATTACCTCATCCTTCATGGCAGCAGTGCTTGGATGGTCCAAAGTAGAAAAAAAGGATCATATGCTCCCTATTGTTACTATCCTTTCCCAACTAGGAAATTTGCCTCCATTTGACCTAATTCTCCCGCCCACCTTCTTGTCTCTAAAGCAAGTGTTTGACATATGTCTTTACATAACTTTGCAGATTTCTGTCTTCTTCTAAACCTGCTTCTAATGTTCTAAAGTAGCCAAGCATCTCCCCCCCCCATTCTCCACCAGAATTTGAGTCTAAATAGAACATGAGCTGTTCCCACTATTAAAGGTAGTGATTCCTAAAATTGGGTGTCCTTGTTCAATCTCAACATTGTCCAAATCATGTCTTTTGTCATTTTCCCAAACCTCTGATACTTTCTAACCCCTGACTCCATGGTTCACTTTCGTTAACTACACCAATTTTCTAGCAAACTACACCGAATTTGTGTAGGTCACCAATTTTCAGCTTTAGTTTTGCCTTAGGGAGGAAAGACTAATTCAACTTTTAAAAACCGTTTTTAGAAATTCTGCCTTAATCCTGTTCCCTCAGAATTTCCTCCTAGACTCTAACCAAAACATCCTTTCTTTCTGAGGAAACCTCTGTGAGCTGTAAGATCCTGAAAATAGGACCTGTATTTGTTGTTCAAAATTAATTAAATAGGGCGCCTGGGTGGCTCAGTGGGTTAATGCCTCTGCTTTCGGCTCAGGTCATGATCTCAAGGTCCTGGGATCGAGGCCCGCATCGGGCTCCCTGCTCAGCGGGGAGCCTGCTTCCCCCTCTCTCTCTCTGCCTGCCTCTCTGCCTCCTTGTGATCTCTCTCCCTCTGTGAAATAAATAAATAAAATCTTAAAAAAAAATTAATTAAATAGAATTCATATTTTCCAAAGCATCGGAACTCGGATATACACTTTTATTAAAGGAAATTGGTTCACATGAAGTTGAACAGAAACAAATCCCACACCTATAAAGATGGGTATAGGTGTTTTATTTAGTAAAACCTATGGAGAAATTATAGGTCCTAGTCCTAGCTGGCCACAAACCAGCTAAATGACCTTGAGTGTGTCATTTAACCCCTGTAAGATCCAGTTTCCTTACCTATAAAACTGGACTCAATTGATGATTTTCCAACTGTAGGGTTGTCTTTAGCAAAACAACCCCATTTTCAAGTGAAAAATAAAAAATAAAGCAGACCATTGTAGAATTCTTCTGAAGTAATAGCAGGAGGCCTAGGGGCCCATCCTCTTAAGGGCCCCAACCTCCCATTTCACAGGGTTTCAGAGACTGCTCCAAGGAGCCCTCAGATTACCCATTATTGTGATGTGATCATTGACATATGGACAGATCAAGGTCTTTTCCAGCTCTGAAATTCTGTACTTTCTGGTGGTGCAAATTTAGATCTTGCTAGCCTTGGATTGGGTGTTAGCAGAGTGGCGAGATTAGCAGAATGGAGAAGTCCAGGAATTTTGGGGTGTCCAAGAATGGAGAAGGGATGCCTCTATCCGTTCTGACTACTCAAGGTCATCAATATGTCATGGAATCATGGAATTTTTTTAGTAGGAATAATGTGAGCACTTCCTGTGTGCCATGAACTGCAAGGCAGACCATCCTCCATTTCCCCCTTTACTCTTCATCACCAAACTCATCTGCAACTACTCACCCCAACCCACTCCAGACATACTAGTCTAGCTCGGTGGGGTCATAGTGCCTCTTCTCTTATTTTGGGTTCTAATGTGTATACCACGTTCTAGGAGATGTCTTCTTTGGCCATTGTAACTAAAGCCATCCTGGATATCTTGTCTTATTTAATTCGCACTGTTTGTTATTACCTGCATAAGTATTTAATAAGCTTGTTATTTTGTTGTATTTATCTTGTATAGTTTCTGACTCTCTCCACACGTACTGAAATTTGTACCCAATGGAGAATAGAGATCTGGTCTGTCTTGTTCATCACCAAATCCCTAACACCTAGAAAAGTGCCTGGCTCACAGTAGATGTCTCCTAAGTATGGGGCAAATGAATAAATGAATGGGAAAGGTACTTATCATAATCTCTGTTGTACAAATGAGGAAAGTGACAAAGGATCAGAGAGGTTTAATTACCAGTTCTGAGTCACATAACTGGTAAATGATAGAAACTTCCTTCAGACTCAAGTTTGACTGAAGAGAACTTATTGGGCCTCTCTTCGTGGAACCGTTTCAATACCAATCAGTGTCCGTATCTACCTGATGGAATGCTACCAAGATAATGATTACAATGATAATGAAAATTAGGATGCCAATAATTGCACACCATCTGAGTGTTCCCGGGGCTTCTCCTTGGTCACCTACCTCCGGTGGCAGCACATTCATTGTTGAGTCGTCTAATTTTTAAAATGTTCTCTTGAGCCCAAATCTACATTCATGAGTCTTCCACTCAGAGATCCTAGTCTATCCCTCTGTAATGAAACAGAATAAATCCTTTCTGGCCTCCAGGAAGGAGAGGCAGTGAGCAGCACCAGGGTGGACTCTGTCTGGATTTCTGGATTTCCCCAGTTTCTTACCAGTATGCCAGGACCTGGTAAGTCACAGATTCCCAAGTGGGCAATTTACAAGGCAGCTTACCTGCCTTGGGTACTGTAATTAGAGTAGAACTGCTCTTGTTTCATCTTAATTAGTGGTGATATTCTTTCCCTTCGCTAGTAGATCTGTGCATTCTGATTAAGGAAATTGGGTCCTCATGACTGGCTTGGAATGGTCTGTTTCGCTTTTGCAAACTGGCTTCATATAAAAGACATCTTCATACTGTACTCACTTTCCCCTCTAACTTGGGTGTGATAAAGGCTGACGAGGAGAAGACCAGTAAACCCACTGAGTTCCTTGAAACCAAGGCTCAGTACAAATCTGTATAATTCCATTCTTTTGTGGTCTCTGGCCTTAGCTTTTGGCCTTGGAGGCCATTTTCGTCCATGTTATACTGTGCTCTCTTTGGTCTCTGCTGGTGGCAGCTGGTTCCCAAGGATTTTACCTGGGTTTAAATCTAGTATGGCTCATGACTTTTATCTGGATCCAGTTTCTTTGGTCTGTTCCACCTGAAGAAATAGAGAAAAATGTGTTAATAACGGGTAGCATTTAGTAGGCTCTGTAAGCCAAAAACTGTTGTCAACCCTTTATTATCACATTTCAAAGATAATAGCATATCCTGGGAAAATGTCACAGGCCTTGTGAATGCTTCACATTCATTATTTCATTTCAGCCTTAATTTCCATTTCCTACCTGATAGTTTTTTAGCTTCCTCAGTGATGTGATGGATTAGATACATAGTCCATGTAAAGTGCTCAGGACAGTGCCTGCCGTAGAGTTAGCGCTCAAGAAGTGTTATTACCGTATTTCTTGGTATTGAATTACTCGATATTTTTGGATCTAAACGTCACAGTGAAACATGCGTCTTTGTGAGTTAAATCAACACATTATATGATAAGGTCCAAGCAGCAACCTGGTGCAGCGTAGGAGATCTGTGGTCAGGCATGACATCCCATTGAATAGATTGAACACTGGCACGTTCTGAGGCTCCTGAGAGCCATAGTTTCCACCTCTGTATGTGAGATGTGTGAACCCGATGATCTCCAAGACCCCTTGGCCCCTTTAAGTCTTCCTCACATGTTTCTTTGTTGAAATATGGGGCTTATCTTTCTCACCATCATAAGGCTTGTGTCTGGACCATTGCCGCCCACCCATCACAGGAAAGACCCAGATCACTATAATGGAAGATGACTCAGGAAATGCCAAGCAAGGAAGATGCAAAAAGTGCCCTTCAGGACCTCTCCTGTCTACCCTCCAGCACTGTCGCCAATGTGCAAAACCAACCCTACCAAGTGGCTTAGGGGAAAGCACAGTGTGAACTATACTATTGGTAGGACTCGTTTTTTGTTTGTTTTTAAAATGGATCTCTGAGGATTCTGCTGCATGGGAGGTGAGGTGTTGTGCTAAGAAAAGTGCTGGCCCAGGAGCCAGGAGCCTTTGAGATTCATTCCAGCTCCAGCTCCACCACTGTCTGGTCCACAGGCAAATGACTTACCTTCCATGGGCCTTAGTTGTTTTCATTGTCAAAAAGGGATGGTTAAAAATTTCTTCCAATTCTCAAACTTTGCCACTACATTCTTTATGTGAGAACAATACTCAGATGAAATCCTATGGACAGCAAAGCATTTTTTCTCTTCTTTCTCTACTCTTTGCCAAGTGTGATGAGAGTTGGTGTGGAAAAAAAAATGTGCTGTGAAAAGGTTCATTCAGCCTTTTCTTAATAGATCGAGTGGTTGGTATTTCTGCTGGCTTCTGAAATACATTACAAATCACAATCTGGAAAAAGTTCCAAAGCAGCTCCAAGCTTTCCTGCTGAATTTGGATACATCTTTAGGTCTTACTCTGCAGCTCATCCTTAACAACTGACAAAATATTTACTTTGCTCGGTACAGAAAAGGGTAACATTTTCCAAAATATTAAACTAGGTTGGATTCAGAACACAGACAATGAGGCAAAAAGTTGGACCTCTTTTCCAAGCCATGTCGTTGAATCATTTTCCAGAGTGCCATGAGAAACAGGGCCTTAGTGGATGTTTATGTTCCACGGTAATTCTGAAAAAGACAGAAGCCAGCCAGCCCCTACCTAGCATGCCCACCAGTTTGTAGAACAGAGGTTCTCAAAGTGTGGTCCCCAGACCAGGAACCTCAGCATTGCTAGGGAACTAGTTAAATACACAAACTCTCACAACCCATCCCAGACCTACGGACAGAAAGTCCCGAGAGGTGGCCCAGCAATCTGTGTTGTAATGAGTCCTCCAGTAAAGAAGTCCAAGTAGATCTAACACTGGCAAAAGTTTGAGAACCACTGGTGTAGGCCCATGAAGGCTCCAGGCACTTATTACCTTTGAACTGAAAGTGTGAAGCAATGAAGAGACTAGTAAACTTTTTCTTGTAAAAATTAAAAAAAAATTTTTTTAATGTAAATAAGCTGGTAAGTAAATTTGAAACAATTATATTACTTTTCAAGATGCTCTCCACCTCCCCTCCCCCAGCTTCCTCTACCCTATGCCCCAAGCCTGCCCTTACCTACGTGCTCCCGGCAATGGTGTCTGAGTTATTTGGCCGTTGTTGAGGCCAGCAAAAATGTACTGCAATTTGTTCCAACATTCTTGCACGTAGCTAGTGATTCTGATAAGAACTAATTGTATTTTTTTTTAAAATTCTCATTTGAGAGCTTTCCTAGGGGGGATAAAAGGAGACAAAAATTGAAGGACTATAATTTATAATTTCTTGTTCTATTAATTAGTCTTATCATTAACAAAATAACTATTTTTAATAAATAAATACATGGTGATTTTTAAAATTCAGTATGGAAATTAGTCGACTTACCTGCTTTAATTAAGAAATAGACTACCATTAAAAAAATAGATTTCTGTTTAAATGACTATATTGTTTCTACCCAAAATTGCAAATAATTTCTGGGAGGAATGAAAATCATCCTCACTAACACCTTCCGCCACTCTGTCATGCCTTGTGCATGTCCCGTCACTCACACGTGTGACCTGCCCAGCCACTGAGGTGTCTGAGCTGCGATCTTTATCTTGCAGTCTCATGATGCTTGGCCACATCCTTCAGTCCTAGGGTCCCGCATCTGTTGGTTTGGAAGGCTCACAAATCTGTAGCTAGAGTGATTTTGCTCCCACATTCCAGCCAGTATCTCCAATTCCTTCTATATCTTTCCATCACCCTAAAGATCTTTACAAACCACAAGCATGCCAACCAGAACCAGTCATCATGGATCCTAACTTGATTTTCTCTGACATTCTTGTTTCTTTCAATGAATCTCCCCCCTCTTTATTCCAGCCACAAGCTGTCATAAATTGGGGGCAGAAACAAAGTGTAGCAGAAATTTCACAGGTTTCAGAAGGTATAGATCTGGATTCAAATCCAGGCTCTGCCACCTATTGGCCACATGCCATGAGGTGACTTCTCGGATGTTCAGCTTCTTCAGGTGTAAACTGGAAGATGGTACTGAGGAAGCAAAGAGGAAAAGTATACAAAAATAGGGTTGTGTAATGTATTGTCCAAACCAGGCCATACTGAGATTGAAAGAAGCCATTGTTAATAATTATCTCATGTTCAAGGAAAAGAAAAGAGCATAAACAGAAAAATATGTGTGTTCCTCCTGTGTATTTAGTCTTCTGAGCAGCATGTAGTATGTCCTCCATAAATACTAGTTCCCTTCCCTTTCTTCTGGCCATTCCAATGTTTGCCTTCAGTGTTTTCCGAATCTGCCCTTTACTTGCATTCCTCCTGTCCCCAAAGCTGTCCTCAGTCTCTGTCCCTTGGAGAATAGTAATGTTCTCTTGGCTGAGCTCCTTGCCTTCCATTTCTCTCCTCTGATATATCCTGTGGCTCTTGTCAGATTAATCTTGTGAAACTACATCTCTTAAACCATTCTCTGCCTCAAGACCCTTTCATGACTTCCTATTGCCCACCTAATAAACTCAAAATTCTCCAGCATGGAGTTTGAGGTCCTTCTGTATGGGCTCCAGTCTGTTTTCAGACTTAATTCCAAGCATTGTCCTTTCTCTATAGCAAGTTCTTGGCAAAACCCCCCATTTCCCCATTTCCCTGTCTTCCCTTGTGCCTTTGCGTATGCACTCTCGCTTGACCCTTACAGCCTTCCTTTCTGCCTCCACTGTTGAAATCCAAACTGTCCTTTGTGCTGAAGTGCGACATTTTCCAAAAAGCCTTCCCTGATTCACCCAGTGAAAAGCTCTCCCTTTGCCCCCTGAACTCTACTCACAATGGTGTGTGCACATCCTGTAGCACAGAGGGGTGCTCTGTTTTGTATTGTGGTTAGTCAGCTTTATGTTTTAGACATCCCACAAGTAGGAGGAAGAGAGTTGAGAGGAAGCAGCCCATATACCTGGTTTATGCTTCTGCCTCAGATAATTTGCACATAAGAGATCAGTCAATGTTTATGGAATGGATGAATGACTGGATGAAAGTCACTTTTGCCCTGCCGATAATTAAATACCCCCATAGCTTCCTCAATTAGGCAAAAGTTCCTAAAAATATGTGGCAGTGATACTCATTTATTTTGCTTCTTTTAAGAACTGGGAGATTAAAACCATCAAGTCAGTGATCATAAATGTCTAAAACTACACACAACTTTCCCCTGACTCTTCACATTGATTTGTTTTTAGCCTGATTTGCCCAAAAGGACAAGATAATTTGATAATTTTTTAAAAAAAATTGTTGGCCAAAGAAGCAGATTTGACACGTGCCTACAGTGAAAGTCAAGCATCTGTTACAACTCAGGCATTGGAAAATACTTACAGTCCGTCCTCTTGACTGCTTCTCTCCAAACTCTGAAATGTGTCTCTCTTTTTCCTTGCTTCTGTCCCAATTTGAGAAGTAATTTGTACGTATTCTAGGGTAATGTGGCTCTACTATCTCTTTTGGTATATATTTGTTTGTGTAACTGTTTTACAGTCAATAAGACATACAGATTCTTTTAAGAGGACATCTGTGCTCAGAATCTGTTTAAGAGGAAGCCCCTTGTTTGCAAAGGGATCATTTGAAATGACGGTAACAGAGGAACTCAGTCATAATTTTCTGACTTCTGTTTTGGCATTTATCTACTTATTTCACTTACGGAAGTGCTCTGGCAGAGTGAAAAAAGTCACACCTGTACAATCTTACCTTAAAATGCAGATCTTGGGCTTATTCTCTGTAACTTTTTAATTCAAGAGATCATTTTCTTTACATTAAATAATTGCTCAAATAATTCTGTCAACTGCTGTAAATACGTTTACCTCAGACTTTTATCTCAGTATGAGTTTTCAAAAATGAAAACATTGGCAGTTAACTTTCATTGAATTTGAAATGTGTGGGCCTCAGAATTTGCATAATTTTATGACAATTCCCTAGAAACTGCTCAACTTACGTGACCATTAAAAAAATTAATGGATTTACAGAAAGGTAGTGATTTCATATTCCCTCTCAAGAAACTTGACATGTCATGTCAAGCCACCAAGCATCCTATTTCCAGAAATAACCTAACCTAAAGAAAGATCATTAACTGTCTGAATTTCTGTCATTGAGTTACGATTCTTGAGCAAAGATAATGGACTTCTCAGAGGTACAGTGGGGGAGGGGGTCATCCCAGAACACAAGACTCTTACCTCTATCTAGTGAGTCAGCCTGTCAATAAATGCTTCTTCAGTGCCTGCTGTATTTTAGGCACTGGGCTAAGGGGGTCTGGGAACAGTGGTGACCATGGCAGGGACCATGTGTGTGGCAGGTGTACTATGTGTCTTGTGCACTATGGTAGGGAGCAAGTGCTCTGACAGCCAAACCAGGTGAGTGTATGGAAAGGCAGAAGATCACACAGCCATAGGCCCTCCAGAAGAAGGGAAGAGCTGAGGAGCAGGAAAGAGAATCTAAGTAGCCACTATGGGGATCCAAACCTCCTTGACTGACACAAATGAGAGAGACTCAGGGTTTGGGACTCAGGGGACCGCTGGAAGCTCAAAACCCAGAAAGAAATGAGTGTCACCAAAGTGATGGGTGTGGTCTGGAGAGCAGAGAATACTAAGGTAACCTTCATCTGCCTCTTTGTGTAGGTGTGGAGCTAGCTAGCTTTTGAAAAATGTGTTCTTTCCATTTTCAATATGTCAAGTGTAAAACGCCAACTCATTCTCAATTTAAGAGTTGAATTCTTATTCCCGGGAAAAGGCAAAAGTTGCCTTTGTGGCCACATAAGACATTGCCTTGAAGGATGCCTGGCCAAGGTCCTTTTGGCAGTGTTGGGCTGTACCAACACCGTGGTAGAAACCCAGATTGGGGGCCAATAGGAGGAGCTGTGATTTTCTCAGCCAGAAGCAGGAGAATATAGCCCTCGGTGGGTCCTGTGCCTCCAGCAGAGGGAAGGCCTGACTCCAGGAGTGCCTTTGGACTTGGCGGTAAGGCACTGTGAAGAAAACAGCTCTGTTTCCTGCAATATGAACAAAGCACATAAAACTATTTTTACTTACTACACTCACATGGGAAGACCTTTCTCTGCAAAGAGCAATTAATCTGAAGAGACTCAAGTTATAATTGTGGCACTGACACGAGCTTATTATGTAATTGAGTTCCCCTTGCTTAGCTTCCTGGTTTCTCTTTCTGTGAAAGAAGCATTCTACAGCTAATATTGCCCAAGTTGGGAATCCCAGCAAAGCCTTCTCACCACCTTGTTGTCAACTCTCTTCCATCTTCTCTGGGGTTCTATTACAAACAGATAAATGTAGCTTGTTCAGAATTGGAAAAGACATTTCAACATGTAATGATGTCACTGATCTTGTCTTAAATGGGTTACGCCCCATGACCTTGCCAACTCATCATTCTTATTTCAGCTGACGACACCATCTCCACAAACCACCCTCTACAGAAAATGATCAGGCCAATCCCATTTAACTGGGTGTTTTTCCTTGATTCTCTTACAATAATTTTATTTTTGGATGTTTCTGGTATTTAGAATTCCAGAAAAATGATCTTTGACCATAGCCAAGGAAGACCTTTGCTGGTCTGTGTGGCGCTATTTCACATGATCTTAGTGTCTTTTTTATTTAAAGGTAATTAAAAATGTGGTTCCAAGTTCACATTTGTGTCTCTTAACTTACTATTGACTAGAGTTACCATCCCATCACTTCCCTTCCTTTCCTTCAGATTAGGAGGAAGGAGATCAGCTTCTAGAAGTCTAAAATGTCAACCTCATTATGTCACTTCCAAGTTTAAAATCTTTAATGGATTCCTAATGTCCATTACAGTTCCCCAGTGGATGGTATTGATATTCTTAGTGGAATTTATTTTATATTTATTTATATATTATATATTTATATGTATTTATTTTACTTATATGTTTATATCAGTAAAATATTTACTGTTTATTAGGAAAAAATATATTTATTTTACAGTTTAAAATATAAATATATATATATGCTGAAAGATAAATTGAATCATGTTAAGATTTTAAGAGTTTAATTGAGCAAACATCAACCTGGACCAGAAGTGGTTAGGAGGGCTCTACAAACAAGAGTTGGGCAGCACTTTTATAGAGAAGACATGAGAGAGAAACAAGGAGGTTATTTGCCTATAGCATACGGAGTTGCTTTATTTGGGAAAGCCTCTTTGATTGTTTATAACTGTTTGTCCTTTAGTTTCAATTTCTTAGTCTTGAATCACTTGTAAGCTTAGGTTTTGCTTTGCTTATATAAGCTGATAAGGCATTAGAACCAACTCAATCTAATGGCTTCCCTGTTTAATTAATTTCATGTATGTATAAAGTAAAACTATACTATGTAACATACTACATCTTAATTATTATATATTGAGAATCGATTACACATTAATAAGAATAGTATATGATCATATTATTGTATTTTAATAATAATACGTTTATACCAAACCATTGATATTACCGCTTAGCAAGAAAAGTAAGTAAGTGAGTCAATACAGAATCCATTTAAAAAATACTAAGTAAGTAATAGTCCGCATGGCTCTTAGATGTGGCAAAGATCATAAAGATGGTAGGGACTGGTTAAAATTTGAAGAATGTTGGCCAACTGGAAAAACTGTGACTCTTCAGCATATCTCTAGTTGTGTGTCTTGACACTGTTTATTTCAGCCGCTCAGAACTATGTGTTGCTTCTTGAACATGGAGTTAACTGTCACACCTCCCATTCTTGAGTTCTAATGCTGTATGACTGAGAAAGTCACTTAAACTCTTTGGGCCTTCGTTTCCTTGTCTGAAAAAGGAACATAAATAAGTGGCCTGACCCTGACAGGGAAAGTGACTAGATATGCTAGTACTTTGTAAATTGCAATATATTATACAAATATAAAGGATTATATTTTAGCTTTATAGCTCTCACATGCATAGCAAGTACTCATTAAATATGTGTGAGGGAATAAATAGGTGCATACCACTGATGTTCAAGTTTGAAATGGCATTTATTTAATTAAGCAAGGATTCATGGGATGTCCTTGATGCAGAAATAATGGGGAAAGGGTTTTTACCTTCAAAGAGTCCATCTAAGGGAGGAGATGAGCATCTAAAAAGGTGACTGCAATATAGGTATTATGTTAATGCTTTTATAATAGAGATGTAAGGGGCATGAAGTCAACTAAGCAAGCTTCCCCAGGAGAAGTGACACTGAAGCTAAGTCTTAATAAGATGAGGAATAGATATCTTGGTAGATGAAGTGAAAAGAAGCCTCCTGCTGAGGGAGCATGGGCAGAACCGTAGACCAGTGTTGCTGATGGAAACATCATGCAAACCACGAATGGGATCCAGATGAAACAAAGGTTCAAAGAAGCAGGTGAAATCAGTTGTAATAGCATATTTTATTTAACTCAACAAATCCTAAGGATTATCACTGAAAAGCTAACCAACATTTTAAAATTACTCATGAGATACTTTGCATTTTTTATTTTGTACTAAGTTTTCGAAATCTGGTGTTTATTTACATTGACAGCACGGGTTAATCCGAACTATTACATTCCAACTGCTCAATAGCCACCTGTGTCTAGTGGCTACTGTATGTGACAGCACAGGCATAAATGACAGAGGAAAAGTCTGGAATACTAAATAAACAGAGTTCTTTGATATGCCTAAAGAACAGGCTGGTGGGAGACAAAGGAGATGCCATCAGACACCAGAGCGCGATGGTCTTGGATGCCAGCTTCAGGGAGTCTCAATTTAATCACGAAGGCATTCAGGAGCCTTTGATGCCTTTGAGAGATTTTTTGTAGATCAAATTTGAAGTTTCTGAAAAATGATGATGACAACTGTGTGAAGGATTGACTGGGGAGGCGCAGTGCAGAGAGCGGTGATGGTGTTTCTCAATCTGTTGTGTTTCTCTGCATTTAATGAAACTTTCATACAGACTCGCAATTAGTAGACAGCTGTTGTCAGTTTTTAGTGTCTTATGAGTTTGTGTCATTTGGGGGATCTTTATGAGAATTTTAAGGGGAAGGTTGGAGGGGCAAAAAGAACAGTAGTTTGTAACAGAGAAAAGGTTGGGGTGTGGATACTGCTGGCTAAGGCTAAGCAGCTCCTGGTGAGGAGTTCTTTGGTCAAATAGAACTCGCCCTCCACCAGCTACTACAAAGTACTACAAATGGGCATCATGCCGTGACTAAATGCACGTGTGCAGGCCATCTGTCCTTAATGGCAAGGTATAAACGTACCCCTAACTTCTAGATGATGAAGCTTTCCTTTGAGGTAAAAACTGATTTTCCTGGGCATCTTCTCTAAAAAGACAAAAGTCTTAAATAGGTTACTTATTTTGTCACCATACTTGCTTATGATTGAGTTTCTCACTTTGCTTTTCCCTTTATGGTAGAAAACAAGCTACCTAGATTTATTTTTTCTCAAGATTGCCTGCTTTCTGGGCCCTTTCTTCTTCGTCTCATCTACTCTTTCACCATTTTGCTCCACAGCTATCTTTTGGCTCCACTGATTTCTAATAAAAAAGATAGCATATAATAAATTTTTAGGTATTAAGGATAGAACAAATGAACATAGAAATGTAAAATGGTGTTTTACAAATTTGTATTTTACATTTAGATTTTCAAAGTAATATGATGACCATGCCACCTCTTTCTTATGCTCTGGAAGCTCCCAGCCGATGCTCCCGAGCCAAATAATAGTAACTTAAATGTAGATGAATAGCCAGTGAGACTGGAGGTCGTGAGCAGAGGGAGGTGTTGATTGATGGAGGGGGTGTCCCTGAGTCTCATATCTGGCCCTGCTCCAGGCACTATCCAACCTACTTGTTCCCGAAGCCCAGAAAGTAGCTGAAGCATGAGGTGATGATGATGATTGTCACCTCAGGGCATGGACTGTAGCGGTGGTTCTGCCTGGAACTGCAGCCATTTCTGTAATCATTTGAAACTTAAATCTTAAAATCTATAGTTTCTTAAATCTTAAAACCAGGTCCTCAGATTACATGATCTTGGTTAATTCTTTTTGCTCCAATCACAGTTTAGGAAATTTGGGAATGATGGGTAGTTTGATGAGATAAAAAGGAAGGGCAAATGAACTTTATTTGTGTAGTTGAGGAACCACCAAGAGGTGAATAAGTGCTATCTTTTCTCTATCATGTCCACAGTTTGCCAAGGTAGTAAATCATTAGAAAAGGCTTATTTTCTTTTTTTAGTTTAAAAAAAGGGGGAGGGATCTGCATTTAGAGTTAGGTGCTTCTGGAAAGCTAGCTGTCTGGCATCTGTCCATGGTGCTTGAGCACCAGTGAGGATGTTCTGAAAACTACAAAAATCTCCCTCCCCAAAAAACACGCCTCTGCCCAGCCTTGTGGGGTTGGGGATGGCAGGTGGGGAGTGAGTGTGGACAACATCACTAGAAGGAGAGGAAAAGATGGACTTTGACAGTTTTTTCCACTGTTAAAGTAAAACCCTAGACAAGTTGTCTTTTCAAAGTTAAGAGATTTCCTTTCATGATCTCTTCACACGATGTGCTCACTCATAAAAGAAGAAAAAGTAATTATACTCTGAAAAACTGCATGAGGTCAAGTCCTGTTGCTTTTGTCAATTGTCTTCTATCAGAGGTCAATTAAAATGATTAATAGTAATAAGGTGACTATCCCTAGGGGAGTTTCCCAAAGAAAAGAGAATTCCTTGCAATTGCCCCACCTGGTTGGGAGCATCAGATGGTTTTCAGGAGTTTTGTCTCAAAAAAGAAGAAAATTTTGATAGAGCACTGACTAGGTTTTGTCTTTACTTGGAAAAAAATAATAATTTCTGGAGAAATAAAGTAGGAAGGAGAAAAAAAATCTATCTAGCCAGTGTCACCTTGCTGGGTCCTTCTTTTTCTTAATTTAGATTTTCCAGATGTTCTTTTGGGAAAGGAGTGAGTGAGGATTCCACAGATAGGTCCTGATTAGGATCCTTTTATCAGGCAAGAAGGGAGGCAGATGAGACTTAAGAACCTAATCTCATAGCATTGATAACAAGGTGGAATAGAAATACTTACACTTTGATTTAGAAAGCGGCCTTTCAAAACTGGTGCTAAATATTCTATGATGGGTAACATGAAGAAAAACCGACTGGCAGACAAGGATGAAATAAACTTCAATCAGACTGGCTGAGGATGTGGCAAAGGGATTATTCCATGCTGAGCTCAAATGCACTTCTTTTCCTGAAAAGGGAGAAAAGAACAACAACCACAAAAACGAGTTATTACTCCAGAGCCCCATATACACTCATTCATCGGTCATTAATTGAGGGCCTACTAAATATTAGGTGGAGGGTGTCAGGGATTTAGAAATGGGTAATATATGATGCTGACTTAGGGGGCTGAAATTCTAGTGGCAGAAGTAGGTTAGGGAATGGTTATCCAGAGTGAGGGCATAGGATGTGTACAAGGTGCCGCAGAATCCCAGAAGACAGCCTTTTCCTCAAATGGAATGCTGTGAGGTTATTATTCCATGCAAGACTTTTCCTTTTAATCAAATTTGGTATTTCCTTCCATCATTGCAGGTCTCCCTCAGGTCACAGGTTACATGTACCTGTTTCTACTTTGTGGGAGGAAGGGGGAAAAATAATAATTTGTTCAGATACTTTTGCACTCAGCTTTGCATGTGGTTAGATTTTGTAAAATCCTGGCAGGGAAATATGTGGGAAAGGTACATCATCTACAGAATTTTTCTGATTTGGAGCTAAACCTGTGCAAGAGAAAGGAAATGTATCAGATCAGCTCCTGGAATGGAGAACGGTAGCTTTTTTTCTGCTACATACCTCCCAGGTTCTGCATTTTACTCTCCCCGCCCCAGAACATTTTTATGTTCTTGTAACCAGTAAGCCCAAAAGGAAGTGTGACGTTTTCCCTGATGAGGATATTTGAGTTTAGTTGACCCTGGGAAGCCTCTGTGGGCTTGACAGGTTGTGCCAGTTCTCAGGAGCAGAGCGCGAATGGCTGGTGCCCCTCCTGGTGACCTTCGCGGCCATCTGGGCCGGGTCTGCTTCTGCCCGCTTAGCCCAGCAGGGCAGGGCCTCTGCCGGGAGCTTGCAGATGCTTCGCTCCGACCCCACGTCCGTGACTCACTCCATCTGTTGGTAATTTGTTGTTCTGGAGTAAGGGTTTTTGCAAAGTCCTCCATCTCTGGAGTCCCTCCATGAGACACACTCTCTGACCAGTTTTCTGACACCAGCTTCCCATCTGGGCCAGGCCCCAGCATTGAGTCAAGCTGCCATGAATGTAATGATAATGTTCTTTGCACTTTAGAGAGCTTCACACCAAGTTCCTGCCCCCTCTCGAGCGAGTTACACTCTTTGTGGGACTTGTTTGAAGTGCAGCCAAGTTGGCAGCCATGGGCTTCCATTTTTACAAGCTCTAGCAGCAGTAGGCTGCAGTCCTTTGTGTCACCGTGCCATCTGCTTTGCTTTTTCCCCTCTTCAAACTGTAAGCAACATGAGCTACCTAAACCCAAAATGCACCCCCTCCTTTAAAACATATTTGCATGAAGTCAACCTAAATGACTGTTTTGTCTGTTCTAAGCCACATTCCTTTCTCATACCTCTTTAAGAATTTTATTTTCTCCAAAAATCTAGACAATAGTAATTATGACTATGTAATAATTTTTTCTACATACCAGGCACTGCGCTATATGTTTTATGTTCTCATAATTCCATTTTATCCTCCCAAAACCCAATGTAGGAGGCACCACTCCTATCCCTGTTTTGGTCTAGAAGGATATTGGAGCTCAGACAAGTAACTTACCTATGACCATGCCACTGGTCAGTGAGGAAACCTAAGTCTAAAGCCCACTGACTGACTTCTTAGTGCAAGAGTTTAACTTTTTTGTGTCCTTCCTCCATCTTGATAATAATTATCCAATGCTTTGAGTTTCAGTGCCTTTGACTGAGGTCTCAAAAATACCATCACACATCCATTGGCAATTCCAAGTCAATCACCCACCAAAAAGGAAATATTTATGGAGAAATCTACTGTGTGCCAGGCACCACACTGAGCCCTGAGTAGTCAGTTATGAAGAAGCCTTATTTCATGGAGCTTATAATATAGTTGGGGCTACATTTATTTATTTAGCAAACCTTTATATCCAACAGCGTGTAGTCACTGTGCTACTCTAACTGAACTTGACTTTGATGGAAGGTTCAGGTTTAGAACTATGGGGAAAGAGGAAAGAAATAAGACTCAGTTCATAAGAAAAGCAGGAAAAACTTCAACAATTATATTAATCAGAAAGCTTTTGGCTTCAAGTAACAAAAAACATGACCAGTGACTTAAAAAATTGGGAATTTATTTTCTCACATATAAAGAAGTCAAAGGGTAAGTGTGTCTGGTGTTATTTCAGTTGCTCAACAGTGCCACCAAGGACCTAGTTTCTTTCTAGTTTTCCAATCTGCCACCTTAGTATGGTGGCCTTTTATCCTCAAAGCTGTTGCCTTGTGGTTACAAGATGGTTCCCTTTGTTTCCAGAATTATTTTCTTGTAATGATATCCAAAGCAAAAAGGAAACCATAAGAGGAAAAGCCTTTCTCCCTACTGTGGACTTTTTATTGTTGTTTCTGTTATTTTTTTTCACTCTGGAAAAGGAGCCAGCCTTTCCTTTTTATCTTATTGGCTAGAACTTGGTAACATGTCAAGCCCTAATCCAATCATAATTAATCCTTTGGATCTGAAGTTGTGGCTTTTGCTTTCTCTTAAGTCTGGGGATCTCTACAAGCTACAATATCTGGGTTGTGTTTTATAAGGAATAAAGGATGTCTGTCATAGAGAGTTGGGTAGAAGCAGACACTCTAGCAATGGTCATTTTTTTTAGGCCTAAAAAAGCCAAGAACACTTGAAGAAACTGCAACAAGTGGGAATACTCAAGATGATGTTAGGAAAGATAGATCCTAAAGAAAAACTTCTGGGGGCACCTGGGTGGCTCAGTGGGTTAAAGCCTCTGCCTCCGGCTCAGGTCATGATCTCAGGGTCCTAGGATCAAGCCCCACATCGGGCTCTCTGCTTCGCAGGGAGCCTGCTGCCTCATCTCTCTATCTCTCTCTCTCTGCCTACTTGTGATTTCTCTGTCAAATAAATAAATAAAATCAAAAAAAAAAAAAAAGAAAAACTTCTGTTGTCCAAGAAGATCTTATGTTACCAGAGGAAAGAGTCCTTAGAAGGGAAAGGTAGGGGATAAAATTGCCACTAAGAGACATGAACTCCACATGACGGGCTTGCATTTGGAATGGAGAAGGACCAGTGACAACTTCTCTTTCATCTTAAATTTGGAGACTGTAGAAGTAATTAACAAGGCAGATTGACATCCAGTGGAGCAGCCTGAATGAACCTTGGTCTTCCAAAAGTCTTTATTGATCTGGGCACTAAGATACAATGATGAGCAAAATACTGCCCACTCACAGGCAAAAAAAAAAAATTATGTTCTTATCCATTTTCAATCTAGTCCAAGGGAATTATAACAGAAGTTAAAGTCCTCTGAAGGTTTTTTTTTTTTTTAGCAGATATTTAATATTAACACTTTCAGGACCCAAAGAACCAACAATGCTTACACCCACTGCTTGGAAAACCTGTGCTCTTTTTCTTTGTTGAGATAGACTGTGGTTGTAGCCTCAGAATATTGAGGTTGTGCATGCTTATCTATGGCTGCTTGCTGATGAGCTAAGAAGCCCCCTTGGCAGAGACAGGAGGAATGAATGGAGGAAGGACCATGTGTTCAACTCCCCACCTGTGTTACCATGTGATCTTGTTTCCCTCACATCTTTCCACTTCCACATCCATGTTTATGAGCCCATCTTACTTAGTAAATTTCACCTCCTTAATAGTGGGATGTGTGTCATTACATCTTTGTCTTTCCTGTGCTCTAGCATAAGACCTGACACACTATCAATGTTCAAAACGTAGATGTTGAACAAATGGATGATTGAATAAATGAAGTGGGAAGTTGGCCAACAGTGGCCCATATGTTTGGCCGTGTAGGCAACTGGAACTTATCAAGTACTCTCCTAGCTTCACTGTATTAACCATATCCGGCTTGGGATGTTTTACCTGATTAGAACTTATAAAATGTGTCCATAGGTGGGAGATAAAGGCAGGACTCCTTATATTTAGGTATGTGTAACATATGAGGGTCTGATAGAACTGAGTCACTACCCAAGCCCACTTACAATGTGCAAAGAGATGAAATGCACAAGAGGCAAACATTTATTCAAACTACTCATGAAACTCATGAAACTACTCCAGACCTCATGAATGAGACGGAGCCATTTTAGAGTCATGTGGAGCGTTTTTACCCTTCGGCCTGTATTCCTTGCTCAAACTAAACTTTTCTCAACAACTTTCCCCAAAGATCCAAACTCCTATTTGCACTGTCACCCTCTTCCCACTTCTGGGATGGAGCATTAAAAGACAGAAAGAGATGAGCCAGGCGAATAGAGTTTATCACCCTGCAACCCTGCTGTTATATCTCCTATCAAAGCTCCACTTTGTATTTCATTTCCTTTTATTTTTTATTCAGCAGACACTTCCACTGTGCTGATCGTGTGTTGCGTTCGAACTCTGTTAACCCTCACGACAACCCTGTGAGATAGATTCTATTGTTCTCCCCATTTTATAGATGAGAAAACAAAAGTGCAGAGCATTTAAGCAATATCCCAAGGTCACACAGCTGGGTCTTTTTCTGTGTAAACATATTTCCTCCTTTGGAGTAAAAAAAAAAAGTAGAGAGAAGGGCTTAGGGTGTGCAGGGTAATAGCAGTCTAAGGAGAACTGAGAATTCTCGAGACTTCCAGCAGGAGAAAGCATCCGAATCTCAGAAATAACAGAAGGGGATTCGAGCCACAGCAAGGGAAGACAAATTTAAGTGAATGGTAGGATTGGTACATGACATGAGAAAGGAAAACCAAAATCACATACATATCATAACAAACTCACATCAAAGGACATAATAATACATCTGTAACACCAACAATAAAGATAAAATTGCCATGCTTTTTTTGAATCTCTACTATATGGTGGCTTATGTATATATCTTTGTTCAATATTTCACAACCCTAAGAGAAAGACGGTATTACCCTCATTTTTCAGGTGAAAAAGTTAAAGCCACAAAGAAGTGTAATGAGTTGCTTAGAGTTGTACAGCTACTGACTGGCAGGGCCAAAATTTCCTACTGAGTTCTATCTTGACTCCAAATCATAGGCCATTTTTACTCCCTGAACAATCAAAGTTAGTGACCCCATGACATCAGGGAATGGATTAAGAGAATTCTAAATCTGTGTGTTAAGTCAATATGTGTCCAAGAATTGTCAGAACTATGGCACCTACAGATAAAACTAAACTAGTTGTTTGTTGTTTTCAATTGGGAAAACCCAAGAAAGATAAACCTAGCCACCCATTAACTAGATACAGAACACTTCCCTTTCATGCAAATGGTCATGTCATATGCACCTTGCAAGAGGAATATGTGTGACATGATGGCTGAGAATATGACCTCACTAAAACTCCTGCGGTATCTGTCTCTTAGACCAGGTTGTGTGTGGTCTGTGGAAGATGAAATGTTACTGAGCCTGACTCCTATCTGATGCTCTAGATGGATGATCCACTAGGGTTATTGGGTTCTGCCAACATTATTTCCAGTCTAGATCCACTAGTTTGTTGGCAGATAGGGCTGGTTCCTGAGACCAGACCGGAGGGTGTTTTTATTACGCCACGGGGCTTGAATCAATTCATGCTCTTCCTTTTAGAATGAGCTTTGGTCCAGCTTTTTGTCAGCTCTTGATAACAATCAGTTGATTGCATAGCAACAGTTGCATACGTTGATGCTAAGTCTTATTGAGTGCAGAATTGGAATTCTATCTAGGATATTCAGTTTATCTAGAGTATTTCAAGAAGATAATAAAAGCCAAATAATTCCAGGATGGGGCAGAAAGAGTGATACTCTGGGAATGCCAAGTGAAATTGTGGAAATAACATTGGTAGGAGTTTCAAAAAAAATAAAATAAAAGAAAGCCCATGCATTCTTGGAATTGGCAAGGTACTTCCCCATAATTACTTGGGACCCTAGTCTTCCCCATAAATGCTTGGGACCCTAGTCTTATCTCTCTTTGAATGACCTCCCAGTTAAAAATAACCAGATAAAATATCCTAGATTCCAAAATGCCAGGGATCTTTTGACCAGGTGAAGTCTCATCTTTCCAGATATCTGATGTTAAGTCACCTGAGATGAACCTGTACATTTTCTTTGGTAAAACAGTGGTAACATGGGTATTGTTAAAGTATGGATATAAGACAGTGGAGGAAGTAGACTTTCTGTACTTGCTGAAGAGGACAAATTATTCTATATTGACAGCTGGCTGTGGTTCAGAAGGATTACCCTAGACCACTGCCTTAATGTTACTGAGGATGCAATAAGAAAAGAAATCCCCTAGAGTGTGGAGGGAAAGTGGGATTTAACAGATGGAGATTTTCTTGAAAGAGTTGAGGTTAAAGGGGCATAAAACAGCAACAGTCACTTATCATGGATGCTTGCCAGGCTCACCTCTGACTGGGTGTCCATTCGGTTTGAACCAGAAAGTATACTCCATGCACACAACAGGGGTTATCAAGCCTCCCCTCTCTGGGGATGTGTGCATTTGAGCTCGTATCTCAGCTCTCCCCTTCTGCTCTCAACACAGACACAGCGAATCAATCACAACACTCTTCTCTACCATACCAGGAATTAGCATCAAAATCCTTCTCACCCTTAGTGCTCTGGGGATCCTCTCAAGCCATGACAATTGGCACATGAATTGAAACCTCTTTGCTTTCTCTGGTCCACGCTGTTAATGAAAAAATGAACAAAACAGCATCTGACCTCAAACAGTCCTCAGACTATTGAGGAAAACAGACCTAGCAACAGTGGCTTACAAAACTGCGGGATGAAATAGCAGGATTATACATTCAGTGGTGTGGGAACGCAGAAGGAAGAGTAGCTGTCTATTCCTGAAGGAGTGCTTCCTGGAGGAAATGAATATGAATGAGGGGAGGAGGAGGAGAGAATTCACTTCTCAGTCAAGGTGGGATCAGCATGGGAGCTCGAAATAGCACGGCCTATGAAGATGTTTTCTCAACCTAGGGTCTGAGTGGCGGAATGGCAAGGAGTGGGAGTGGGAGGAAGGCCTCAGGTCAGGAGCTGTCCCCCCCTTGATGGCCAGGTAAAATCTTAAGGATTTTTTTTTTTTTGGTAGAAAAACTCCTGGTCTGAGGCATGTGGATTCCTTGAGAACAATGAAATTGTTACAATGACCTCATGAATCCCCCATACACTGGGTAGCCCCTGAACATGTAAATGTTTCACATAGCTGTATACTCTTATGATGTCACTGCTAAGAACTCACAATGTGCTTGGAGCAGAAGATTCAGGAAAAAGAAGACTTTCCCCCTCAACACTTTAACCTGAAGTGCCACAAACAAAACACTGTGTGCTTAAAGGTACCAGATGGACAATTGATTTAATTGTGAAAATTCCTGTGTAAGCTGGGAAAAGGTGGGGAGTTTGGAAGAGTCCTGGCATCTGAACATGAACTCAGGGGCTTTTATGATCTGTTACATAATCAGGTTACTTTTTTTTTTGAAAAATGTATAAATTCAGTTTGGGTTCACAAGCTCATAGCATGTGTTACCACTATAGCCTTTTCCTGACAACCCAGAGTACTTGAACTTAGGTTCCAGCTCTGAGAAGTCATTATATTTAAATAAATACTCAACAAGGGAAATGTGCTTAGCCATTAATCTGACTAATAAGTCAACTTTGGAAGAAGAAACAGATATACAATGGAATATTACTCAGCCATCAGAAAGGATGAAACCTACCATTTACATTGATGTGGATTGGACCTGGAGGGTATTATGTTAAGTGAAATAAGTCAATCAAGAAAGACAATTATCATGTGGTTTCACTCATATGTAGAATATAAGAAATAGGACAGAGAAACATAGGGGAAGGGAGGGGAAAACTGAATGGGAAGAAATCAGAGAGGGAGACAAACCGTGAGAGACTCTTGACTCTGGGAAACAAACTGAGGGTTGTTGGAGGGGAGGTGGGTGGGGGAATGGGGTAACCGGGTGATGGGCATTAAGAAGGGCATGTGTTGTGATGAGCACTGGGTGTTATACGCAACTAATGAATCAGTGAACACTACATCAAAAACTAATGATGTCCTACATGTTAGCTAATTGAATTTAAATTTAAAAAGAAGAAACAGTTGGTAACATTGTTATCACTAAATCAGCATCATTAATGATCAGTGACCATTATCACTTTTAGTTGGAGGTAGCACCTCTCAAAGCCCAGGTAATAAACAAGGCTTCTGGATTTATTCTCAAAACATTGAACATTAGCCAGCCCTCTTTTCCCACATTAATATTATAATAATCACTTACATTTGTATAGGATATTATTTGGCAAATCACTTTCTCTCACCTACATTATATCATTTGGTGCTCACAATAACCATTCAGTGTAGATGGAAAAGTATTATTAAATCTATTTTAGTGGTAAGTATTGCCATTATCCAGGATATGGATTTATTTTCCTTAACAGATACCTAGGAAGGAAGGAAGGAAGGAAGGAAGGAAGGAAGGAAGGAAGAAAGGAAGGAAGGGGGGAAGGAAAAGGCAGGAGAGGGCAAAGGGGGGGAGG
>LNAC01000121.1:2663566-2775595 GCA_002007465.1 Ailurus styani
GGGCGGGAATGGGGAGATTCAATAAGAGTAGAGAAATTATGTGATAAAATCCTTAACGTGCTAGGAAGTTAATAAGATAAATGAAATTATAAATGAATAATGAAATGAAATAAGGTAAATGAAAGTGAAAGGCCCAGTTGAAATGGTAGTGGGCTAGTCTGAACTTGGATGGGTAAGATCAAAATGTTCAAAGGCATCTACACTTGCTTTCTTAGTTTTTTTCTATTGTTCTATAACAAGTTGCCAGAAACTGAGAAGCTTCAAACAGCATACACTTATCATCTCAGTTTCTGTAGGTCAGGAGTCCAAACATGGCTTCGCTGGGTCATTTGCTTTAGGGCATCTCATGAGGTGCTGTGAATGTGTCAGTCAGGGTTGGGGTCTTATGGGAAGGGTTGAGTGGGGAAGGGTCTCCTTCTAAGGCCATGTGGCCATTGGCAGGATTCAGTTTTTTCAGGGCTGTTGGAATCAGAGCCTCAGTTTCTAACTGGCTCTTGGTCAGAGCATACCCTCTCAGGATGTGGAAGTACCCCCATGTGGGCCTCCCCAGCGTAGCTACTTGCCTTATCAAAGCCAGCAAGGGAAGTAGCCTGCCAGCAAAACAGAAGTCACAATCTTATCTAGCCCAGTCATGGAAGTGACATCCCATCGACTTTACCATATACTTTAGTTAGAAGCAAGCCAGTGGGCCAGCCTATACTCAAAGGCATGAATAGCAGGAAGTGGGGATCATGGCAAACACATCTTAGAATTTTCTAATCTGGTAACTACCATAGGCACTCTTATGTATTTCTAAGTATTTGAAATGGGTCATGTCCCAAAAATTTATTTCTTACTCAGCTGGATCTAGAATTTAGTCTGTTTTTCTTAAAATGGAATTCGATTCCTGGATTTACCACCAAGTAAGGGTCCTTGAACCAGAATAGGCTAAGTATCATGCTAACCAAATTACTTTAGTCAATATTTATTTTATTTATTATCAAATTTTTAAAATATATTAAATATTTTTAAAGTATATTTATTATGCTTATTAAAATAAAACTTGTTATTCTATGAGGATATGCTTCCCAAATGTCAAGTTGAGATGTTGGGACAAAGTGTCCAGTTAACAGATCTTCAGCATAGCCATGTAGGGAAGTTAGGAGCTCTGTACTTCTGCCGTAGGGGCTCATTAACTATTTCACATGAAGTATATGAATACATTATTACCAAGCAAAATATTTATCCACAAGTTGATGTTTATCAATGATGCATTTAGTGTAGTCATTTCAGGAAGTCCCCTTGTACTTGTACTGAAAATCTAAATGTTTCAACAGGGACAGTAAATCATTTTCAGGGTCTTTCATAATGTGTAATTCAATTCAAATAGTTTTTAAATCCTTAAGACTAAACAAATCTTCCACTGCAGCAAACCCCGGTGCTGAAGTTCCTGGTCCTGGTTTGCTTACACTAAAACCCATGGGTTAGTAATGATGCCACCTCCTCTCCCGGCAGCTCACTGTGGAAGAATCTCCCCGTTAGGTTAGCAGAAGAAATTCTTTTGAATTTTTCGATTCATCAAAGACTGGCCCTTTTCCTTTTTGAAGTCTTCCCTTGGTTCCTCGCCATTGGGGAGTGCTTTGAACTCAGCCCCCACTGACCCTGTTTCCTCTTCAAAGGCTTCTTCCCTTCCATGCAGGGAGAAAATACCTTTTGAAAATGGGGGGTTCCTGCCTTCCATGGGTCTGTTGCAGTAAGCAGCAACAAACAACAATAATAATAAGCAGCAGTAGTAGGTATTGGTAATTTCAGAGAGATCTGGAGAAAATGTGGAAATTTAAGGAAAACCACTTTGCAGTGTTACTTGGAGGAGAGGGTATTTACGTACCTTATTCTTAATTGTGCTACAGCGTCTGTAACTTACATGAAGCAGGGAATGGCATCTAAAGTGGCCCATTTGTAGATGGTAACTCTGGCCCAGGTGGACATCCCAAAGACATTAGACATGGCAAAGTCCAAATTTAAAACAACTTAAGTTACTTAAGTAAGAATCTTCCTCAGGCACCTTAGTGCCTAGACCATATAATGAGTCAATGACCCAGCCATACTGATTATACACTTGTTTTGTTTCATATGTAAATACAACCCAAAGCTGAAAATTCCAGAGAATTGTTCTTTTTCATAGATATTGACTCATAAACTCATGGAGTAGTTATGGGTTGATTCTGTTGAGCTTTTTATTTTTTTTTTCCAATTTAAGTCACTGACTTAGATCTGTAACACTTTTAACTCTAATGAACTATATATTTGTTTTCTAAGGAAGATGATAATAGACATGATAGCTTATAAGGCAATTAAAAGTAGGTCCTTCCCACTCTAGAAGTCTCTGATTCTGTGATATCAAGTAAACTCTCAGGTATGAGCATTAACCAGTGCTCAGGAAAACATCACTGGTCTGCAATTAGCAACATCAATCAAACCACACTTCCTTCATATATAATAATGGGTCTTTCAGTCATGGGATGTATTAATTTTCTAGGACTTCCATAACAAAATAGCACAGACTGGGTGATTTAAACAAAAGAAATTTATTACTCACAATTCTAGAGGCTAGAAGTCCAAGATCAAGGTGTCATCAGGGTTGGTTTCTCCTGAGACCTCTCTCCTTGGCCTGCAGATGGCCACCTTCTCACTGTGTCTTCACAAAGGTCTTTGCTCTGTGTGGGCAGGCCCCTAATATATCTCCCTCTACTTATAAGGACTAGACCTACTGGATTAGGGCCCCACCCTTAAGATTTTATTGAACCTCAATTACTTCTTTCAAGGCCCTATCTTCAAATACAGTCACATTAGGGGTTGCGGTCTTCAACATACAAATTTAGGGGGGAACATAATCCAGTCTATAACATGAGGTTACCAACAACACCCATGGGTAGATTGAAGGTCACAACTAGCTTGTGAAAATTTATGTATGAGTGTGTGCATCTGTGGACATTTCTGGAGAGAGAGTTCATGACTTTCATGAGAATTTCAAAAGAATGCTAATAGGACACACTGTTTTACATCAAGTTTTCTAATTATTTTTCTAGGTGTGGATAATCCTCAAAAAATGAAATCCTTCATAAAGAGTCTATGATTCTATAAACTCTGTTGTTCCATCCTCTCTAGATTTTAAGGTATTTTGTTTGGCTACAAATCACCACTCTCTCTAAAGATTAAGGAATCATTGAGAACACAGTTTTTTATCCTGTTAAGATGACTAACATGATGATATTGTATTTTTCATTATTGTATACTTTTAGTGTATCTTCCTTTGGAAATGGTGGCTTATGTGCCTAGGAAAATTTAGTTTTATAAGTTAAATAAATAGCTGAGGTAAGTAAAAAGAATAGCAAATTAAAAAGCAATTATGAATTTAGGACATAATAATAGTATTGCAAAAATAAATAAAGTTAAACTTACCAATTATAGATAGTATTGTTCATGCCTATATAATGTGCAGAGGAAAGCACTGAAAACAAATGATCAGGGAAATAGACCCTATGGTAAAAACTGAAAGAAATTAGAATTTTTTAAATGGAAAATAGAAGAAGGCTGATACTTTAAAAATTACCCCTACCCTTTCTCCACATCTTCTAGGTCTACACCTTTATGTGTTTCCTATCATATTCTGTTCTCTGGGGCTACTATTTTTTTTTCAGTGTTCCAAGATTCATTGTTTATGCACCACACCCAGTGCTCCATGCAATCCATGCCCTCCTTAATACCCACCACCAGGCTCGCCTATCCCCTTAACCCCCTCCCCTCCATAACCCTCAGTTTGTTTCTCATAGTCTAGAGTCCCTCGTGCTTCTCCTCCCTCTCCAATTTACCCCAATTCACTTTTCCTTTCCTTCTCCTAATGTCCTCCATGCTATTCCTTATGCTCCACAAGTAAGTGAAACCATATGATAATTGACTTTCTCTGCTTGACTTATTTCACTCAGCATAATCTTCTCCAGTCCTGTCCATGTTGATACAAAGGTGGGTATTCATCCTTTCTGATGGCTGTGTAATATTCCATTGTATATAAGGACCATATCTTCTTTATCCATTCATCTGTTAAAGGGCATCTTGGCTCTTTCCACAGTTTGGTGATTGCGGACATTGCTGCTATGAAGACTGGGGTACATATGGCCCTTCTTTTCACTACATCTGTGTCTTTGGGGTAAATACCCAGTAGTGCAACTGCAGGGTCATAGGATAGCTCTATTTTTCATTTTTTGAGGATTATCCACACTGTTTTCCAAAGTGGCTGCACCAACTTGCATTCCCACCAACAGTGTAAGAGGGTTCCCCTTTCTCCACATCCTCTCCAACACTCGTTTCCTGTCCTGTTAATTTTGGCCATTCTACTGGTGTAAGGTGGTATCTCAATGTGGTTTTGATTTGAATTTCCCTGATGGCTAATAATGATGAACATTTTTTCATGTGTCTCTTAGCCATTTGTATGTCTTCTTTGGAGAAGTGTCTGTTCATGTCTTCTGCCCATTTTTTTACATGATTACCTGTTTTTTGGGTGTTGAGTTTGAGGAGTTCTTTATAGATCTTGGATATCAGCCCTTTGTCTGTAGTGTCATTTGCAAATATCTTCTCCCATTCCATGGGTTGCCTCTTTGTTTTGTTGACTGTTTCCTTTGCTGTGCAGAAGCTTTTTATCTTGAAGTCCCAAACGTTCATTTTCACTTTTGTTTCCTTTGTCTTTGGAGACATGTCTTGAAAGACGTTGCTGTGCCCTATGTTCTCCTCTAGGAATTTGATAGATTCCTGCCTCACATTGAGGTATGTCATCCATTTTGAGTATATCTTTGTGTATGGTGTAAGAGAATGGTCACATTTCATTCTTCTATACATAGCTGTCCAATTTTTCCAGCACATATACTGAAGAGACTATCTTTTTTCCGCTGGATATTTTTTCCTGCTTTGTTGAAGATTAGTTGATCATAGAGTTGAGGATCCATATCTGGGGTCTTTATTCTGTTCCATTGATCTATGAGTCTGTTTTTGTGCCAGTACCATGATGTCTTAGTGATCACAGCTTTGTAATATAGCTTGAAATAAGGCAACGTGATGCCCCCAGCTTTGTTTTTCTTTTTCAACATTTCCTTGGCAATTCGGGGTCTTTTCTGGTTCCATACAAATTTTAGGATTGTTTGTTCCAGCACTTTGAAAAATGCTGGTGGAATTTTGATCAGGATGGCATTTAAAGTATAGATTGCTCTGGGCAGTACAGACATTTTAACAATGTTTATTCTTCCGATCCATGAGCATGGAATGCTTTTCCATCTTTTTGTGTCTTCTTCAATTTCTTTCATGAGTGTTCTATAGTTCCTCAAGTACAAATCCTTTACCTCTTTGGTTAGGTTTATTCCAAGATATCTTATGGTTCTTGGTGCTATAGTAAATGGAATTGATTCTCTAATTTCCCTTTCTATATTTTTATTGTTCATGTATGAGAAAGTAACTGATTTTTGTGCATTGATTTTGTATCCTGCCACATTACTGAATTGCTGTATGAGTTCTAGTACTTTGGAGGTGGAGTCTTCTGGGTTTTCCATATCAAGTATTACGTCATCTGCAAAGAGAGATAATTTGACTTCTTCTTTGGCAATTTGAATTACCTTTTATTTCTCTTTGTTGTCTGATTGCTGTTGCTAGGACTTCTAGTACTATGTTGAACAACAGTGGCAAGAGTAGGCATCCCTGTCATGTTCCTGATCTCAGTCGGAAGGCTATCAGTTTTTTTCCATTGAGAATGATATTTGCTGTGGGTTTTTCATAGATAGATTTTATGAAGTTGTGGAGTGTTCCCTCTATCCCTATATTTTGAAGAGTTTTAATCAGGAACGGATGCTGAATTTTGTCAAATGCTTTTTCTGCATCAATTGAGAGGACCATATGGTTCTTCTCTCTTTTCTTATTGATTTGTTCTATCACACTGCTTTGCGAATGTTGAACCACCCTTACATCCCAGGGAGAAATCCCACCTGGTCATAGTGGATAATCTTTTTAATGTACTGTTAGATCCTATTAGCTAGGATCTTATTGAGAATCTTGGCATCCATATTCATCGGGGATATTGGTCTGAAATTTTCCTTTTTGATGGGGTTTTTGCCTGGTTTGGGGATCAAGGTAATGCTGGCTTCAAAGAAAGAGTCTGGAAGTTTTCCTTGTTTCTATATTTTGAAACAGCTTCAGGAGAATAAGTTTAATTTCTTCTTTGAATGTTTGGTAGAATTCCCCAGGGAATCCATCTGGTCCTGGACTCTTGTGTTTTGGGAAGTTTTTGATCACCACTTCAATCTAGATACTAGGTATTAGTCTATTCAGGTTGTCAATTTCTTCCTGTTTCAGTCTTGGAAGTTTATAGGTTTCTGGGAATGCATCCATTTCTCCTAGATTGCTTAACTTATTGGCATATAACTGTTGATAATAATTTCTGATGATTGTTTCTATTTCCTTGGTGTTAGTTGTGATCTCTCCCCTTTCATTCATAATTTTATTAATTTGAGTCCTCTCTCTTTTCTTTTGGATTAGTTTGGCCAGTGGTTTATCGATCTTATTAATTCTTTCAAAGAACCAGCTTCTAGTTTTGTTGATGTGTTCTACTGTATCTCTAGTTTCTAACTCATTGATCTCTGCTCTAATCTTAATTATTTCCCTTCTTGTGCATGGGGTAGGCTTAATTTGTTCTTGATTTTCCAGTTCATTAAGAGGTAAAAGAGAGTTGGTATATTCGGGATTTTTCAATTTTTTTTTGAGTGAGACTTGGATGGCTATCTATTTCCCCTTAGGACTGCCTTTGCCATATCCCATAGGTTTTGGACCAATGTGTCTTCATTCGCATTGGTTTCCATGAGTTGTTTAAGTTCTTCTTTCATTTCCTGGTTGATCCAAACATTCTTGAGCAGGATGGTCTTTAGCTTCCAAGCATTTGAATTCCTTCCAAACTTTTCCTTGTGGTTGAGTTCCAGTTTCAAAGCATTATGGTCTGAGGATATGCAGGGAATAATCTCAATCTTTTGGTATTGGTTGAGCCCTGATTTGTGACACAGTATGTGGTCTATTCCAGAGAAAGTTACATGTGCACTTGAGAAGAATGAGTATTCTGTTGTTTTAGGGTGGAATGTTCTGTATATATCTATGAGGTTCATCTGGTCCAATGTGTCATTCAAAGCTCTTATTTCTTTGTTGATTTTCTGCTTAGATGATCTATTACTGAGAGTGGCATGTTAAGATCCCCTACAATTAATGTATTCATATCAATATGACTATTTTGTTTAACAGTTGGCTTATGAAGTTGACTGTTCCCATGTTGGGGGCATAAATATTTACACTTGTTAGATCTTCTTGGTGGATAGACCCTTTAAGGATGATGTAGTGTCCTTCTGTATCTCTAACTACAGTCTTAGCTTAAAATCTAATTTATCTGAAATGAGAATCTCTACGCTTTTTTTATCACTACTGTTTTTTTAAGATTTTATTTATTAGCTTATTTATTTATTTATTTATGAGAAAGACAGAGAGAAAGAAAGGAGGGGGAGGGACAGAAGGTAAGAGAGAGAGAGAATCTCTAACAGACCCCCAGCTGTGCACAGAGCCCAAAGCAGGGCTCAATCTCATGACCCTGAGATCATGACTTGACCTGAAATCAAGAGTCAGATGCTTAACGGACTGAGCCATGTAGGTGCCCCAGGAGCTTTCATTCTTATTGCATGTCTGTGCTGTTGACTTTTTACAACTGAGCTTTAGATTTTCATTGGTCATTAATAAATTTTATTTTGGTAGATTTAGACATTTTTCTTGCCCAGTGATTTTTAATTTTTTTTTCTTTTTTGGCTATGAAGTTATTAAATCCAGACAAAATCTTTCATGGATGCCAAGTGGATAAAAATGGAACAAATAGCTAACATACGGTCAGAAAGTGTCCTGTTGAATATAGTATATTATCAATAAGATATTTCTCTAATGCAAAGTATACTCCATGGAATTCCATGGATGGGACCAGGTCCATCAACGGTTCTTAGTATATATTGCTTTCTTTATGTAGTACTCTCTATATATTGAGATTATCAGAAGAAAATTATGTTCCCAGTTTCTTGTTTTTTTATAAAGATTTTTTTAAATTTTTTTTATTTACTTATTTGACACAGAGAGAAAGATCAGATCACAAGTAGGCAGAGAGGTAGGCAGAGAGAGAGAGAGGAGGAAGCAGGCTCCCTGCTGAGCAGAGAGCTCAATGCGGGCCTCGATCCCAGGACTCTGAGATCATGACCTGAGCCGAAGGCAGAGGCTTTAACCCACTGAGCCACCCAGGCCCCCAAAGATTTTAAATATATTTATTTCCTCTGACTGCAGCCTCAGTAGTGGATGGGAAAATTAAGACAATGCTCACTTCCCTTTCCTCATTTGAGGACAAAGATGACAGGAGGGGCCTGGAAATCTTAAATCATAAAATTGGCTTTGGAAATATTTTCAGTCTTTGGTCTCATTTGCCCCTAAGTCATGTAGCTGGAGTCACAGAAACTAAATATTTAAGACAACCTATGACTTTCTGGTGAATGCCTATGTTGGAAAGAATCATTTTAAAGCTGCCATGTCATTTTAGCTGAAGTCACTGTGTCAGTTTCAAAGACAGTTGGCAGCTTACTGCCTTGATCCATGTCGGATGGCTTTTAGGGAGTGTTCCAAGATCCTGGGGTCCCATCTATTTTGTTCCTTTTCAATAGCACCTGAGTCATTAAAATAAAGTTTAAAATGTACTGTTTACTATTTAGAGAAAACTTGAATATTCCCAGGTAGCATAACTTTGTAAAAAACAACAGAAATAAAAAAATCACTGACCTCTTTAAAGAATTGAGAAAACCCTTAAAAAACAAATTAAACCTCTGAAATTAGTACAAATGCAATACTTAAGAGTCTTTGGGGTTTTCAGTGGGAATATATAACAGTTACTGCATGTGTGTATGGCTTAAACTATTAGAGTTAAGCATTTATATTTTTACAAAAAGTTTTATGCTTGCTTTTTTGGTTTGGGTTTGGTTTGGTTTGGTTCTCACAACATTTTGGCTCTAAAGGGCTCAGCAAAGAACTAAAATTGTGATGTTTTAAGTAATTTGCCCCTGGTCAAGCAGAGTTTGTGTCAAAGCCAAGTTGAGATTTTTTTTTTTAAGCCAGGCTTTTTTCTTTTCCTTTGTTTTAAGATTTTATTTATATGAGAAAGAGAGAGTGCACATACACTAGCACAAGTGGGGGAGGCGGGGGGTGGGGGCAGAGGGAGAGAGACAAGCAGACTCCCTCTGAGCAGGGAGCCCGACTCAGGACTCAGTCCCAGAACCCTGGGATCATGACCTAAGCCAAAAGCAGATACTGAACCAACTGAGCCACCCAGGCTTTTTTTCATCCTTTGCATTAACTAGCCAACACAACATCCCATGTTTCTTGGGTTGTCTGGTAGGTTCTGGATACTGTTCTAAGGCATATGGAGACAGAAAGATAAATCGCGGTCCCTCTCCTCACATACACACACTTTGTCTTGACCCCATGAGCTCAGTCAGTCCAACAGGCCAAGATAACCCCATTCATGAACTCTCATTCTTACTTGTGTCCAATACTGTCTGCGGAAGATGGAGACTTAATTCCAAACACATATACTGTGGTGAGAGGCTGAGTTCCCTTATGAACCACCATGTCCTGCCAGCTCTCAGAGTTAAGCATATCCATGTGCATCTGGTGTTGCTTTTTCTATTGGGATTTTGAAAGTTAAGGAGGGGAAGGAAAGGAAACTAGTAACTATTGAATACCTGTTTATGCCCAGCTGTGGCTTTTTATAATTTAGTCCTCATGACAATCCCATGTGAGTATTATTATCCCCATTTAACAGATGAGGAAACTGAGAATCAGAAAAGCCAAATAAATGTCCACAGTCCTTCAATTTAATCATTGACATCAGCAGTATTTGAATCTAGTTTTCTCCAAAGACAAAGGCCAGATGTTTCCCACTAGACTGAATCTTTTCTACACAAATGCTAGAGAATGCAAGCCCTCAATTTCTTCATCAGTAAAATAAAAACAAAAGCCTTTCACATTGTTTAATCTGTCATAAAATGGGAGAGTATTGAACATGCTGAACAAGTTCAAATGAGCTGAGTTCATTCAGCCTCTTCATGAATTGTGAACAACCAACTGGCAAATTATGACTCAAATCATCAATAGAATTAGTGTTTGCACTGACTCAGCAATGCTGAACTAAAAGTCATCCCAGTGCAAAGATTTTGTCTTAATCATTGCTAACATTAAAGAGAGCAATATCTTCTGTTCTCACCCACACACCCTTTTGTAAAACTCATAAAACTTTTGCTTAAGGATTTTTCTTCTCACACATGCTTCTTATCCTGCAGCCTCTGCTAACTTGTGAAGGTATTCCATGGACTTAATTGGCAGAGAAAATCAAAGAGGAACATGTGACTAGAATGCTGAAAGAAATCTGGCGGGGGGAGGTTGGGGACTGACATAGCTGAAGCAAAGAGCCACTTTGGTGATTGATTATAAATGAAACCTTACATTGAAAACAACTTGAGGAACAGTTAAGGAAAGGTCTTAAATTCTAAGCCTAAGAGGTTACATTGGATAATATGGACTAGCAGGATTGATTACACTATTGTCTTCCATCTCCATCAACTACTGATATGGCTTTTACCAAGGTCTCTGCTAACCTCCATTTGCCAGAACATCAGTAGACATTTTTCAGTCCTCATTTTGCCTTCTCAGTGGCATTAAATGCTACTGACTGCTCTCTCATATGTTTCTTCCTGTGGTTCCTTAATACAACATCTTCTGCCTCTCCTTGTATATCTCTGGCTACTTCCTCTACTGTGATTGCAAGCTCATCTTCTTATATGCAGCAAAAAACATGGAGTTCTCCACGGCTTGTTCTAGGCCCTCTTCTGGTCTTAATACATACTTTTCTCCTAAGTGAGCTTATCTACACCCAAGGTTTTATTTACCATGCAGCTAAAGCTTCTTTCCAAGCTGCAGCCTTACATGTACTTGATCATCATAAGGCTTCCTCATGTCTAATGCTCATAGCCAAAGTTAAGAATGTACCAACCCCACCCCCCACAAAAAGACCCTGGTCTCTTTCCTACCCAGTTTTACCAACAGAAATCTGAAGGGAAAAAGTCAGAATGACTCTCAGTGTCTTATTTGAGCACTTGTTTGGATAATGGATAGGGAACCCTAGAAGAAAAATAAGTTGAAAAGATGGCCAGTGATGAATTTAGCTTTAAATGTACTGCATGTGAACTGCCTAACAATTTCAGCACACTAAGATTTGGATATAGTGACCTGGAGGCCAGCTGACCAGTTTCTGTAGAATATGTGGGTCAAAGTCATATTGGAGAAGGGGGTAAATAAAGACAGTACGGGTATTCTACTCTTACAGACACCCCTCCCGACCCCCACCACGTCAGTTCAATATACATCACTGTACTCAGTGTCTATTAAATAGTTGGAATTTACTACTATCCTCTGATTTTCTTTAAGAGCCAGTAAACTTCATCCATCCATTCATTCATCCATCCATGATTGTAAATTCCCTGTATGGGCCCGTTAAGGCTACTCTATTTCAAGTTCACTCAAAACCTTCTGGGGTACTGTGGTCACAAGGAAGAATCAAGGAAAGATTACAGCTGGGAAAATAAAACAATGACAACACAAACATCTCTTGAGCACTTAACTCTGTGCCAGGTACTATGATGAACGTTTTATATACATTGTCTGATTTACTTACGAATACCATTAGGTGAGTTATTTTTTTTTAATTCCATTTTATAGATGTGCAAACTGAGGCTTAAATAAGCTGACTCTCTGCTCCAAAGCTAGAAGTACAAAGCTAGAATGCCACCCACATCTAACTTTGGAGCCCTTCCCTTAACCAGTTGCTTCTCATCTCACACCTGCAAAAGCTCCTTATTCATTGATCAGTACATTTTGCATAGAGAAAGCCCACTGTTGGCCTCATTCCTTTGCTCATTAAAATTAACAAACAAAAAAAGCATGGCTTTCTCTTTGGCTTCAGCTCTTTAGCTAAAGGGGAAGGGAAGAAAATTTAAAATGAGAGCCCCAGAGTTTCAAACACAAGCAAACAGCCTGGAGGTGACCTGGGAGCCTCATTGTAACCCACACAGAGTTGATGTTCCAGATGCGGAAAGAAGAAGGAAAGTATTGGTTGCTCTTTAATGTTGGTGATTTGCAAACCTTGTAAAGCTGGATTTGGGGGTGGTGTGTGAATGAATATTGGTGGCCTCGACCTAAGCAGGCAAGAAAAGTACCTTGGGTTAAATGTCAGAATCTACAGGAGAGAAGTATAAAGCTATTACAATAACACATATAAATTGTAACACCTTGGGGCGCCTGGATGGCTCAGTGGGTTAGAGCCTCTGCCTTCGGCTCAGGTCATGATCTCAGGGTTCCGGGATCGAGCCCCACGTAGGGCTCCCTGCTCAGCGGGAAGTCTGCTTCCCCCTCTCGCTCTGCCTGCCTCTCTGCCTACTTGTGATCTCTCTCTCACTGTCAAACAAATAAATAAACAGACAAATAAATAAATGGTAATACCTTTCCTCCATATAAAAATGTTCCTAATGCTGGAGTCTAAAGTGTCTCAATGCACCTGGAGAAATAGAATCACCTCCAAACTAACCCCACAGTGGGTCGAGTCGGCAGAAATGAAAAGTTAGAGGAACCCTCAGTCACTTAGAGTTGCCATTGCCTCTGGTGAAAAAGAGAAATCTAGTTAAGGGCACCTCCAATGAGAGCAATGAGCTAAGCAAACAGCTCTAACCTTGCAGTGACTTAAGGAACTTCTTGAAGTTCTTTTCCTTCCTTGATGTTAGTAGAGTAAATTTAAATTGGCCGGTAATCCTTGGACTCTGGGAAGAGCAAATGGTTAGTTTATGGTCAGTTTCTCTCAGTGATTATCTTTCAGCAAACGTGTGAGTTATGAGTGAGAGAGAGAGTATATAACCCATCCCACTGTCGAAAAAGAGACTTGAATAACACAGTCAAGTTGCTGCTGCTTAGAGGCTTTCCACAATCGCTTCAGCCCAGCCATGGATGTGGCAGCAAAATAAATAACAGGAGGCAATGGGAGAATTTGTAAGAGGAAGCGTTTTCATAATATGGTTTAGCAAAAAAAAAATCTCTATATTAAATCTACTTGCAAATTTAAGTTGTACCGGGGGAAGGTAAATGGGTTTATATAATTCAAGTAGCATCGGAAATATTAAATACTTCATGTTGCTAAAACAGGGTGACATCATCGCCAGGGTACTTTTTCTCTAGGAAATCGAAGGCTCCGTCCACAAGCGAGAGGTAGGAAGAATCATTTGCTGTGGGTAAGACTCTACCGTCCAGGCCCGCCTGGTTTTACGGTGATGCTGGAAAACAAGAGCTGCCCTCTTTTATCTTTTACTGTGTGTGAAGCTGCAGAGCCAAAGGGAAGCAGAGGCAGAGAAAATAAGGAAATTCTGAGAAGCTGTGGCCTTCACATGAAGGAAATTGCTGCCAGAAATCCCATTCACTTACTACTTGATCATATACAGGTTTTAGGAAGTAGGGATTCTCAAGGGTTTCGAGAATGAAGGAAGGGATGTTAGGCAGGATTAGGAAAAGACAGAGGCAGCCAATATACATCAGACAGAGCTAAAATCGAAGACTCATTTAAAAAAAGAAAAAAAGGTCTACAATCTAGCACGTGGAAGATCTTAGAAAAACATATAAAAATTATGCTTTCCCTTTGAGTTTCCCAGGGGACCAGAGACAGACACTCATTAAGGGACAACCCATGAGACTCATGCACAGTACACTTTTCTGCCTACACATTATCAATTTTTCAGCAGTTTTCAATGTGCTTGATTATTGCCATCCTGTCTAAGTTCTCCCCTTTCCATTTCTCCACAAACAAATCTGATTAGCTAGCCTGAGAGATCTATACATCACATGGCCACCCGAGGTAAGCAGGAGGCCATCCGCTGGCAGGGGAAAGTCACCAGGCAAGCATGTTGGGACACTTATGTCCCAGCAGACTGACTTGGAAACTTGAAACCGAAAACTCCAGAACTCCTGGCCATGGCAGTGAGCAAGAGAAATCAGATTCATCCATTGCCTCCGCTGGGTCCAGTCCTCTCTGACTTCACCGTGTATGAAGGCACGTGGCCTTGCCCCAGCACTGCTTCCGGTGACAAAGCATTTCTAAATGTCCTCCCACAAAGCCACAGGGATCCAGTAGTCCGTGATACAACTTTCATTTGATAGCGCTCCCTTTTCATTTTCTGTGTCCTGCGATTTTATCTGGTTTTCTTCCTTTCTTATCACTGACTTCTGTTTCTCCCTTCTCCTCACGGTTTTAATTCTCATATCTGGAATGTGCTCCTTTACACCCTGTTTCCTGCTTCTCTCAGCTTCTGCTGTAAGCTGAGCCCTATTTCTTCATATTTCTGTGTTTTCTTAAAAACATTCAAGTGTTTCTCCTTACATATGTTTCCATATACATTTTCTTTAGTGCATTCTTTAAAATTTTTCATGGAGGTATCTTTAATAATAAAGTCATATATGCAAATTAAAGAGCATTTGAAAAAGTACAAAACTGTAGAAACAAGAAAGATAGTCACTCATGGTCCTGTAGACAAAAGAAGTCATTGTTAACGTTATAATGTCTTCCTTTTAGGCACAAGAACAAGATTTTTAAAACTACATGTGATAATATAAGTAGTCTTTGATGTTCTTTGATCTCTAAATATGATAATATAATTATTTTTCTTGATATCTTTTAGGGGCTATGTAGTATTTTGTGCAGTAGATATACCTTAGTTTAAAAACCTTTCCTCTCATTGTAAATCATCATGAGAATTTTTTAATTATTCTGCTGCTGTAAATAGGGTTAGGGAAAATATCTTTGTTCACTAAGTTGAGGAAGGGTGTGTTTTTATCTTGTGCTTATTTGTTTTATTTAGGCTGGTTATTATTTCTTTAGCATAGACCCAGAAGTTCAATTACAGTCTTCGGGAAAGGGTTCAGGGCCCTTGATAATAGGGTCAGTTTCCGTCCAAAGCAGCGGTTGCCATGCATCCTCTGTCCAACATTCAGGAGTGTGCATTTTTCACCTCCTTCTTGCAACACAGAGTAGTCTTATTTTAAAAGAAAGACTTGCTAATTTAATATGTGAAAATAGTTTTTCACTTGAATGTCACTGCTTATTAGTAAGGGTGCATGTATTTCCATGAATTTGTTTATTATTATCCCTTATTCATTAGGTCTCTCACCCCTTCCCTACATTTCCATTACCTTGTGCCCCACACCGCTGCCAATTTCCTATGCTTTTCCCGAGTCCCTTCTGCTAGCTTCCCCCCGGCCCCCCCCCAAAGTTAGTTTTAAAATTCTTTTTTGTCTCATGTCCAGTAACTTGTGGGGCAGCGGGACCCAAATTGGATTTGAAGATCATTTTTATGAGTCGTTCTCAGCAGGCATCTTCAGGGCCCCAAGTTCATTTTTTGTCTCCCACTGTGAAAAACTGATTGGCAGCTGGTGACAGGCAGGGCACTGGTCCTTGGCACTCACAGGAAGCCCTGCAGGAGGTGCCCAGAGCCACGGCGGAGGAAGTGTGGCCAAGCCAGCACAAGGTGGGGGACCAGATGTCGCCCGATTATGTTCCATTGAAAATCCAAACAAAGCCCCAGATTCAGGATCATTTCCTTGAGACTCCCCAGTTGGAAACTGGCGCCCATCCAGAATCTCACAACAGCTGGTCTCCCCATGCTAGGATTTATGTATCTTGCAGAAAACTTTACCTGTGCGTTATTGATTGGTTTCTGTAAAGCAATCAAACAGTATCTCCAAGACCCAAAGCATACTGCTCTCTGCTGAACATAAAAAGAGACCGTATATCACTGAAACGCCAGCAGTCTTATTACAGGCTTGGGAACGCTGAGAAGGATGCGTTTTCCTTGTTATTTATGCCGTCCATGTTAACCCTGAGGCTGTATACTGACATTTGCAGCTTTGCAGTGACGATGCTCCACTCTAGTTAGGAGACTAAGCCCACCCTTTGGAAATAAATTATATTACAAAATAAGCTTTCGGGGACACCAGCAGATGAGAAATCGTGCTTATGCTTCTCATCATCCAGTTCATGTTGGGAAATCAGAGAGTCTTTCCAAAAGCTCATTACTTGTTATCGCCCAGGTCATTTGCATTTATGCCTTCAACTTCCCTCCTCCGAAGCGAGGTGAACGGTAAGCTTGGCGATTCCATTTTCTGAATATCAAGGAGGAAAACAAAACAAACAAAAACCACCCCCCCCCAAAACGGTATTATACTTGGTTGTCCTTGGTTGTGGTGAGCAGCAGAGGGAGGTTTTAATTTTAAAACAAAACAAGCATTTTTAAGAAAAACTAAATATTGTCAAAGCACATCAATTCATATAGGACTTAGCTAAGTATGTATTTGTGCCCTAAATCCAGGAACTAGAGTTTATGCGTTGGCTTTATAACTTACTGGCTACTTCTGCTGTCTTGGTCACCTGATGAGGTCTCAGCGACTGGTCTCTCTCTCTCTCCCTCTCTCTCCCTGTTTCTCTCCCACTCTCTCACCCTCTCTCTCTCTCCCTCTCTCCATCTCCCGCTCCCTCTGGCTGCCTCCCCGTCCTCAACCCAGATTCTCAGACCTCACAGTGAGATTTTGGAGCTAACCCTCTCCATTAGAAACAAACAAAATAAATTGTTTCCATTCCCTTAAGGAATGCGCTAAAGCCTTTTTTCCTCTTTAACATGGATGCAATTTAAGTTTGGCAAGAGCTGAATACAATATACCTCAGTGAGAGGGGAGAGCTTTGTGCACGAGACCCTTATAGAAAGACTGGCTCATCCTCCCTGTGAACTTAAAATGACAGAAAGTAACCCGGTCATGCCTTCGGCATCCACCGTGTTTCTGCAGAACCCTCACCCACTCCCTCATTGCACAAAGATGTATGAAGCACCTACTGTCTGAAAACCTCATGCGCATGTTCCTTCCTGGCTGTCCCTGCAAGGCCGTGAGGTCAGTGCTTCTTACAATATGTGATTCATTTGCTTCATCTCTAGCCCTGACCACACCAGGGGTGGCCAGGTATCATCCAGTGACATTTAGAATCCTGCCTATCTGTAATGCTCCATAGCTGATGAATTGAATTAAAAGGAATTAAGGATAAGACTGGGGCCATTCTCTGCAGGTATTAGACGGAAATCACCTGAGATGATCTGTCAAGAATCGGTCAAAGACAATAATATGACCAAGGACCAATTTAGGCAGAGCCAAAGAATATGTACATGACTCAGTGAAGCAACCTAGTCCTTGCCTCCCTCTCCTTCTCTTTCCATTTGTAAACCATCTCCTGCTCAAGCGTTTGACGGATTCCAACATCTCTGCTCAAATACCAGAAGCCACCTTGCTTCTTCTAGACTGAAACCATCATGGTGGGTCAGACCCCAGATCAGTTAAGAGGAAGGAGTCTTCCTCCACACCGAAGAAGGATTTATTTGAGTTTCCTTAACTAGAAGGATGCTTGATATTCTTAACACACCCTAGCTTTCCCTACTAATGTTTCATTCTTGGTCATATTCATAAATTTAGCAAAAGAGTTATTGAATCAATTTATGCTTTCAGTGTATTCCACTTTCGTAACCCCGAAGGTGTCCATTTTTGTAGAGCACAGCACACAGCTTTGGTACAACCCTCGGCTTGCTTTATTCACAGCCCTAGCATTCTGGAACTGGCTGCTATTATCTAGATCTCACAGCCCATAATGCTCCTCATTTTATACTGTGGAATCATCTTTCTCCTGTCCTTTCTCCTTCATCCTCTCCGATTCTTGAGAGTGAGGATTCTCAAGCCTCTGAGTGAGCTCTGCTCTCATCCTACTCTGTCCTTTAGGGGTTCCCATAAAACTTTGATCCATGACTACCAGAGCAAGAGGAATATTGAGTCAGGAAATTATGCTGGCTGCAGCAGGGGGTTGGTCGACCTACAAAAGCCGATGAACAGCCCTTGAAGGTCCAATATTCGTCCAATACGAGTGAGGAGGACTCCTGTGAAGAGACACAAATCTCAGTCATCACTAGGTACACTGGGGATTTTTCTGCTTACCCAAGATATCTGCACAATGGAGACTTGACTCCAAAGGGTCAAGAAAAATGGGTGTGGGGAACAGCCCATGAGCTGTGGTTAAGCTTACAAAAATGTATTTCTGTCCTCGATTAGGCTGCAGAGGCTAATGAAAATGTCAGGTTTCTTTGATTTGGCTGAACTCTGTGAGCTGTGTAGTAATACTGTTGATGTCATACTGATCTGAAGCTGGCCAAAATGTATGTCTTTGATTAATTATATTAAAATGGGGAGGATTATATGATATATATTGTTTGGAAAATAAAGTTGTTTAAAATACTGGTCTGTGGGTACAAATAACAAAACATAGGCCATAAGGAAAAATAAAACCAGGGGTCACTTTGTTAAGATCTAGATCTGGAGCCTGAAGTCTATTTCTTCCTCGAGAAATCCTTCTTGTATGCACTGTCTCACAAGAGAATGACTGGCATGATTCCTAGAATCTCAAATCCATGGTCACCAAAACTAGATGGTCTAGCCTATGCCTTATTCAGCTAAATAAATTGCTGAATAGCTACAAATTGATATCGAGTTATAAAGAGCATGAAGTGCCAACTATGCCCTAGTTAATAAGAAACCCAGTTGCATATCAAGGAGGCTGATCAGTCGTGCATGACCATATGTAAAATTAGAACAGCTGACTTTATAGCCCCCAGATAAAGGGGTAGTGAGGGATTTTACCTTATACTGACCAGCTTCTCGCCTCCTAAAAACGCACAGTTTGCCTCAATGCCAATGTCAGCGCATTCATAGACCTGCAGCGCAGCTGTGAACTGTCAGGCTCTCGTCATGGTAGATACTCCCTCGATGAATTTCATAAATAGAAGTTTCGTTAGCGGCACGGCTGACTCTATGGCCGAGACATGGAATGAGCCAGCAAACAAGACTTGAACGAAGACCATCCATATTCAGTGGAGGCGGTGATGTGACACCCAGGCCCCCTTTGGGACAAGGGTCTTACTTTGCCAGCAGCGGGGAGTGCTGCCCTCGTCAGTGCTTCCTGATGTTCTTTCCTGGAACCACCCTATCCCAAGGACACCTGTCTTGATAGAGGTCAGGTCCCTCCCCTGTGGCGGCCTGCACCCCGTAACTGGTCTGTGAGGGTATAAAGACCTGGCCCACCTACTCCAGTTCGAGGCAGCTCTGAAGGGCAGGGCCAGCTTCCGAGCTCACCATGGGTCAGCCACTCTGAGACCACATCCCAGGCTCCCTTCTCCCTCTGCTGCGTGGCTCTTCCTTCTTCTCCCCTTACAGGCGCTGATGCTCAGTAACTCCTCAATAAACCTTCTGCATGCTGGTTTCTATCTCAGTGTCCACTCCACCGGGAACCTGACTTACAACACTGTGACAGCCTGGTCCCCTGGGACCAAAGGTGATGGCGGTTAGGAGTGCAATGCTGTCGTTTAAAAGGCAAGCATGAGAACAACTGAAGTGAAAAAGACAGACAGCATCAAGGCCGACAAGGATGTGGAATGCGTGGAATTCTGTACACCACTAACAGCAGTATAATTTGGTACAATCACCTTGGAAAACTCTCCGGCACTGTACATCCTGCAACTCCTCTCCTCCGCATACAGCCGAGAAAAATGCAAACATGTGCTCACCAAGAGAAGAACACATAAGAATGTTCATAGCAGCCTGTTTTCTGAATGGATCAAACTGCAAAGAAGCCACAGTGTCATCGACAGTAGAATAAACAAATAAATTGTGTTGTATTCACACAATGGAGAGCTATACAGCAGCGAGAATAGAAACGCACAACTCTAAGTCTCAACATGGATGAATCTCACCAACGTGATATTGAGCAAAAATAGCCAGGCACCAAAAAAAAAATAAAAAATACATACTGTATTGCATTCATATAAATTTTAAAAAGAAACATAGTTACTTTGGTGTTCAAAGTCAGAGTAGTGGTCCCCTTGGGGGGGATTGGTTGTGATAAGAGGGGATATGACAGGGATGTGATGGGAGCTTCTTGATGCAGGTGCTGGTTGTGGGAGTGAGTTCACTTTGTGAACACTTCCCCAGACACGTACTATTTGTGCACTATATGCCTTATAGTTAAGATGAAAGTTTACGGTGAGGGAGGAAGAAAGGGCAGATATAAGCCCTGGATACAGAAGCGTATCATCAAGGATGTAGACACGAATTCTCAGGACTTAGGACCCCTGCTGTGGACTGCTGCAGATGCTTACAGATGAGGAGCCTGGGGTCCAGAAGGACTCCAGCTGGCTTGAAGTCATGGAGACCGCTAATGGTGAATGGCTTCCTGGCTCTTCTTCTATATACATTTATAACCATCAACATTACTTGGTGTAGAAAGTGTGTCATTTTCTGTTTGCAAAACCAAATTAAGAGGCTACAGAGAAAAGTTTTGAGCTATTAAATTGTCACTTTCTCCCTTGACTTTTCCCTGTAGTCTTTGGGAGGACATTTGAATAATCTGTGCTGTGAAGCCTTCTTCTGATTGGATTACTTTATCTCATGGAATCATTGTGAAAAAGAGCTAAGTTACAGCTTCTTTGTCTGCATTTAAAATAATGTTTCTGGGCGCCTGGGTGGCTCAGTGGGTTAAAGCCTCTGCTTTCGGCTCAGGTCATGATCTCAGCGTCCTGGGATCGAGGCCCGCATCCGGCTCTCTGCTCAGCAGGGAGCCTGCTTCCTCCTCTCCCTGTCTCTCTGCCTGCCTCTCTGCCTACTTGTAATCTCTCTCTCTGTGTCAAATAAATAAATAAAATCTTTAAAAAAAATAATAAAATAAAATAATGTTTCTGTAAGACTTGAATTTAGTTTAAAAGATAATCGATATAAGCTTCAATATTAAAACTGAAATCTGTACCATTCCTTAAGTATGCTATGTGCACGTGTCCATTTGTACCTGTGCGCATGTGTGTGCATATGTTTGTGTGTACATGTGTGTATGGGTGTGTTTACACGTGTGTGCATGCACAGATATATTTGCATATATGCATTTGCATGCACGTGTATGTGCATGCACATTCTCTGTTAACATGATGCCATTTACTAGGTGCATGTCTCTCTCCAGAGACTCATAGTTTTCTGCTTTTGATTACACTCAGACTGGTCCAAAACCCCTCTGAACTCATCCTAATCAACTTGGAAGCCACCACGCTCAGGCATGAAGCTGTCAAATGTGAGTGTTTGCAGATGTCCGTGCAGGATGGCAGGCATCCAGGAGGACAGATCAAGGCTTAGTCACTGAAACACGCATGCCAGGGCATCCCAGCTCTGGAGGGCCATCGCCGCCGTAAGGAAAATGTGTCGTGACAGTAAATCAATAACCTCTTGGAGACGATTCGTTTCTGAAATATCCCTGATTAATTATGCCAGCGTATGCTTGGCAACCATACTTTGCTCCAGCTTTAACCCAATGCTTTTTGCATGAAGTAGGATTATAACTGTTTCTCATAAGTCAAATTTGACATTTCAAATCAGGCTTTAAAGGTTTGGGTTATAGATTTTATAATGTCTTCATGTCAAACATAATTGTTCTTATTGCTGCTGGTAGACATTTGCCGATCAATCAGAATAACATTTATTTTATCATAAGCAAGGGTAAATTAAAGCCACTTGGAATCATTGTGCTTGGAGACTCAGTGAAGAAGTCCTTTAGGAAAAGGACAAGAGCCATATATATAATCTTCTCAATAGATGCAGAAAAAGCACTTGACAAAGTGCAGCATCCTTTCTTGATTAAAACTCTTCACAGTGTAGGGGTAGGTGGAACATACCTCAATATCATAAAAGCCATATAAGCCCACAGCAAATATCATTCTCAAGGGGAAAAACTGAGAGCTTTTCCCCTTAAGGTCAGAAACATGCAAGGATGTCCATTATCACCACTGCTGTTTAACATAGTACTAGAAGTCCTACCGTCAGCAATCAGACAACAAAGAGAAATAAAATCATCCAAATTGGCAAAGAAGGAGTCAAACTCTCACTCTTTGCAGAGGACATGATACTCTATGTGGAAAACCCAAAGACTACACCTCCAAATTGCTAAAACTCATACTGGAATTCAGCACAGTGGCAGGATATAAAATCAATGCATAGAAATCAGTTGCATTTCTACACACTAACAGTGAGACAGAAGAAAAAGAAATTAAGGAATCAGTTCCACTTACGATTGCACCAGAAACCATAAGATACCTAGGAATTCACCAAACCAAAGAGGCAAAAGATTTGTACTCTAAAAACTACAAGACACTTATGAAAGAAATTGAGGAAGACACAAAGAAATGGAATAGTTTCCATGCTCATAGATTGGAGAATAAATATTATTTAAATGTCTATAATACCTAGAGTAAAGTATACATTCAATGCAATCCTTATCAAAATACCATCAACTTTTGTCACAGAGCTGGAACAAATAATCCTAAAATTTGTATGGAACCAGAAAAGACCTCAAATATCCAAGGGAATGTTGAAAAAGAAAACCAAAGCTGATGGTATCACAGTGGCAGACCTCAAGCTCTATTACATAGCTGTCATCATCAAGACAATATGGCAAGACAATATGGTACTGGCACAAAAACAAACAGATAGATCAATGCAATGGAATAGAGAACCCAGAAATGGACCTTCAACTCTATGGTCAACTAATCTTTGACAAAGCAGGAAAAAATATCCAGTGGAAAAAAGACAGTCTCTTCAACAAATTGTGTTGGGAAAATTGGATATTCATAGGCAGAAGAATGAAACTGGACCATTTCCTTACACTATACACAAAAATAGACTCAAAACAATGAAAGACCTAAATGTGAGACAGGAATCCATCAAAATGCCACAGAACACAGGCATCAATCTCTGTGACCTCGGCCAAAGCAACTTCTTACTAATCACGTCTCCAAAGGCAAAGGAAACAAAGGCCAAAATGGACTATTGGGACTTCATCAGGATAAAAAGCCTTTGCACAACAAAGGAAATGATGGACAAAACCAAAAGACAGCTGACAGAATGGGAGAAGATATTTGCAAATGACATATCAGATAAAGGGCTAGTATCCAAAATCTACTAAGAATTTTTCAAACTCAACACCCAAAGAACAAATTATCCAATCAAGAAATGAGCGGGAAACATGAAAAGAGGTTTCTCCAAAGAAGACATACAAATAGCCAGTGATCTGAAGGGGCACCCGCACCCCAATATTTATAGCAGTAATGTCCACAGTGCCAAACTATAGAAAAAGCCCAAATGTCCATCAACAGATTAATGGATAAAGAAGATGTAGTGTATATATATAACAGAATACTTCTCAAAAAAATAAAATCTTGCCATTTGCAATGACGTGGATGAAACTAGAGGTTATTATGCTAAGCAAAATAAGTCAACCAGAGAAAGACAATTATCAGATGATCTCACTCGCATATGGAATTTAAAAAACAAAACAGAGGATCATAGGGGAAGAGAAGAAAAAGTAAAACAGGATGAAATCAGACAGGGAGACAAACCATAAGAGACTCTTAACTCTAGGAAACAAACTGAGGGTTGCTGGAGGGGAGGGATGTGGAAGGATGGGGTCACTGGGGGATGGACATGAAGGAGGGCACAGGATGTAATGAGCACGGGGTGTTATATAAGACTGATGAATCACTGACCTCTACCTCTGAAACTAATAATACATTATATGTTAATTAATTGAATTTAGATTTTTTGAAAAGTAGGTTCTGTAGGATCACTGAAATCTACTTGTATACTCTGATGGAAGAGTGTGATGAGATTATGAAGGTCACTGAAAATATGTTCCTGTTTCTCACTTCAAAAAATTAATAACTATGTATTTTGTGCATATGCAACTTTAACTTGGTGACTTAGTCCCATATGAATATGGTTTAGGGCAAAGTAGCCCCCTTTTTCTGTAATAGAAAATTACAACTTTTGTGCTTTCAAGACGAATGTATTTTTTTTAATTTATGTGTGTATTGTATCCAGGAACTTATTTTTTATTCCTCTTAAATTGCTGGGTTTTTAAATAACAAAGCTAATGGAAAACTAGGATTTATTTAAGAGAAAGTCATATTATCATGGTCCTTGAACACAAGTTTACTGAGACCCTATTAAGTTTCCTGTGCCGTGCAGGGAGCTAAGCATACAACGACCAGTAAGTTCTGTTCCTTCTCCCTAAAGAACTGTTCCCACTGCATTGGGGTCTCCTTCCTTCATGTTAACTGTAGCATTATGTGATATATTAATGTATTATATAATCAACCCAGCTTGGAAATGCATTGGCCTACAAGTACCCCATCACTTCTTTTAATAATAGGCCATTGAACAGAACTGGTCACAATGGCCTCATCTAACTGTGGAGGTGCAAAGAACCATGATGGATGATTCTTTGGTGAGCAGAAAATGACCCTGTCTTAAGTATATGCTACAGAGAAGGTCCCAAACATCAGGGGGTTACACGCAGAGAGAAGAGCATGAGCAAAGGCATGAACACATGAGGGCTTTGGGGGAAACAGTGAGAGTTACTAGTACAGAATAGTCTGCGGTTAATCTAGAAAAATAGGTTAAATCTAGAAGTACAAGCCTTTGAAGGCAAGGCTAAGAAACCTGGACTTTGTTCTGAAGATCACGAGGAGGTTTTAGAGAAGGGAACCAAATGGTCAGAATTGTGTTTTTAGAGAAATACCCTTACAGTGGAGGATGCTGATGTATATGGCTAAGTGGATTTTGCTGAGCTCAGAATAATTTTTAAGAAGCATGCAAATAACGTTAGAATCCTAGTTTCTTATTTTTGAAGTTTCTTTTTTAATTTCAGAGTGCTAGTAACAGTGGGTTTTGTTTTCTATACTTGCTCCCTAAACTTGTCAGTTTAGGGATCATCTTGATCCTTAAGAAAGTTTTAGGTTTTACTGACTACAGATACACACAATTACGTTTCCCTGGCTTTCTCCGTGTGCCACATCTCCCATGGCTTTCCCTTCCACCACCCCTCACCCCACCCCCTAGAGTGTTTTTCCAAACTTCAAAACACTTTTAAGGAAGGTTGGCCAAAGACAAGACAAAATGGTAGCATGAATAGCCACTCAGAAAAAGAGAGTGTCTGTGTCAGTGGATTGGGGTTATTCTTCCCCCTTCCCCTTTGGCTAACTGAGGCCCTCAGTACAAGTGGGATTTACCCCCAACCATGAGCCAAAAGTCTGGTCTGATAGTCTCACTTATAAACTTGAACGTAGACCCATTCATCTCTCAGGCCCTGAGATCTTCCCAAGGTGAATGGGTGGTTGAGAGGAGACAGGTTCCTTCTCTTAGGAACAGCCAAAAACCAACAGGTACCCTTCTCCGATACCTGTTCTTCCACTAGCTATTCCCATGTCCATGTCCTTCTGCTCCAGAGGTGATATAGCATCCTGGTTAAAAAGGTGGCTCCAAAGCCAAACAGCCCAAGTCTAAGCCCAAATCCACCACCTTCCAGTTGGCAACCTTGAGCAATTTTCTTAACTTCTTTGGGCCTCAGTTTTTCTAAAATAGAATTGATAATGATATATGCCTCAAAGGATCGTGGTGAGATGTAAATGAGCTTTAATCCATGTTAAGGACTTACTACAGTTCCTGGCATGCAGTAAATGTTAGACAGTATTATTTGGCAACATGTCTGAAGTAGGAGATCTCACAAAATAACTTTATTTTTTTGCATATACCACACAAACTACTTTTACTATAGGATTTCATATAATCCTCATGCAACCCTAATGAATTTGGCCTTTTCTGAGGTGAGAGACTTCAAATCTGTATGAGCCTAATTTTTTTATCTTATTTTACTTAAATTAAATTAATTAAATATAGGGTATCATTAATTTCAGATGCAGAGTTCAGTGATTCATCAGTTGCATATAACACCCAGTGCTCATCACATCACATGCCCTCCTTAATGCCCATCACCCAGTTACCTCATCCCCCCACCCACCTCCCTTCTAGCAAACTTCAATTTGTTTCCTAAAGTTAAGAGTCTCTCATGGCTTATCTTCCTCTCTGATTTCATCTTATTTTATTTTTCTCTCCCCTCCCCTATGGTCCTCTGTTTTGTTTCTTAATTTCCACATATGAGTAAAACCATATGATAATTGTCTTTCTCTGGTTGACTTATTTTGCTTAGCATAATACCCTCCAATTCCATCCACATCATTGCAAATGGTAAGATTTCATCCTTTCTGATGGCTGAGTAATATTCTTTTGTTTATATATGTACCACATCTTCTTTATCCATTCATCTGTCAATGGACATCTCTATGAGCCTAATAGAAAAGCATTCCCAAGAACAGTCATCTATGGGGTTCAAGAATCTTTGCTCTGTTCTGAAGTATATTTTAAGGACCTGGACTCCTGAGTGGCACAGAGTAGGAGTACTGTAAGTTTTTATTGACTGAAAGAACAAGAAAACAAGCCTGGGAAGCAGTGTGTGTCACTCTGTGAAAGCATGGGTTTTGGAGTCACGTAGATCTGAGGTCTCATGCTGGCTGCACCATTTAGTAGATCTGCATGACCTCTGACAAATTCATCCTTCCCTGCTTCCATTTCCTCATTTATAAAGTGAGTGTGAAAATAACTTGCTTCAGAGTTGCTGTTCTCACAGCACAACACTGGAGGACACTGTCTAGCATAAAAGTGAGCCTATACTAGGAGCTCAGTAAATTACTGAGTATTCACTTGCTGTATATTCAGTATTTATGCACATAAATTAATAATAGGCAAAGCAACACAAAACACAGAGAGATGAAAGAAATCATGTTTATGTGTTTATGTGTCAGATATATTTGGGAATATTTAAGACTGGCTTTCTTTTTGTTCTTTTCCCTCCGTTGTCTTCAGCATTATGGTACTCACTAAAGTGAGAGAGAAAAGAGCAGAACGGGGACTTGAATGGGGGAAGCTGCAGAGAAGGAGGGCAGAAAGCAGGCTGAGGAAGTTCTAGAAGGAAGTCAGGGAGAGAAGGGAGTCTGTTCCATGAGAAAAAGCCAGGATAGAAGACTAGAAGGAGGGGGGAGTGAGTTGGTAGAGAACTCTCTCCTCTCATCAATCCACCCTCCGCTCTGCCTCCAGCTTGCTCTTTCTACGGTTAACATCCAAGTCCATTTCTCCTACGTCATCTACATCAAACTCCATGGAAGGAGTCTAAAAGCCTCTACAGGTATCTCTGCTTCCTACAGGACAAAGTCCATTTTAAGCCCTCCATGATTCGGGTTATGCCTACCTGACATGTCTGAACAGAACTAGTCATTCTCCTTCATGCCCTACAGAGGTGACAGACCTCTCAGTGATGTGTGCTGTGCCTTCACACACTCTTTGGCTCTGTGAATGAACATCTTCCTTGAAGCCCTAGTCACACTTAAAGACCCAGTTCAAATGTCTCCTACCATGTGAAGTTTTGCTGTGTCCCCCCCACCCTGAGCAGACCAGATCCCCCCGGGGCATCGTACCATCACAAGTCTGCAGGACTGCGAGGGTCTCATCATACTATACCCCTTTGGCTGTCTGAGGACAGTAATTAGAGGTGCTATTCTGTGGGAACTGCAGACACTCACTGTGCAGCGTTCATGGAAGAAGTGAATACAGGTCACTTTCAAGTTGCTTTTACAATTTAAGGTACAGCCTGGGTCATCTCTGGCATCACATTCCTGAAAAGAATTCTTTCTGGTGGACCACTGGCTGCTGGCTCTGCCCTGAAGCTCCCTAACTGTGTCACAAATCTTTAGCACCCTGTGGATCTCTTCCTTAGGAAGACTCAGCAAGGGATATTAACTGGCCTCAAGTCATCTTAAAAATGCTTTTTAAATGCAAAAGTAATAGCCAGTAAAATGGTGCCACTGTCCCCCTGTAATTGTTTCTATGATGCACTGTTTGCTCTTAATTGCAAAGATATGCCTGTCTTGGTGTAAGGCATGGTACAATTTTGTTTATTTGACCTAATTATTAGAACCATATCCTAATGGTGGTTGGGGCTAAGATGAGGACTGGGTGAGTCCCACATTGGATACTGAGCTCATGAAGAGTTTTGGAAGTGCCCGGAACATACTGCACTCGATAAATATTGGTTCTATTTGAATCTAAGTTTCTGACCTTCAGTCACATTTCTAACCTGATTCTTTTATTATTATTATTATTATTATTATTATTATTATTTAATTTCAATTAGCCAACATATAGTACATCATTAGTTTTTGGTGTGGTGTTCGGTGATTGATCAGTTGCGTATTCTGAGATGCCTGTGTAAGCCAGCAAAAACAGCCATCCACCACCACAGCACAATCGAAAAAGCTCTGGCATTTCTGGAAGGGTTCTATGTCATTATTGTCCATATTGTGACATAGCCTCACTAAAAGCAGCACCTCAGCCCTCAGGAGCGGGAAGTGTATGCCAAGGGAAGGCTCCATCAGACTTGTGGAGAACTGGAAGCTACCGTGGTTAAGACTGCAACTCACTAAAATCTCTCTGCTGTGGAAGAGAACGAGGGAGGATGACAAATTTTGAGCTGACCAATTAGTAAAATTAATAAAGGACATTTCTGGTGACAGGATAAAACATGTGGCAGGTTTCCTGAGTTAAAAATTTAGGTGTCTTTGAGCCTGCATCGGCTTTGTGTCTTCCATGCCTGGGATGTCATGGGCACCTCCTCACCTCTACTGACTCTGGATTTACAGTTGCCCCGAGGGAAGATCTGCCTAGCTCTGTGCATGTCCCCACCCAGCCCTGCTTCTCCCTGGATTCATCAAACATTTGACTTATTTGGAGAGCCCAGAGCTTTGCAAAGTTCAGAGCAGCCTGCGTTTTGTGGTTTGGGCCAGTCATCTCTGATACCATCTTTTCTTACATTTTAGATCACATTTTGCTAATATGAGGGGCTTTATCTTCAAACTCAGAAATTCCTTCTTGCTTGATTACAGAATAAGATTTCTCACTTTTACTATCCCCTGTTTAATCTACAGGTGTGGGGTGTGGGGAGAAAGCAAAATATTGAAGTTACAATATGGAATGTACAACTTCCTGTATCTTAGAGGAGTTTTCCATGACATTTTTATTTGCGATAGACCTGTAAATTGTTAGGACACTTTAGGGGCTCACCCTTACCCCATTCTGCCAGGAAGGCCTTGTCATTTCTCCAGCTCTGCCAGCAGTCTAGGTCACCCCAAGAATGCAGGTGCATGGTGACCACTGTGAATACAACCATTCTTCCGCTTTCTATTTATGGTCAAAAGTGGTCATAGGGATATAAGAAACCCTAGATCTCCTGACAAACACAAAGACGAGAACTGTGGTTCACCTCCATGGGGACCATTGTGAGCTCTGCTCCGTATCCAGCACACCAGACACCCTGAAAGCAAGGCCCGGCAATCTCATTTTTAAGAAGGTTACCTGGTGATTTGATGTACACATTACTTTGAGAACACACCCAGAGGTCTGCCTGTGTCCCCCAGATGCACAGAGGTGGACCTGGGGCCCCCAGGTTTCTTATCATCCAGCCGAGCAGGGGCTGGTAGGTCGTCCTTCACATTCAGAAGCCAGTTTTGCCTCCAAGGAAGAAATGATTTTTGTCTGGGGTTCATGTGGTATGGGAGCTATACTTTCCTATTAAAAACTATTTTGGAGAGGAGGAAGACCTGAGAAATGGCAGTTGAACATACTCTTCAGATCTTGTTTATTGTTTTTTGTATTGTACAAAAACAGTATTCTAGCTTCGAGAGCTCTAAAATCACCTTGAGCAAGTTCCCTAATTCATTCACACTGCTGGCCTGATTCATGCCAGCACACAGCATCATTTTATCCTTCCATGCATTCCCCAGCAAAGTCATTCTAAGACTCCCCTTCCGGTGTAGACCACTGATGGCCATCACAGATAATCAAAATGTCTTTCCTAGGAGTGTGTCCAGATCCTCCTGGCCTTGTAAATCCATTTCTTTCATCCTGTTAAATACCCTTAAATTCCTCCATCAATACCTCAACTTCCTACTCATCTTTTCTCCATTTTTCTGGCAAAAGAACATCTGTTCATCAATCAAATAATTTAGCACTTGAAAGGTAGAGCTACAACTCAGGGAAATCTATTTCAGTGCATCAACAGTGTAGCTCTGATGATAGATAAGATAATTTACGTGGCACAGGGACCAGGCATTAAGCAATATTGAATCAAGTAGTGAAAAGGTAATTCCCTCTCAATTATCTTTCAATCCTTCTGATTCCGTTTAGGGGAGTCTCTATCTCATGTCTTTAATGCCCCTCTAATGCTTACTAACCTCTCTACTGAACACATCAAGCTCAGGCCTCAGAATCAGAGCCATCAATCAGGCCCACATATCTAACGAATATTTATTGAGATCAGTTAGTTTTCATTGTATTTGTTTTTGTGATTGTCTTCTATCAAGTGATACTCTGTTTATGACAGTTTATAAGTCTCATAAGTCTCCCATTAAATACATGTATTTTTTAAATCTGAATTGAATAAGAATACTTTTTTAAAAAATCAGGTGGCATGGGACAGGGCTAGAGTATGATTTTTGACTTTTGTAGGCCCTAGGCACTTTGCATTTTTGGGTCCTTTCTGACATTTACTTATATGTACATATATATAAGTATATACATGTATTTAGATACATGTATATATAATATTTATTATAGATTTTATATATTACATGTATATATTATATATGTAAACTTTTATGATGACATTATTATAAAGATGAACATAATCTTCAACTCTAAAAGTTCTTTTTTTTTCTGATTGTAGAAGAAATTAAAACATTTTCATGGCCCTTGGACACCATGTCTACCATTCCTATGCCTGGGTGAGCCCTAGTATGTGATGTAGCAAAACTTAAAATACTAGTTTGTCATGACTGAAGCTTGAGGTGCACTAGTTTAATGCAACCCCCTCATTTTACCAAAAAAAAGAAAAACCAAAAAAACCGAGTTTCACAAATGTATAAGAACTTGACTAAAGTCTTATAATGTGGTAGGAAGGATACAATCAGAACTAGATCCCAAATGTCAGTTTACTGATTTTTCTACTTAATTACATTGCATTCTTCCTTGGAGCCTTTCCTACAAAAGCCTTTTTCTTTTCCCATTTCCTTCACATCATAATTAAATTATGGGTTCCTCCTTGAACCTAGCCTTCTGCTCAAGGCTGAGTGTCTCTGTGCAGAGGTGATAACACCTGCTGAATCCTCTGTGGCCCGACCTTGGCCTTGGGATGCTGGACAGTTCGTAGTGATAATCACTGCACCATAAAGGAAACCCACCTGAACCTCATTAAGAAAAACCACAAAGGATGCCAAAACCCAAGATAGATTTGGGCTTCCCTTTTTGAATGCAATTTTCTGAACACAGTCTCATTAAAATTAGCAGCACTGAAAAGTGGAGCTTGGGATAAGAGAACTGCTTATATTTTAGACCAGTTTTTTCCAGGGCAGAGTTGATAGATTAAATCAAAGGTTTATTCCTTGGGCTATCAACCTTTTTTTTTTTTTATTCATTTGACACAGAGAGAGAGATTACAAGTAGGCAGAGAGAAAGGAGAGAGGAGGAAGCAGGCTCCCTGCTGAGCAGAGAGCCCGATGTGGGCCTCGATCCCAGGACCCTGGGATCATGACCTGAGCTGAAGGCAGCGGCTTTAACCCACTGAGCCACCCAGGTGCCCGGGCTAGCAACCTTTTATCTTACTTAGCACTTAAGAACAAACAGAAACTCAGGAACTCAGCTGCAGGCAATTGTCCTATTGACAATACACTGCAGAAAACAGTCCAGTGCAATTCTTAAGAGCCCCCTCTGGCAACCAGACTTTATCTCTTTCTTTACTCATTCAAAGTGTTTCTACTCCTTAAAAGGTATTTGTGGGACCACCTGAGTGGCTCAGGCAGTTGACGGGTGCCTTTGGCTCAAGTCATGATATCAGGGTCCTGGGATCAAGCCCCATGTTAGGCTCCCTGCTCAGCGGGGAGTCTGTTTCTCCCTCTGCTCAAACTCTCTCTCTCTCTCTCACTCTCAAATAAATAAATAAAATCCTTAAAAAATAATAATAAAAGGTATTTGTGTTTGAGAAATAGAAACAGATCATTCCTGATATGCCTTTTTTTTAAGTTGTCAGATGATCTTTTATTGAAGTATTTTCCTTTGCAGTTCTTGAGTAGCTGGGCATTCTACTGTACCACTGTTGATATCATCTACGATGTCATGAGGATGGTGGTCATCAACATCACAGCCCACAAACTGGGAAGTCCTCAGATTCTCTTTAATGGCTCCAGAGAGCTCTTTGATTATAAAGATTGGTAATGCATCTTTTGGGCAATGTCGACAATTTCATCAAAAGTGAGACTTCCACTATACTTGATGGTCTTTTGCTTCTCTGTCTCTGACTGGTTCCTGGGTGCCTTTGATGATAGGGCAAAGGCAGAAGGTGCTACTCAATCTGGGCCTGTCTATTCCAAATGGTCAGTTTCACTCTCATGTTCAGACCTTCCAGTCACCTGTTGCCTTGCATGTTATCAACTTTTTTGGGAGACAGGTCCAAAGGTCTAGTGTTGGGGTTTGGGGTAGATGTGGCACAGACTTCCCAGCTCATGCACTTCGGGTCTGTAACTTTGATCTCATTGGGGTGGAGTTTAGGCCACATGGCAAAGACAGCTGCCAGATGAACCAGGTGCTAGATGACCAAGAAAGTTACATCTTGACTTCCTCTGAGCTGAAACCTGAAGAGCTGCCTCCAGCCACCTTTATCAGTCCACCACTGAGAAGTCCTGATGTTATGCCAGCTGATTTTCTTATTATTTAGAATGCTTATATGCCACAGAAAAGAGCACATTTGGCAAAATAAATTTTTTTTACAGTGAAGACCTCTGTTTATTTCGAGGCTCAAGCAAAAAATAGTTCTGGTCAATTGAGTCACAACGTAAGTGATCTTCAGTCATGCATTCCCACAGGTTTATTGAGTCAAAGATTACTTAACTATATCTTTTACAAATATGACTCTGATTTAGAAAACAGAGCCTAGCATTTGGAAACAGAACTGGTCTTGAACCCTACTTCCAGACATACTAGCTCTATGAACTTGGGCAAGATAATAATCTTTTCTGAGTCTTTGTTACCTCATCTGTAAAATGGAGTTAGTAATTCCCATTAAAAATGTTATTTTGAAGATTAAATTATCTCCACAAATATTCATTGAGCACCTCCTATGTGCCAGGCTCTTTTCTACAAATACCACAGTGAACAAAATATAGGATTACTGTTCTTATACAGTAGGTGGTTTTGAATGGACTTGAATATTTCCTTCTTTGTCCTTAAGTCATTCAAGGAGTGTTGCCTGGGAGTGGGTTAGAACTCGATTTCTTGTACCTGTAGTCCTAAAATAATTATACCTCTTGCTGCTACAGATTTTGGGCTACAGTTGAGCTGCTAAAGGTTAGTTAGAGATTCAGCAGGACCATTTATAGGTTTTTGTCATTTTCTTAGTTTACAAAGCTTTAACTACCTGCAGAGCAATGTTTATATTTCCAATAAATATTTTACACTACTTTTACTTTTATCAGTATGTACTGTTTAACAGTAAACATCCTTTGCATTACACATTTTTAGAGAGGGAGATATATATTCTTCATTGCCTGAAAATTTTGAATGATATGTTTTTACCCTAAAATTTGCCACTGGGCCAAATGACACACAAAAAGATCTTATGTCACTGATCATGTCACTGATGGAACAAGTAGCTCCTTTTTAGTGGTGATGATGCCATTAATGAAGTGATCTAGAAAGATCTTCATTTTTCAAATAGATTTTCTGTCTGGCATCATCAAAATACATCCTAACCCTTCCAGGTATGACATCCGATAATCACCAAGTAGGCTAAGTAAAAGAATGATAACTTGATAACTAAGAATACTCAGATTAGTTATTTGAACTTATATAATTTTATAGAAAAATGGATGGTTTTTCTACTTAGTTTGGAACAATGGATGAAGAGGTATAATTTAAATACTTTTTAATATTAACAAATCAAAAATAATATATCACTATGGTTCTGTAACCCACACAGGTCACCAGAGTCAGTCAGCACTATCTTCAGTGTAAAATGGAGTTAATAATTCCCATTAAAAATGTTGGTTGTTTTTTTTTTTTCCTGAATGAGATTTGACAAGACTTGGAGTTATTGTTAGCTATACATTTGAATTTTACACATGAATGCACCATTGCAAAATTACTGTTGGCTTCTCAAATGGTTGGTGAAACTCCAGGCCAATGTCATCTCAGATGACTAGATTATAGTGAATAAAATAATAAAATAGATCTTTAAAACACATACTATCTCAGTATCAACACACATATACATTTTGCATGATTCCCTTCAGAGCTAATTATACTGTTTTAGAAAAACAATAGAGAAGCAAAGGACAAGGAAATATAAAGCTTCCTACGTCAGGTGGGAATCATCCACCTGACGTTTTAGGAATACCATACTCTAATTACTAATATATTGGCAGTTGGCATAATTATTTAGAGAAGATCATTGAAAGCAAAGAATTTCCCCTATCTTCATATTTCTTTAAAAATCCTGTATTTCCGTTTTTTCTATAAATATAAGCAATATGTTTCTTCTAAGATGTTCACTTTGATATCACTACCATGTCTTTTCCTGCCAAGGCCCACCTGCCACCTGGTGCCATGATACTTATCAGAGTTTGAAAATTATAACATTCAATTTTCTGCATTTTCCTCAAATATTTAAACAATACAGTGAGAGCAGAGCAAAGATTCTTTCATGGCCATTAAGGAGGTACCAAGTAGAATCCAAACTTACTCATGGTTAGGTTCTCAGTTCGGCCATCTTCTTACTCTAAAGAAACTTCCATGTTGGAAGATAATCCGTATCTGAACCCAATTTTGCCTGAGAAGATCTTTGTCCCTTATATCGATCCATCAGATTTCAACACCAAGATAAACTGACTTCCCTTTCTTCTTACCAAATTTCATCCTCATCTTGGCCCACTGAACTGAGCATCAGAGTGGCCACTGGGTCCAAAAAATAAATGGGACGGTCCCATCAAGCTTCTTTGGAGTCTGTCTTCAAACATCATATCTAAATCCATGCTCTGCTGGTAAAAACCAGTACATCCTTTCTGGAAGCTAATTTGGCATTATTTCCTAACCTGCTGCTGTTACACACATAATTTGGCATTATGCCTTTAACTATAAGAAAATTATTTAACATTTAGACGAAGAATTCTACAAAAGATATTCATCATGACATTTTTCATAAGTGAAGAATTAAAAATCTTTTACTACTTAATGTCCCAGAACAGGAATTGGTCAAATAAATTTTAGTATATCTAATGTATCCGTAAGTTTTGAGCAACAATGGTTATGGTTAATATTCTAGAAGAATTTCTAAAATGGCACATCAAAAATTCTCATGTTGGGGCACCTGGGTGTCTCGGTTGGTTAAGTGTCTATCTCTTGATTTTGGCGCAGGTCATGATCTCAGGGTTGTAAGATCTAGCCCCCAGTTTGGCTCACACATAAGAGGTCGAGCCTCCTTAAGATTCTCTCTTTCCCTCTCCCTCTGCATCTCCTCAAACTTCTCATGCTATAGTCCCAAAACAAAATTCCGTGCACAGTATTATCTTAACTATGTATAAATAATATGAACAAGGCAGGAGGAGACATCTACCAAAATATTAACAGTGGTTATTTTTATTCCTTTCTTATGTTCCAGTTTTCTTCCTATACATCCTTCAAAATTATTGAAATTTCCTGTGACAGTCATAAATAAAATAAAATTTTAAAAATTTATATATAGAAGAAAAGCACCAGTAGAGCGATCGATGCATCACATGTTTTCTTGTCCATCCTGCCTCTTAGACAAGCCATATACAGCTGCTCTCTGCTATGGTGTTTTTGCTAGGAATTTGCACTATCCCTTTTCCTACTGGAGACAAAACAAGTATTGAGGGGCAATGATAAGAATCTATGTCACCTGCTCTCTGTTCTTTTTCAGCACACAACAGTTTTGCCCTTTATATTAATCGAGATGAGGACATCACACCATGCGTATCCCAGCAGGAGCAGTGGACTCGCCGCCATATGTACCTTCTCTGTTGGCTATATATTATGGTAAGGACAGTGCCTGCTGGGCTTTCGTATTGTATTAGATTTTGCACTGCTAAATTTGGGCACATATTTCATTATGGATATAATCACTAACAGATTTACACTGCGTGCCTCATTTTGTCCAGGACCTGGGCTTTGTCTCATTTCCCCAGATGCTTGTATTTTTAGAAAGTATATGCCAAACCTCACACAACAGGAATTTGTTGAACAATCCCATGTAAGCAATGGTTCTTCCAAGGCTACATTTTTCAACTCTTTTTCAAACTAAATGTTTTTCTTGGACAGCAGTTTTATTGCTTAAGGGCTTTTTCTTGGGATTTTTTTTGTTGTTGTTGTTTCTGTTGTTGGTGAGCAAATGCAAATGAGGGGAGAAGAAATGGCCTCTTTAGAGGAATGACCTTAAACTGCATAGGAAACAACTGAAAATGGACGTTCTCCTGAGCCAGTTTAGAACATGTCTTACAATTAGCGATTACGCATAGTAGGCATTTAAGGTTTTTTTTTTAATTGGGATAAATAAATTACAAGAAATCTCCACTTGGTCTGTTGGGCATGAATAAGTCCCAAGTGGGTGGTGCCACATTTATCTGATAACAGCACAGTTGTCCGTTGGGTGTATTTCACATTAGTTTCAGTTCTTACCATATTTTAATATTTCAAAATTATTTCTTTTAAGACAGAATTTCTTACTTCGCTTTAGAATTCCAAGTCCTCTTTGATATACTGGTACACATAGAAGAGGTCCCTCCCACCAGCACTTCTGCCTCTTGGGACTCTCTTGTCCTGAGTTCTGAGTCACCATCCCCTCATTTAAGCCTGAAGGACTGCATCATATTCTTCCAAACACCCCCAGAACTGTATTTAATCCCTCCGAAATCCTGGAGCTTTTTGGGAGGCTGAGGCTCTGTGGAGCATTTTTCTCTAGCAGCCCAGAAATACAAAATAAAGATCAGTACAGTACTTCACATACTTTGCATGAATGACCACATAGTGCCCCAGATGTGGTCAGAGAGGAAATTTGTTTCTAGGAAGTCATACCCTGTAGCTGGATCTAAGCGGACATCCAGGGAAAGACCCCAGAACAAACAGGCAGTAGTGCTCATTTTATCTGCTGTTTCATTGACTAGTCAAAGACCGTTGGATAAACTGGGGAATGTTTGTTTTCCTCATCACTTTCTAGATTTTTTGTTTCCACCTAAGACATTTAGTATTGATTTTCTCTAATAGAAAACATCCAAATGATCAGAGATCGCAGGTGAAGTGAGACTAAAATTATGTCTCAAAAATGAATATATGTACTTATGTACATGAACTTGATATTCAAGTGACTCTTACCTTTCAGAAGATCATGTACAGAGGCTAGGCATTATTCCAGGCATGCATTCATCTTAAAATTAAAAATTATTAAAAATAAAATCCCCCCTTGCTCCCAAAAATATAGTTTCATTACTTAGTGCTCATATTTGCTTACCTGCGGGAAAGGAAGATTTTTTCTCTGAGATCTCTGGGTGTATTTCTGTGAATTCATTTATACGCCATTAAATTATCTGAAACTTATAGAGCCCCAGAGGTTTCATGACCTATGTATTTTCCGATGGCTTTTCTTCCACTGTGGGTACGCTCAGTCCATGTTCCAAAGAGACACATGGGAAATACCACACAGTCTTCATTATAGACCCCCAAGATCCCTCATTAAAATGAATCATTACTCATGCTCTTCATGCCAAGTGAGGCTTGCCAGCTCTGCATACTCCCTGAGTAAACCAGTACTTGTTTGGACATGTATTTGCATTAACCAGCAAATTCTCTCAGATTTGTTCTGAGAGAGTTTTCAAAGTAGACTTTTCCTTTTAGTGTTCTGCCCTAGGTATTCATAGCTATGCCAAAAGCTAAACAGTGCCCCTCATATCATGTCATAGTATATAAATCCAAGGATTTTCACTGTTATCAAAAAGGTACTGGCATTTGCTCCTTCCAGACTACCTTAGAGCTGCCATACCAGTGACACAATAGTAGAAGTTTCAGGATATGAAATCTTTTGGTAGTATACCAGGATCATAACTGGACATTCCAGAACCTCATGCCAAAATGGAAGAGAGCATTCCTCTTATCACATGCTAATTATAAAACAAGTAGATCTCCCCTGCCATCCCCTGCATGGTTGAGCTGAATCCATACCTCTGCATCTGCTGGCCAGACTGTCTGTGCTTTGCTCTGATTCCCACTCGCTGTCCGTTCCCACATGGCTCCCTCCCCATCCTAACCTGTTCTCTTCCTAGATTTGGATAGCCGAAGTTGAGACAGCATATGGGAGCTTTCACTCATAGACTGGAGCCCACTGAGCTGCCACCCCGAGCAGCTCCATCTCCCAACCCCTATTTCAGTTCTCCCAAACTGAGCATCAGAAGTCATCCCAGACTCCTTTTCTACCTCTTTCTCCCTCCTACCGTACTTCTCTCCACTTACCCAGGGTCTGGGACACAAGCATCTCCCTATCCACTTATGGTGGGCCCTCAATACCTTTTCTGTATATGTCTGCTCTATCATCATTCCCCCACACATGCTCTGCCCCTAGTTGTGGGGTTTCCCCTAAAAAATGAGATGACCTGTATTAGCTTATGCAGGATACAACACAGAGGTCCTCTTGGTTTCTAATGCAACAGTAATTAGCAGGAATTGTAATGAATACCATTCTTTTGAGTTCTGTGCTAAGTGCTTTTCAAATATTATGTTATTTAGTTCCCCAAATAACCCTTTGAGATAGGCATTATCTGGCCTATTTTGCAGATAAGGAAACTAAAGCTTAGAGAGTATATGACTTGCCCAAGAAAAAGTCAGGTATCCTTGTTGTTGCCAGATCTGGAATGCAAGCCTTGTGTGTCCACAGTCTGTACAATCCACTATGCTCTTCACTGTCTTCTTCTGGGAGAAGAGTACCTCTGTAGGTGAATAGATTGTGTGTTTAGTTTGGGTTTGGTTTTGAAGCACTACATCAGAAGTGGCAAGTCTAATAGTGGAGGCTACTTCCTGGGTTAGCATTCTGACTCCTTCACTTAACTTTTCAGAGCTCTAACTTAGTCAGATATGAAATAAGGACAAGGACCTCATGGGGCAGCTTGTGAGGGTTCAGTGACAGTATGTAGAACCCATAGAACAATGCCTGGCACACAGTAAAAGAAATCCTGTATTTTATTTTATTGTCAGTAGTAGCAGTAGTTGTGTTAGTATTAGTATTTCTATACTTACTGTTCTGAGGACAACAAATAGTAGCAGAGCACATTAGTGCTTTCTTTTCAACGGTTTGAGAATTTTAGTTACAATGCTGTAAGCCTTTTGGTTTCACTTTTATTCTTTCTCACTCACTCATACACTCTTCACTTTAAAAACCCAAAATAGCCCTAAAGGATATGAAAATATCACTTTTGTTTGCTTTTTAAGTTTAAAAGGACCATCAGGAAATCCTGAAGTGGGACTGAGTAAAACAGAGAGCTTTAAGATCATGGGATGTTATACGCAACTAATGAATCAAACATTATATCAAAAAACTAATGATGTACCACATGTTGTATAATTTAATTTAAATTAAAAAAAAAGATCATGAAATGTTGACAGCTGTCAACCTCTAGTTGACAAATTCTGTAAGGGAAGATATCCCTACTCTACCTGTACCCTCCTGGTGGCCAGTCTCCTCCTTGGCTGTGGCCCTCAGCACTTGTCTCGCTGGATAGTATTTGTGCTGCTCACTACTTTGCTTTTCAATCTGAAGGACACAGAAAGAGGAAAACCACCCCAGGTCTAGGAAATGTACATCCCCAAAACTTAAGCAGTGGGTCTCCTCTGTCCTGAGGTTTCTTCTATCCCCTATCCATTCTCCCCTCCCATGGTGGTTCTCATTCCGTAGAGTCCACATGAGATCTCAGGGCCCACGCATAATACAGGCTACCACTAAATGCAAGGCACAGTCAGGAGAAAGGAGGCATTAGGGAAGGGGAGAAAATGAGTTGTAAGATTTTTTTCTTACGGATAAACATTTCTTATCACTACAGTAAGCTTATTTAAAGCAGAATAGAGATTTCTATTGTCTCTGGGCCCTAATGGTTTTCGATAAATTTCACATTCCAAATCTCATTACCCAAGATGTGTCCACTGTGCAACGTCTCAGAACAGAAAATATAACAAAGTAAAATCAAGATGAAGGGTGATCTTTCTTTCATGATATAGTCTTAAGCTGCCCTAAATCAGAGTTCTATCTCCATCAAATTTTATTATACCCTAGCTATGCAATTGCAGATTATTTTTTGCTCTCTTATTGGAACTTTTCTTTATTTCTTCAAGTTTGTGCTGGAAACAAACATTGTTTCTTAAAACGGAGGGAAAAAATCTTAAAAATAAGATTATACTCAAATTTAAGTCTTGGCAAGAATTTTTAGCCATGAACAAGTAAAATTTTTAGCATAAAATTTACACTCTCTTCACTAAAAAAAGCAAAATTTTAGACCACGTGTAAAGTCCCCCTACTTAATTAGATGCTTCTTCACCAGTTGAGCAAAACTGACCAACATGTAGTTGTTCTCTGACCACCAGAAGACATTTTCCTCTGTTCAACTTGAATCTTTCACTCTACCATAACTGCTTATCGTGATGACTTTTACATCTGTAACAGTGCGTGAAAGTTTTCCTGATTTCCTGGCAGTGGACAACAGGGACCAAGTTGAAAGAGTAATGTGGCATATGCCTCACATTCTGAAGAAAGGTGCCTTTCTTGGGGCTTATAAAAGACAGTCCAAACACTCTGTTCTCTTACACATCACCAAAGCCATCCACACGCTTTGCTATGCCCATTTTCCTAACCTTCCTTCCTCAGCCTGGCTAGGGAGAAGGAGAGGGTCTTTGCAGTCTTGAGTTGGGGTCTAGGGGAGCCAATAAGGAAGGAAGTGCCTCCGCACGTTCACCAAAGCCAAGTATAAGAGGCTCTAAGAGAATCCTTGGTAAATCAGATATAAGACAGAAATCTAACTTAGGAAGAGACTTGTGAAGTTTTATTTGCCTCCTGCCTGAGCAGGAGGGAGGGAGGGGCAGCTCTAAAGCAGCCTATGCCCTCATCATTTTTATGTGGCATAGATGGGTGAGTTTCTTGTGGATCTGGTTTGATATTGAGGGAAAGCACTGGGCTCCGGCTGTCTGAATGGTGGCCCACCCAAGAAGTCCATCCCCTGGCCAGGGGTTTCCAAACAGCAAGAAATTGTAGCATACTGCCATGAGCAGAAGCCAGTCCATAACCCACATATGGAAACTCTGAAGTAGAGAAACCCCTCAGAGACCCCTACAAACCTCACACATATATACCGCATGCAAAAGTAGGCATCTAAACATCAAACCTCACAGCATTTATCAGTGGAGAGTAGGTATTTGCAAAGAAAAAGGGGAAATCACTTCCGCAGCCATAGACAGTGAAGTCAGGAGTTCCTCATCCTTCTCCCATTTACCCTCCCAGATCCCCAGCTAGGAAAGAGATATCCCAGAACCAGGCTATGCCCTCCCATCTACCTCAAGGTACTGGAAGAGGAGGCAGAACAAAAATACAGAGCCCCCTCCCACTCAAGACTCTGGTGATAATCCTTGCATGTTCAATGCAGGCAGAAGGCCCATGTGTTGAGGGGAAAGTGACCAGAGACTCTTGGAGTGGAGGAAGGATTACGTAAGCCTCGTAAGATATGTAAAGACTGTGTCCTTAGTCCATACTGAAATCAAGAATTATTGGAAGGTTTTGAATAGAAAGCTGGCATAATCTGAGACGTTTTTAAAGGATCACTTTGGCTACTACGTTGAGAAGGGACTGCAGGCACGGATGGAGCAGAACAATCACAAAGCTATAGAAGTAACCCTTTCTAGTAGGCAGTGGCGTGGCTTGGACCAAGGTGGTAGAGATGGCAGTGTGAGAACTGGAAGGATTCTGGATGTATTTTGAAGATAGAGCCAATAGGATTTCCTACTTAATTCTGACCAAATCTAAGTTGAACTCTGGGCTCAGCCCTTCAATACCTTTTTAACTTGATATGGTGGGCAGAATAATGGTCCCAGAAATGTCCACATCCTAATCTCCAGGATTTGTGAATATGTCACCTCACATGACAGAAAGGACTTTGCAGATGTGATTACATTTAAGACCTTGGGGTAGGGAGGTTAGCCTGCATTATCCAAGTGGGCCCAGGCTGATCATCTGGTTTCCCTGCTGTGGTTAGAGGACAGTGGGACTGTGGGAGAAGGGTCAGATGGATATTATGGGAAAAGGACCCAAACCATCACTGCCATCTTTAAAGATAGAGGAAAGGGACCATGAGCCAAGGAAGGTGGGCCGATTCTAGCAGCTAGATAAATCAAGGAGACAAATCCAAAAAGAACACAGCCCTGCCAACATCGTAACTATAGCCCCATAAGACCTGTGTTGGACTTCTAACCTACAGAATTGTAAGATAAGTGTGTGTTGTTTTTAGCCACAAAGTTTGTAGCAATGTGTCATAGCAGCAGTAGAATACTTACACATTTGGGCAAGTCACTTTGTCTCTTTTGGCCTCAATTTCTGCATCTGAAAAAAAAAAAAGGGGGTCATGACACTTAGGCAGGATTGCTGTGAGAATCAGAAAAATGGGTGTAAGGGCTTCTGGGTGGCTCAGTCAGTTAAGTGTCCAACTCTTGATTTCTACTCAGGTCACCATCTCAGGGTGGTGAGATCCAGTTATCAGGCTCCATGCTGAATGTGGTGCCTGCTTAAAAGTCTTAAGATTCTCTCTCTCCCTCTGCTCCTCCCTCCCCACCCCCACATTCTCTCTCAAAAAAAAAAAAAAAAAGGAAAAAAGAAAGAAAGAAATGTGTGTAAAATGCCTGCCGCATAATTGGCACTTAGTCCAGTAGCCATTGTTTTTGTTCTATTTATATGCTAAGAATACTCAGACCTAAAGTAGCTTAACCACAGCCCCTTTCTGCATGTTTCTTCCCTCATTAATCTCTTGTGCCTGTTCTGGGAGGTAGAGGTCCAGATCTTTGAAGTCACGCCATTTTTTTTTCAGTTCCCCTCTTCCTTGACTTTGAGCAGATCACTTACCCTCCCTGAGCCTCATTTTTACCATCTTTAAAAAGGGAGTAACGCTTGCACCACAGAATTGCTGTGAGGATTAACAAGCACATGGGGCCCTTGGGAAATGATGGTGTCTTTCCTTCCTCCCACCACAAAATTCCTGACTGTTTGGGGAGTACATGGGAAAGTCCTATTTCTTTCTCTCTCTTGTCCCCACAATCCTTATTTTCATTTTATTCTCTGCTCTTCTTATGGATTCTGGTCCTGCTTCATGGGCTTCATGCCCCCTCACAACTTATTAAGAATGCTAAAGGGTTTTCTGAAAATTTCTTACGGTTCAAACATTAAGTTATTTCCCAAGCTCTGCGTTTCCCCTGAGAACCAAGAATGTCATTGCTTTCCCATTATTCTGATCTGCTTATTTTTACAAACACGTTGTTGAAATGAGTTGTTGCTTTCTCATCTTCTGGACAGTGAGGGCTTGCCAACTGAGAGTATGGCTTGTACTCAGCCCCTCAGAATGCCCGCCTGGGTGTTGATTAAATCAGTTTCTTAGATCTCCATCTGGACAGAAAAGGCTTGTGTGTATAATCCATCTTAGTTCCCAGTATTTATTATTCTAAGCTTCATCTCTAACCCCAACAGCTGGTTCTCAGACTTAGGATCCACCTTGTTACCTGAGATCCTTTTCTCTTACTACCTACTCTCCCTAAGTAAACCCAACAACTCTGTGTTTGCAATTTCTTTCTTCCCAGATCCGCAGCTCAGAGCTCTCTTCTGATACCTACTCAAGCAGTACCTGCATTCCCAGCTGCACCCCAAGCCTGTTTTCCCTAGGCATTGCCATCCACCTAGATGTTCATGCCAGAAATTTATGAGACACCCACAATCCATCTTTCTGGGGCCCTTTACAGATAGCCATTCACCAATTTCTGGCTTCTATATTTCCAAAGTACTTGAAGAATGTTTGCCCTTTGCTCCCTCCCCACTTTCGACACCATGCCCCCGCTTCTGTTATCCCTCTCCTGAATCACACACAACCACTGCTATCCCTGTCCACCTGCAGGATCCTTGCGCAATCCTTTAAAAACACACTGACCATGTCACACCTTTCGTCAGAGAGTCTGGATGACTTCCCATTGCTTCTGGGAATAAAGTACAAAGTTTGTTTTCATGGCTTCAGGGACCTGCCTTATTTAACCCTACTGACCTCCCTAGCCTCATCGTCCTCCTCTGCCCTCTTTCCTTGCTAGCGCCAGCCACAGGGACCTTCTCTCTAATGGTTAAGAACAATCTAACTTTCTTCTAAGTTCAAAGCTTTCACCTTCCTCGTACCTCTGTCCAACCTCCCCTCAATCATGCCCCCACAATTATTAATTCTAAAGCCTACTCACTCTTCATATCTCAGCTCAACTATCTCTTACTCAGGGAGGTCTTCTCTGACTCTGAAGACTTGGTTCAGCCTCTTTACGGTGCACGACTGTAGTGTCCTGTTCATTTCCATCTAAGGAGTTAAAAAACAGTTGTTGTTATGCGGTTATTTGGTTGATTTTTTTCAAAGCCTGCCCCTGCCCGCACCAGATCCCCTACCTTCACTATCTAGAGCAAGAGAAAGGTCAGAAGTTGAATTGGTCTTAAGGAAAATAAAGAGAGCTATCCTATCTACAGTTTTCTAAGGGTTAATACAAATACATTTCCTTTAGACATCACATCAATCAAAATGTCAGAAAATATTCTTAAGATAGATTGCTTAATAAGAGAAATTATGACAGTGTGTGAGTTTTAAAAGCAAGCAGATAAAGTAGGGAAAATTTAAATTATATATATACATACACACACCTACCTTACACTTAGCTCAATGGTAACCATATAAAGTAGCTTACAGTGTTCCTACCACCCATTTCTCTAATACTGAATTTCAACTTGTCTCTTCTCCTACCTGCCTGATTCACTTAAATTGCCAACTGAAGCTGATAGACTTCTAGAAAGAACCACACAGACTGCAATCCTTGCCAAAGTGGCATCCTATGTATGGGAGGTGACCCAGGTCATGCAATAAAAACATTCCAAGTAGAGGAAAGATCCATTTATTAGCAAATTATAGACTCTTCATTTCCCTGAGATGAGCCTTCTCTGTGTTTTTGAGAGTATGGGAGCATTTTGAAGGTTCAGAACATATTCTCTTCACAGTGGCCGTTAGCCCTGCTCAGTCTCACCTTTGGCAGAGGGTTTCCACAGCCTGTAGACATGTATGTCTCCCACAGCACCCAGTGTTGCTGGTCTCCCCTGAGGCACAAAATAAACATTGATTGAAAAATAAACAATTCAGATGAGGACGTATTTGTACCAGATATGAGGGTGTTTTTTTTAAGATTTATTTCTTTATTTTCAGAGAGAGAGAACATGAATGAATGCACATGGGGGGGCAGGTGGAAAGGGAGGGAGAGTCTTAAGTGACACGGGGTTCAATCCCATGAACCCTGAGATCAAGCCCTGAGCAGAAACCAAAAGTCAGATGCGTCACTGAAACCCAGGTGCCCCAATACCAGATTTGAGTTTATGCCACAAGAGTGAAAAGTTATCTGCAGTCAAATGACCTTTTGATTGAGATATAAAGGAAATGGCAAGAGAAAGTTAGTCTAAAATAACCATGCAAGACTTTGGCTTTATACACTTAAATAAACCCATTTTCGTAGTAATTTTCAAAGACCAGGAACTAGTTTGATTATTATTATAAAAATCTTAATTCTCCCTTAATCTGAGAGATCTGAATCAGTGTAGACTCAGGACAAGATTCATTAACTCTCTCAAACAAGTGTCTGTGTCCCTACCATGTGTCAGGCATTGTGCTAGGTATGGGTGGTAAACAATGTATTAAGTTTCAGCTTTGCCCTCAAGGAGCTGACAGTCTATTGAAGGATACAGAAAAATAAAAAAGCAATTACCTTACAGTTGATATGGACTGTTTATAATAATAGAAATACAGAAGGCTCTGAAAGTCCAGAGGAACATTCCCTAACCCAGACTCATAGGGTCATGGAAGTCCTCCAAAAGAAGTGAAATGGGAGCTAGCCCTTGAGGGGCCATACAAAGGGTCAGGGTAAGAGCGTGTCAGGCAGAGAAAGGAGATGCCTGGAAGCAAGAGAAGGCAAACCATAGGCAAAGAAGTTCAGTGCACTTGGAACTGGCCACATGTTATCCTCCTCCCGTCAGGATGAGCTCAATTCTACCCTTCCTCTTCCCACCAGGACTACTTCCTCTCTACAACATACTTCTTTGAAACTGTTTTCTATGTGTTCCTTTGGCTAGCTGGCTGGCTGGTTGGCTGGCTGGCTGGTTGGTTGGTTGGTTGGTTGGTTGGTTGGTTGGTTGGTTGTTTGGTTGGCTGGTTGGTTGGTTGGTTGGTTGGTTGGTTGGTTGGTTGGTTGGCTGGCTGACTGGCTGGTTGGTTGGTTGTTTGGTTGGCTGGTTGGTTGGTTGGTTGGTTGGTTGGTTGGTTGGCTGACTGGCTGGTTGGTTGGTTGGTTGGTTGGTTGGTTGGTTGGCTGGCTGGCTGGCTGGCTGGCTGGCTGGTTGGTTGGTTGGCTGGCTGGCTGGTTGGTTGGTTGGTTGGTTGGTTGGCTGGTTGGTTGGTTGGTTGGTTGGTCTGCCCTTTCCCATAATGCCATACTCTCACTGGTTTCCTCCTCATGTTCTCCTTGGCAGGCCCTGTTGATCTAGCCCTGCTCACACTCAAACCTTCTTTACTCCCTTTCTCACACTGTCTCCTGTCCCCTTTGTACCTCTTGGGTACAGTGTTTTAAAATGCAAATCTGGGGTCCCTGGGTGGCTCAGTTGGTTAGGCAACTACCTTCAGCTCAGGTCATGATCCTGGAGTCCCGGGATCTAGTCCCACATCAGGCTTCCGGCTCCATGGGGAGTCTGCTTCTCCCTCTGACCTTCTCCCCTCTTGTGCTCTCTCTCTCTCTCTCTCAGATAAATAAATAAAATCTTAAAAAATAAAATAAAATAAAATGCAAACCTGATCATGTCAATCCTCCTACTTAAAACTCTTCAGTAGTTTGGTTTTTCCTATTTTGGGTTTTTTCTTTTTTCTTTTTGGGTAGCACTTTTATTTTCCTTATGCCATGATGTATCCCTGGGCTGTGATATTCTCACAGAACAGTAAAAAATAAGATGTGTAAGTCATCCATAAAAGCTGAGAAATTTGTACTAAAATCTTACGTAAATTAAAACAATGCATAAATTTACAGGTACAAATACACAGATTGTTTTGCAACTATAGTGAGTAGGTTAAGCCCTGTGCTATTCTGCTGAAGACACATTGGATGAGAAGGAAAATGGAGTCTGAAGACTTGGATTAGCTGTGTTTCCTAGCTCTGCTGGAAGACTGCAAGAAAGAAGTGACGGTTCATTCATAAAGTCATGCCAACCTCTCAAGAAATCCAGGAATTGCCATTAGTACTCTGTGCAGATCTAATCAGTCCCCAGAGGAGCAAAGAGCTCACATGAAATTGTCAGTCACCCAAACGCCATCACATCAGGCCAAGTCCCCTCCATAAACACATTACACTTAGCCTCCCTCTGTCACACAGAATGCCCAACCGAATGCATAAACTTTAAACCAAATGTATATACAGAATTTCAGAAAATATATTATCAAAAATGGCTAACTTGAGTATGATGCTAAACAGTGTTATTAGTCTTCCTGTCAGATGAGGACAGGTGTCTTTTTAAAACAGCATGTTCCAGGTAGATAAGTCTAACAAGATGTATACCTCTACCAGGGCACACTTATATGTGTGAACTAACTTGTACAGAAGAGTGCTGTGTATCTGCTAGCAGTCCATTTAAAAGTATTTCCAATGGCAAACAGACAGGTCAAACACATTGGAGTTCTACCTGCTAATCCACATCTGCCGGAAGGTTGAAAGAGTAGCCAGATGCTGTAATTGCACTCACAGGAGTGGTCATCTTGATTTTCCTTGTAGTTGGCTCTGGGGCTGTGACATTTGTGTTCTACAGTCAGTAACACTGGGCCACTTGGTAACACCACCAGCCACATGGCACACATTGTGTTGGCATCTAGGTCCTTGCCAATATAAGCATCACATCTCGTGGTTGCATTGGAGGCATTCTTGTGAATGCCATGATTCCATGCCTAGGAAGGGTGGCTAGAAAGAGCTGCTGGGTCCAAGACCCTCTCCCTCCAGAGGGAAATGAGCTGGCCTCAGGGAGCTCAGTTCTATTCTCTAGAGAGGATCATGAGCAGCAGTACTTTCTGTTGGACATCCAGGATAGGGTGACACCACTTCTCCTGAGGTCGTGTATAATTTCCTTCTCTTCTGTGATAGTGTGGCTATAACATCTTTTTCTCACAACCTTTAGAAATATTCTTCCAAGTCTTAGCTAGCTAGGCTCATAAATAAGCTCACAGGGACCAGGTGTAAAGTACAGAAATGGGCATTGTGTGGGTGACAGGTGATACCATTACCCAAGTCTGTCCACCCACCTGTGTATGACCAGAGGCTTACAGGGATGGCACAGTCAGACTAGCAACATGCACAGCTGGGCTACTGGAGGTGTCAAACAGGACCTGTGACAGGTGGCCTTGAAGCTCAAGGGAGCTTCACTGAAGAAGAACATAGTGTTTCTCAGGGGCTGCAGGAATCACTGCCGAAGGTGCAGTGTCACATTCCCCATCCCACCCAGTAGGAAGAGGGCCACATTCAATAGCATTCTTTGGTGGCAGATACCTCTCTGATTCTGGGTTCACCATCCATATGATTCTCCCTCTGCCCCATACCTACCATGACATCCTGTTGTTTGGGGCAATAAATAACAGAAGGCAACCAAGCACACTGATTATCATCCTTGGCAGAGACATCTTTGCTCATGCCTGAGCCACTTTGAGGGAAAGAACAGTGACTTCTTGATTCTTCTTGATACTTTGATTTCCTACCTACACAGATGAAAAACAACTGGCCTTGCAGAAGTGACAGCATCTGGAGAGCTCTTTATTGCTGAAACCCTTTAGTGGTCTCAAAGACCCTGTATAATTTCACCCTTGCCTAACAGTGCCACCTCATCTCCTGCCCTTGCCCACTCACCTTCTACCCTTCAGTCACACTTGACTTCTTTCCATTCTCCAGACGCACCATACGCTCTCATTCCTCAAAACATTCACACCATGTCCTTCCCTCGCCTGTCACTCTATTGTCTGGCTTTCCTTCCAGATGGCAAAGGTCTGAGGGTAGGAGCGATGCCTCTTGTGTTCATTGTAATATTCCCACCTCCTAGCAAAATGTTTGGCTCAAACCATGTGTTAAACACAGAGATGAATGAATAAGAAGAGACCACAAGCAAATGTTAAAGCTTGGTGACCACATGCTGGGTGTGTTGTTATCTCTTGGCTTCTATTGTCTTTGTGACATGAAAGCGTTTTTTGTTTTTTGTGTTTTGCTTTTTTTAAGAGGGAATGATACGATAAACCCCTATTACGCATCACCTAACTTCAGTAATTATCAATATATTGCCAAACTTGTTTCATCTATACCTGTAACTTGTTGGATTTTTGCAGGCATATAATTTACATATAATCCAGTGATTTTAAGACTATCCATGAGTTTGGGCAACCATCACTATTATTAATTCCAAAACATTTTTATCACCCCCAAAAGAATCCCTGTACCTCTTAAGCAGTCACTCCCCACTCTCCCCTCCCTCCAGCCTCTAGAAATGACTACTCTACTTTCTGTCTATATGGATTTTCCCGTTCTGGATATTTCATATACATGAAACCATACAATATGTGGCCTTCTGTGTCTGGCTTCTTTTGCTCAGCACGATGTTTTTAAGACTCATCCATGTTGTAGCATATATTAACACTACATTGCTTTTTTTATAGCTACATAAACGTTCCATTGTATAGATAAAGTACAATTAGTGTATCTATTCATCAGTTGATGGACATTTGGGGATGGTTTCCAGCTTTTTGGCTAAATATGGAAGTGCGAATATATAAAGTATCCACATAGTTAAAGGGAGAAAGAGCTTATCAGGAAGCATAAAGATTTCAGGCCACAGGGAAGCCTGGTTGAATTTGACACTACAAAATAATGCAACACTATCATAAAATTTTAGCACACAAAACCCTATGAAGTGAACTCTGCCTCTTCCCCAAAACTCCATACATCAGTTCTACTAAACTTCTTGTAGTTCCTTGAACTTGGTGTCACTCACTCCTTCTTTCTGTGGGGACCATTTGCTTCCAAGACTTACCTCCACTTATCATCTATCTTTGAGTCTCAGATCAGATGTCACTTCACCCAGGAAATCATCCCTGACACTCTGGTTGGTGTTAGGTGTCCCTTTCAAGTATTCCTATGGCATCCCTCATCACCCTATCACAGCACTTACAGTGCAGGGGTGAAACCTCACCCCTGCACCACTACTGGACTATAAGCTTGTGAGCAGGAACTACTAAGACATTCTCCAAATTATCCCCAACACCTGAGACAGTCCCTGGTGCATAACTGGGGCCCAATAAAATTTGAAGGAATAAATGAATGAATGATGAATACTTTCAAAACCATGAATCCATGAGAGTCAATGATGGTAAGAACTAGGGTAAGACAGTAATATGGATGTCTTTCCAACACAATGATCATTGCAACTCTTCCCAGATGAATTTTCACACCTTTAAAAATAAGGAAGAATTGGAATATTTGTCAAAACATATATATTTGTAGTTCTGAACAAGTTTCCCATCAAAGGTAAAAATAAAATTTTCAGAAATATTAGCTTATCAATTCTCACACTTTCTTTCTTTGTCCACATTTGCTCTTCCATTCTTGAATGAAGACTTATAGAACAAAATTAGAAAGTGGCACTCAGGTGGACACAGAGAGAAAAGAATAAACTACTAGCCAGGATCTCAAATACAATCTAGCATTAGAGATAACCTCTTAATTTACATTGAGGCGGGTTAAAATGGTTTTCCAAGAGAAAGAAAACTATTGGTAATATGCCTGCTCCATTACCATTAATATTGTTAACTTAATTTTTTATTCCTTTTTGTTAACTCAATTAAAATTTTGGCTATGTATACTCCACAATATTATTAAATTATGAAAAATCAGTGTTTTTAATAGCATATTGCATTAATAGAGATAGTGCCTGAACTTGACCAAATAAATCCTTCTCTAAAATAACCACACAGAAAATACAGCTACATTGAAAACATTGTATGCTCCAAGCCTCTGAATGAATTTTCCTCTCAGGAAAGCACTGTGTAGAGGAAGAAATATCTGACACATACAAATTAAGTGAGGTTGATCTATTGAAATGTAGCTGGCAAGAGTCCAGCTTCTTAGTTTGCTTTTAATAGTTTATTTCTAAGTGCATGCATCTTTATACTAGCTATATAGCTTGTTTTTACAAGAGACAAATAGTGGAAGATGGCCGTAAATTGGCTCTTGCTCTGCAATCCAAAGTATATCTTAATGCAAGTTCCCCTGTGCTTATTTAATAATGAGGTTGGACAAGAATAATGCTGCCTTGGATTGCAATGTTGAAGGCATTCATTAAAGTTAATAATCAGTGCTCTTGCATAGAAGCTTTATGCCTAACATTGATCGGCTCTTTGTTGTGTGGAGTTTGCTTGCATTCAAGTAGCAAGAAGCTCACCACAAAGGCCATCAGGTAGGTTTCCATGGTAGCAGAGCTTCTTTTGTTATTCTCATTTGTAACATAGACAGTATCCAAATACTCACTGTGTCACTGCTTAATGAAAAGAAATGGAATATTAATAATGCCAATATACTCAGGAAGCTGGTCTTTGGGTGCAACAATGAGGGAGGGCATGCTGTCTCCTTAGGTTTTCTTTCAAATAGCCATCCACCAAGTGAGACTGGTGGCCCTTTGATCTTATTACCTTATGTCCTATTAATGACCTTTGGTGGTCTCACATTAGACTCTAAGGACAAGCAGAATTAAATGATGGATGGAATCTTTCATCAGTACTGAACCCAACAAAATACAATTTTGCAATTGTACACTAATAAGAGTGCAATGTAAAACTATAGAAGAAGAAGACCAACTTCTTAAAATACAAAGGTAACATTAAAAAATGAAAATAGCTTTGGATTTTGTTGTGTTCGTGTATGTGTTCATTTTTCTTAGTGACTCGACACCTGAATTTCTCATTGTCTTTGTTTTCTAAAACAAACGAATTCTGGTAAGTGTCACTTCCCTTTGGTCGTGACTCAATTATTTGAGTCCATAACAGCACGTGGGAGCTTTCTTACACAGCCCTGTCTTGTTCTAACAGAGATCACCATTCTCATCACCTGGTATGCAGTCGTTCAAATAAAGAGAAGAATTTACTAAGGCTTAGCATCAGTCTTATATTCAGCTCTGCCAAAGCATCATTTCTGCCACTTATTCGGGAGAGAGTAAAAAGTGTAATTCTAATTTAATTTAATTTAATTTAATTTAATTTAATTTAATTTTCTCCTCCCCCCAGGCTAGGAGATCTGAAAACATTTATGAACTGGTAGGATTTTAGTACTTCAGTTTTAGCTACTTTAATTTATGAGATTTCCATATGGCATTGTATGGCTTTCCCAAGTTGTTTTAGCCTTCATTATAAATGACCTAAGTAGGTGTAACATGCACGGAGGTACGTAAAATTTCTACCATATATTAAATACATTTCAAAATACTTCAAAAAGAAAGCTTCAATGAGATGGAGAACAGGAGTTAATAAGGAATTAGATATGAATTTGGCCAGTGATGCAGAAATGGAAAAGACCTAGGATTAAGATGAAAAGGGAGTGATTCCAGGTCACCAGGACTAGAAACTACTGACCAAGAAGAGGGGATACAGTAGAGTGTTGTGAGCAGGAAGGAGTGGAAGCAGAGTCTTTGGAGCCAGACCAGAAGGAGGGCCAGCCTGATAGAATTCTGCAAAGCACCACTATTTTACCATTCTATAAATTAGCAAAAATGAACATTTTTACCACTGTTTAATGAATATAAATTTTAAATTGCCCTGCATTTTGAATTCAGTCACCAGTATTGAGGTGCAAATACTCTCTACTTTTTATTCTAAATTATCTTTATGGACTTAACCTTTATTCACTGATTTATTTGTACTACAGATGTATCCATTATTCACTCAGAGTTGGCTGTGTTAGCTGATAGAGACTCAAAGATGAATGAGATCTATTGTGAAAAGCCAAGAAAAACCCTTGTGCTTCTGGAAAGAAGAGTGACAAAATAATAATTGTGATATACACCCAGAGCATTCTCAACAACACAGACCTTCTTGGAAAGGGAAAGACCTTACTAGAGCCTTATAGATGTGGGGGAAAAGAAGTTACTCACTGGTAGCCTTCTCTCTACCTTTCCTGTCTCAGTCCAGTCCAAAGACACAGGCTCACTAAAAGACTAGGATTTAACCATATGATTATAGAATGCACCCCATCTCCACAACTCCCACCACATCAACAGGGCTCCAGTATAATAATGGATTGCAACTGAAAGAACTACAAGACATGGATGATATTTAAGAAGGAATTATTAGGGAAACTCAAAGATAAAAGGGAAAGAAAAACAAAGACAAAGGAAACTGAAGCCTCTGGCACTTACGGCTATAGCAAATATTGAACACAGTCCAAGTTTTAGACTAATGCACTGAATTCTATTTACTTCTGTGTGTACTATCAGAAATATATCTGACTTTCAACAATAACAACAAAAAATTACAAAGCATGATAATAATAAAGAAAAAATAGATTCTAAAGAGACAAAGTGAACATCAGAATCAGCTATGGCACAGATTTTTTAATTATAATGAGTTTAAAATAGCTATGAGGAATAGGTTAATAGATCTCATGGTAAAAGTAGACAACATATGAAAACAATACATTATTGGAAGCAGAGATGGAAACTCCAAGAGAGAACCAAAGGAAATGTTGCAAATCAAAGACACTGTAACAGAAGTAAAGAACAGCTTTAATGGACTCATAAGTAGACTGGACACAGCCAAGGACAGAATCAGTGAGCTTGACAATATGTCAGTAGAAGCTTTTCAAATTAAAGTGCAGGAGGAAAAAGAATAAAAAAGATGAGACAGAATACCCAAGAATTCTGGGGCAATTTCAAAAGGTCTAACATACACAATATTGGAATACCAGAAGAAGAAAACAGAGCAGAGGAAATATTTTAAGTAGTAATAGCCAAGAATTTTCCAAAATTAATGACAGACAACAAACCACAAATCTAGATCCAGAAATTCTAGAGAATACCAAGCAGGTTAAGTACCAAAAAATCTACAAATATTATATACAAGCTTCAGAAACTTGCATGAAGCTGGAGCAAGGTTGCAGGACTGGAGGAGGACACCTTTTACTTATAAAACAATGAGGGTAGGATTTATGGCATACTTATCATCAGAAATCACTGCAAGCAAAAAGGGAGTGGGGTGAAATGTTTAAAGTGTTGAAAGAAAAAAAAAAACTAGAATTCTACGTCCAGCAAAACTACTCTATAAATTGAAGGAGGGGTGCCTGTCTGACACAATCGAGGGTATGACTCTTTTTTTTTAACTAACATAAATTTATTATATAATTTTGTAGATGATTATTACAGATGAAGTCAGCTGCTTTCTCTACTCCAGTTCTACAAGACTGAAATCCAATGTTGAGCTCTTATCTGTGGGTTTTATTAACATAAAATGTATTAGTTATCTCAGGGGTACAGGTCTGTGATTCATCATTCTTACACAATTCACAGCACTCACGATAACACATACCCTCCCCAAAGTCCATCACCCAGCTACCCCATCCCATCCACCCCATCCCCTCCAGCAACCCTCAGTTTGTTTCCTGAGGCTATGAATCTCTTATGGTTTGTTTCCCTGTCTGGTTTTGTCTTGTTTTATTTTTCCCTCCTTTCCCCTATGATTCTCTGTCTTGTTTCTCAAATTCCTCATATCAATGAAATCATATGGTAATTGTCTTTCTCTGATTGACTTATTTTGCTTAGCATAATAGCCTCTAGTTCCATTCACGTCATTGCAAATGGCAAGATTTGGGGGTTTTTTATGGCTGCATAATATTCCATTGTATATATATACCACATCTTCTTTATCCACTCATCTGTTGATGGACACCTAGGCTCCTTCCATAGTTTGCGGAGTGTGACTCTTGATCTCAGGGCTGTGTTCAAGCCCCATGTTGGCCATAGAGTTTACTTAGAAAATAAAATAAAATAAAATAACTAAAGTGAAGGATAGATAAAGATTTTTCTGAGGTGAGCAAAAACTAAAAGAATTCATTGCCCACCCAACTGCCCTAGAAGAAATGTTAAAATATGTTCTTAAGAGAGAAAGAAATTCATATAGGTCAGAAACTTAGGTCTCCATAAAGAAAGGAAAAACATAGAAAAAGAAGTAAGTAAAAGCAAAATAAAATATTTCATTCTTCTTATTCTTAATTGATCTATCAGAGAAGTGCTGTTCACAGTTACAATAGTAATAATATATTGGGTGATTATTGTATGTGGATAATTGATATGAGTGACAATAAAGTTAAATTGGGGGCACCTGGGTGGCTCAGTGGGTTAAAGCCTCTGCCTTTGGCTCAGATCATGATCTCAGGGTCCTGGGATGGAGCCCCACATCGGGCTCTCTGCTCAGCAGGGATCCTGCTTCCTCCTCTCTCTCTGCCTGCCTCCCTGCCTACCTGTGATCTCTCTCTCTCTCTCTCTCTCTGTCAAATAAATAAATAAAATCTTTAAAAAAATTTATAAAAAAAAAAGAAAGAAAATTGGAGAACTGATACTACCTGACATGAAGACTTACTATAAAGCTACAGTAATCAAGACAATGTGGTCCTGGCAAAAGAATAGACACAAATAGAACAGAACAGAGAACCCAGAAATTGATCCACACAAATATCAGTCTACTGATATTTGACAAAGGGCCAAAGGCAATTCAATGAATAAAGGATAACTTTTCAAAAATGATACTGGAACAATGGAAGTCCATATGAAAAAAACAGTCAATCTGGATACAAACCTTATGCCTTTCACAAGAATTAACTCAAACTGTGTCATAACCCTAACTGTCAAGCTCAATGTTATATAAACTTCTGGAAGAAAACAAGGAATTTGGGTTTGGTGGACTTTTTAGGTACAATACCAAAAACATAAGATAAGTAAATACAAAAGACTGATTTAGCCCACCCAAATATAATACCAAAAAAATTGTGGATAAAAGATAAGAAAAAAGGAGGGGAGGGATTGTAAGATGGCTGAACCCATATCTTTCATGTTAGGAATCAGAAGATACATCTAAATTTGATAAATCAAGAATATTGGCAATATATGTCAATTTTTAAGAAATATAGATATAAAAGCTAAAGAAACAACTAAAATTGTTGAATATGGCTTCCTCTGGGGATCTGGACAGGGTATCAGAAGGAGAATAAGGGCTATCTACAGTTGGGAATGGCAGTGACTTTCTGCCTTTTAATAAAAACTTTCTGGAGCTTCTGATGGTTTAATTTTGATAAAAATTAAAATGAAGTTGAAAAATGAATGCTACAACTCAGCTTGAAAAAATATTAACTGACCCTCCTACCCCTCCTTTGCACTAGTGAGGGCAAAATACTATGGTGCCATCTAATGTCTGTATTTCTGTTATACTGGAAATCCTGTCACAAGGGCAGGACCACATCTACTTTACATAATGCTTTATTTATGTGTCTGACACATTCTAGACACTGGTTCATATTTATTGAATGAAAAAAGAAGCATTAACAGTTATGAAGGCACGATGTGACAAATAATACATAGATGGCCTCACTGCAGTATAAATTGGACACTGGCACAAAACAAAAGCTCAAGAGATGTCTAGAAATTGGCTATTTATTAAAGGAGATTGGCAATTAGAAAGAGAGGGAGAGAGATTGGAGTTTCAAGGAGGTGGCAGGATTAAGGAAGATATAATCATGGCAGGGATTATGAGAACACTGCTGTCCTAAAAATGAGAATCTACTAGAGGGAGAAACACAAAATATGCTAGAGAGACACAAGAGATAATTTCTACAAAATATGGAAAATTATGATATTCCATTGTGGGATTTAGGGGTTCCTCTTCCCCTTCCAGAGCTAGCAGTTTAAGTTCATTGGTTTCTCACTACCACAGCCAACTCTGATGATTGCTCAGGTCATAAGAGTCCCTTGCTGACCACACTCCCCACTTCTTTCTAGAAAGAACATATGTTTCCCACAACGTTCAATATGTCAACTTGATGTTTCACATCTATAGACTTTAAGAAGTTCCAAATGATTAAAGTTAAGCAAAATCAGTCATGAATTTTACTAACAGAAATTCAAATTGAGCTCTCTCTGGGGAAACATCACTATAAGACTGGGTAGGCTGTAGAAAACAGAACTCAAAGGAAGCAAACCATTTGAAACCGGTTTTTAGACATGTGCTAAGAAATGTGTTGGGAGAAAATATTCTGAAGTAGACTATTGGCTTGCCTGTGTGGATAAATTACTCTGATATTTGTGATTTAGAATCAGGAAGAAAACACATTTCCTCATTACCTCACTACAGGAATTTATTCTGAGAGGCATGCACAATTTGCTTTTTCCCCAGGGATGGGCAGAGGGACTTATAACCTTGAAAATATTTTTGTGTGAGAGAAGTAGAGAATATATATATATATATTTCTGCATGTGGAGGAGCAGTGGGAAGATTTTGTTTGTTTTGTTTACTTGTTTTTATCTAACCTAAGTTGACTGTGCTAATAACTTTATGTTATCTGATGAATAGAACTCTAAGAGAGGCAGTATTCTTTATGCCCCTTTAGCAGAGAAAAACTGAGGCTCCTAAAGTTAAATAATATTCAGGGTGACCTAACTACTATGTGGATAAGCTGGAAGTTGATCCAAAATATAGATGATAATGCTACCAGATGGGATCAGCTCCATAATTTGTGGGGAACAGTGCAAAATAAAAATTTGGAGATCCAGGTTTAAATGATTAAGAATTTTAAGATAGGGAAGCAGAGCATTAAACCAAATGTAGGGCCCTTCTGAGTCCAGGGCCACATATGAATGCATAAGGTGCACCTTCATAAAGCTGGCCTCATGTCTAGATACCACCCACATAATGTTAATTTGGGCTAAGTCCAGTGAGACAATTGGAAAGACACTGATAAATTGTAAATTATGATTATACCTTAAAAGATTATCTTGAAGAATACTCTGTTAAACCCACAGTACATGAAGAGTTACATAATTATATCTGTAACTTCTAAAATTATCTCTGTAATTGAGCTGGAGGATATTGCAACACTGCTTCAGATGGAATCCCTCCATGTAGTATTTGCCTAATGAATTGATGCATTAATTCTCTAACACTACTGTACACATCACCATAGATAACTTTTTGAGACCTGTTTCCAGAGCCCTATTCCCATCTAGGCAGATATCCTTTGTCATATCCTTTGTCATATCCCCTCCCTGGGGCCCACACCCATTACAGTGGGAACCTTGGCAGCCTTCTGCACCATGATCTCCTCAATGGCACTCCTTTGCATCCCTACTGCTGCTTACCCCACCTGGAACACAGAAGGGATTCAAGAAGTGTTTGTTGAATAAATGAATGAGTATACAAACTCCAGAAAACTCCAGCAGAATTCTAGATTCTCAAAAATGTAGCAAGAATCAATCTCCTTGAGATCAATAGTCAGGAGATGGTCCAATGGGCCTTTATATTTCCCTAAACTGAGATGATTAAATCTAAAAAGAGGACAAGGTCTAAAGTGAGCATTTGAACCAAAAGTTAAAACTGCCCTTGGCAAGTCCTTCAGAAGCATCAGGTTGGAAATACCATGTGAGACATACAGAGACCCACTGGTCAGAAAGCTGATGCAATGCACATCCCTTATCTTGGCCCACCTTGGGGCACATGTTCACTGCCTGCCAAGCAGTGCAGTAAATTTCGGTAGGCTAAATGCACATATGATGTGACTCTTTCTTAATAGGTAAGTCAATGCCTTTTCTGAAGGAAGTATTTATTAGTTTATCTTGCTTCCTCCCCTCTCAGGAAGTTGTAAAATCTGACCCTTGAGTTTTATAAGAGACTCAATCTGGTGTTAAAACTTCACCAAAACTGATTTATCTTACATTTTGCAACATTCCTATATCTCACACATTTTCCATAACTTTTATAGTCAGCGGGGAAAAACAGAAAAAATTTACACAGAGATTTCATACTTGGATCACTTTTTGATTCTGAGCACATTAAAAACTGTCCAGAACCTTGTTCCCATCCATCGCTTTCTATTCTTCAGAGCTCTGGAGGAGGCCAGCCTACAGGCTCAGAGCCAGACTGCTGAGATATGTATCCCTACTTCTCCACTTACTGAACCTCTCAGGGCTTCAGTGTCCTCATCTGCAAAATGGTATTAATATAACACCTTCCCCAAAGTCTCTCACGTAGAACATTTAGTACAGTGCCTGTCACTGAGAATTCAATGACGTTAGCCATTAGCTGTTATTGCATGAGTCTGTGTCCTATGTGTCTTACGAGCAATAGCCCAACTGCTGAATATTCTAGCTCCTTATCTAAATGTGAATAACAAAAGCAATTTTTAAATCCTTTTAAAAATAAACTAATCTTTAGAATTGAAAGGTCATCAGTGGTAAGATAGGTAGGTATGTATGTCTATCCAGGATAAATAAGGATGACAGAGGCAGAAAAGGGAAGATGATATGGCTCCCTCCCTACATCTCCTCAAGGGCTCCAGTGATCACCACAGCTCATGATTTATGTGATGGGATGAAATATGGCTCAGTGGTGTAAGAGCTACTGAGCTTAACAAGGGCAATCTATCTTTACTTGCTGCTTATCATGTATACCGCATCAAAATCCAAAAGAGATTGAAGGAGACACATACCACTTGGAACCTGAAATTTTTCTTGCTTCTACTTTGTAGGAGAAAAGTCAATTTTCTAATTATTCTCAATTCTGAAATGCACTGTGCTACTAGATGTTGTCTAGTCTATCCTTTTCCCACTTGTCCCCTGCCTACAATATTTCTCTGTCTTCTTTTCTTGTCACTAGCTCTTTTTTTTTCTTTTTTTTTGTCTGCTTCTTAGCCTCATTCTTCTCAAACTACCCCTTAGATATTGATCTTTTCTAGGTCTCTCTCATGGACCCCTCGGGCCTTATACTCTACCTGGGTGATCTCAATTTGTTCTGATGGCTCCAACCACCATCTTTTGGCCAGTGAACTCTATATCTGTATTGCCACATCCGTCTTTTCTCTATAATCCAAACCCATGTAATTGCCTTCAGGAAATCTCCCCTTGGATCACTTACAGACGCTTCAAACTCAACATGTCCAAACTGAACTCATCATCCCCTCAAATGGGCTCCCTTATGGCATTCCCTATCTCAGGAAATGGCAGCACTCTCCACCCAGTTAATCAAGCCAGGAATCTATGATTCATCCTTAACTCATCTCAGTTCCCTCACTGCCTAAATCCAATCAATCACCAAGTTCTCTTAATTCTATTTTCTAAATCAGTTTCTTTCAAATTTATTTTACTGTCAGTGAAAGAACATCTTTTGCATCATGCCAGCATGCACGAGCATGCACACATGCACACACACACACACAAAAGTGAAACACAAGTTTCAGAGAGCAGTTTTTATCATCTTTTTATGCAAAGTTTTCTGATATTTTCTATTGGGTGAATTTAAGCTACCAATCAAAATCTTGCAAACATCCCAAAGATCCAACAATCAGCTCTCCTGACCATCTCCAGCATGCCACTGCTTATGACCTACAGTTTGATAGACGCTGGTCTAAATATATCTTAAATCTACCCACTAATTTTCACTCCCAGTGCTATCATTCTACTCTTGGCTACCACCAATTCTGATATAATGGGTTTCCAGGTTAACTGATCTGTTTCACAATTATTTAAAACTGTTCAAAGACTTCCTGTTGTCCACAGAAGAATACAGTCTATAATTCTTACCATGGCTTAAAAAACCACCTACAGTCTGGTGTCTTCCTGCCCCCTCATACTCTCTCTCCATTGATCTCAACAAAATTGTTTTCTTTTTGAGTATCTGGGAGGTCTCCCTTGTTTTCAGGTCTTTGGACATGTTATTCCATTTGGCTAGAAAGTCCTTGCCTCCCATCTTTGTTCACCTAACTCTTACTTATCCTTCCTATCACAGCTTAAATACTACTTATTCATTCATTCATTCATTCATTCATTCATTCTCCTACTAAACGGCAAACAAACTAAATGCTGGTGATACAATGAGAAGCAAAAATAGGGGCATCTGGGTGGCTCAGTTGGTTAAGCATCTGGCTCTTGATTTTGGCTCAGGTCACAATCTCAGGGTTGTGAGATCAAGCCCCACGTCAGGCTCACACTGAGAGTGGAGCCTGCTTAAGATTCTCTCTCTCCCTCTGCCCCTCCTTGCCCTCCCTCTCTATAAAAAAAAAAAAGAAGGTAAAAACAGACCCTCACCTCACAGAATTTAGATACTATACTACTCTAGATGGGAAGAAACATATTCAAATAAAGATATCATTCAAATTTAAGTGCTAATAAAAGAAGAGTTTACAAAATAGATTCATGGCTCTAAAGAGCTTATAAAAATCTGACCTAACCTAATAGATCAGGGAAAATCTTCCTAAGTGATGACTGGTAAGTTATAATATTTGAGCTATGATATAAAGTAGGAATATAACCTAATGAGTCTAAGGGATGGGGAACTAACAGCATAGGCAGAAAGAGGAATGTGTAAAAATCCACATGGCAGGAAGAAATATGATAAAATCAATGAACCAAATGAAAGCCAATGTAACAAGAGCCAGGTATGAGAGGGAATATGAGACAGATAGAAGCCAGTCTATGATGAACACTCTAGACTTTGTCAAAAATGTAGGTCTTTGGGGCACCTGGGTGGCTTAGTTGTTTAAGCGTCCAGATTCTTAATCTCAGCTCAGATCTTGATCTCAGGGTTGTGATCTCAGGGTCACTTAAAAAAAATTAGGTCTTCAACAAAAAAGGAATGAGAGGCCATTGACATGTTTGAAGCAGGGATATAACGTGTTTAGATTTCTGGTTTGAAAAGATTACTCTAGCAATTGTAAGGATGAATCAGAAGGAGACAATAGTAGATGTAGAGACAACTAGAAACTATTACATTACTCCAAACAGAGAAGATCATAACACAAATTAAGATACTGGTGATTGAGATGGAAAAAAAAATCAACATATTGGAGAGATGTGTGAGATAACCTTGACAGGACAAGATAATGGAATGAATATGTGTGATGCAAGAGAGAGAAGTAGCAAAGATGACTCCCAGATTTGAGCTGAAAAATTGAATGACTGGTAATACCATTCACAGGGATAAGGGATACCAAAGGAGGACCAGGTTTAAGGGAGAAGAGCATGACTTTGGCTGTAGATATATGGATTTTGAGGTATGTTTAAGGTGTTTTGACGACTGTTTGATAGACTTCTCTGAAACAGAGGAGAGATCTGGACTAAGACAGTGAAATATCTATGTATAGGTTATAGACATGAACCAGTGAACATAAATGAACTCATTACCTGAGGATGCACAGTATGAGAAGAAGACTTAAAAACCAAACCCTGAGGAAATCCAACTTTTAGTGGTGGGTGATGGAGGGTGAACTTACAAAGAGAACCAAAAAGAGTGTCCAAAGCTGTAGGAGGAAAACCAGGAGAAACTGGTCAAAGACGTCAAAGAGCTGCTTTGTTTTGGTGTAGTATCAAGACAAGAAGCCAGACTATTGTGGGAGGGATGATTGCAAAGTATAGATACAGAGTCAATATGAGTACAGACTCCCTGGGAAAGTTTGCCTTTGAAGAGAAGAAGGGATATAGAACAGTATTTATGAAGTTGATAGAAACTTTTTGGTTGTGCTTTAATAAAAGATACCTGTGTCAAGAGACACCTGGGTGGCCCAATTGGTTAAGCACCTGCCCTCAGCTCAGGTCATGATTTCAAGGTCCTGGCATCAAGTCCCATACTGGGCTCCTTGCTCAGCAGGAAGCCTGCCTCTCCCTCTGCCTGCCCCTCCCCCTTCTTGTGCTCTCTCTCTCTCTTACAGATTAATAAATAAAATCTTTTTTAAAAAATCTGTGTTGCATAGCACTTAGATAGGAAGCATTAATAAATGTCATTTTTAAATCACACATTCAAGTGAATTAAAATGGAGGTATATTTAATAAAATAGACAATCCCAAAAGTCTTGTGACACTAGAACACCTGCATATTTTTGTGTATGTGCACACACACACACACACACACACACACACACACCACAATTATCAGTTTTTTAGGCTAAAGTAAAATTGGTGTCATTACCTTAAGAATAAGCCATTTGTGCACTAAGACAGAAAGGCTTTAGAACAAGATAGAAATGGAAGTCAACCAAGAACTGGGAACTCTCCACAGATAGATGAGCAAGGCCATGAGTCATTTTTGTGCAGGAAATTGAGCTCCGATTGTATCAAGGAAACAAATGGCGAAAGCACAACTTGTTAGGACAAGTGGGTGCATCATTCACACCAATCCAGTGAAACCCACATACATAACAGGACTTCTATATCTGAGATGTAGTCAAGAAAACTTTTTTAAAAAGAAAAGCTTCACTCCATTTTTGGAGACTGTGTTAAATTCCTCATTTAGGGAACCAAGTCCATGCTGTAGAAAAGAAATCAGTTGTGCATTGCTTTCCCAGCTGTTATTTTTCAGACAAGTTCTTTAGTCCAGTCTCAGCAGTTTTGTCTGTGAAATAGAGATAATCATACCTGAGAAGGTGGTTGAATAAAGTGAAGGGGATTACATATGCTAGTAAAACACCATGCTCAGAGTAGCTCTCCACCACCCGGACCTGAGAATTTTACATTTCCACCGTTTTATTGGAACACAACCACATTCTTTTGTCTACCTATTATCTATAGCTACTTTTGCACTAAATGGCAAAGTTGAGAGTTGTGACAGAGAGCGTATGGCCTACGAAACTGAGAATATTCATTATCCAGTTCTCTACAGAAAAAAGCATAGAGATTGGGGACTGGGGTAGGGTTGAGGCTTTTTTTTTTTTAAGATTTTATTTATTTATTTGACAGAGAGAGAGAGAGAGAGAGAGAGAGAGAGAGAGANACAAGCAGGCAGAGAGGCAGGCAGAGAGAGAGGAGGAAACAGGCTTCCTGCTGAGCAGGGAGCCCGATGCAGGCCTCGATCCCAGGACCCTGAAATCATGACCTGAGCCGAAAGCAGAGGCTTTAACCCACTGAGCCACCCAGGCGCCCGGGTTGAGACTTTTTAAAAATGTTTAAATTTATTGACAAAGTGCCTGTCATATAGTAAAGGCTTAATAAACAGATGCTGTTGTTTTGATATTTCTTTATTCAGTTATTAGTTTAACAATTATTGAGCACAACCTGTGTGCCAGGCACTGTTCCAAGGGCCACAGAATCTAGCTATGAACCTAACAAATAAAAATGCCTGTGCTTGTTGGATAGACAATAAACAGATTAGTAAAAACAAATATAGTATATTAATGGGCTGGGGAGAAAAATAAAGGGATGGACAAGAGAAGGTTCAGGATAAAGGTTGAAACTTTTAGATGCTGCGGCCTGGGAAGATCTAATTGAGAAGGTGTCCTTTAAGCAAAAGCCAGAAGGACACAAAGGATCTCTGGGAATATTGTAGGGGAGATAGGAGTAAGGAGTAATGTTCCAGGGACAGGAAAAAATATAGAGTGTTCAGTGTTCTAAGGAAGACCAAGGAGTCAATATGGCTGGAGTGGATGAGCAAGAGGGAGAAGAGGAGAAGAAAAGTAAGAAAAGTGCCCAGCAAGCCTATGTAGGGCCTTGAAGAATCACCAGGGGTCTCTGGCTCTTACTCTAACAAGAGGGGAAGCAAGAGTTTGAGCAAAATAGTGGCACTTCCATTTAGTCCAGATCAGTCCAGCTGCTCTAATGAGAATAGCCTGTTGACTAGACTGTAGCAAATGTAAAAGCAAAGCCCCAGGAAGCACTTGCAGGGGTTCCAAAGAGAAGTGATGATGGTTTGAAACCAGATAGCAGTGATGGCAGGAGTGACAGATTGATGTCTTGGGTATATTTGGAAAATAGAGCCAATGGGATCTAAGGATGGGTTGGATGTGAGTTGTGAGAAAACGGAAGTCAAAGATGACTCCACATTTTCTGCCCCAAAGTACTGCTGCAGTAATGTAGTGATCACTGATGTGAGAAGGGAAAGATGTGGGAGATGCATGTTTGCTGTTAGATGTTGAAGAGGTTGGGGACAGTCATGCAGGAATTAGGATGCAGGGATGATGCTATCATCATGGAAGTGTCAGGTTGGAGATGCATCCAGGGGGTAGAACTCTGGAGATCAGGAAGTGGTCAAGACCAGAGATATCAATTCAGTTCTCATCTATAGATAGATGGGATGTGACTGTGGTTGTTATATCTCGTCAGTAGTATAAGATGGTTGCATACAAACCAACAGTGCATCACAAACAATGTCAGAGGAGCAGAGGCCTGCATTAGAGACCTTACCAAAAGCTGCTTGTGACAGTTTCATTCTACCAGAAACAAGTAGAAAACCAAGAACAGGTAGAAAAAAATATAATTAGCATTCATAATTTGAATGGCTCCTAATTTGCCTAACTGAGGAAACACTTTTACAGTAAGCCAGATTATAATTTTTTAAGTTGATTGGCAAAATCAATTACAGCTTTACGGTATTACATTTTTGGGATATTGCCTATTATCTCAATGGAAATTAATAAGCCACTTGATGAGCACACAATACTCCTTACACTGGTGAAGAAAAGATTAGGAAGATAAAACCGCCTCTAATTTAGGGACAAACAGATATGATGCATCAGACTTCCACAGGGTATTTCTAACAATTTAATTTCTGCTGATTCTCACAAATCCTTTAGCCTTTTTAAGAAAGAAAAATCTTGACTAGGTCTGCTTCCTCTCTTGGTAAGAAGCTTTTAGTTTGGACAGTTATTCAAGCTGACCCAAATGGATCTAATGACCATCTCTTCCCACTAAGACACCATTTCTCCACTTTCTTTCATTACTAAGCCCCCCACCAAGGAACCTTTTTAGGTATTTTTCTCCTAATATCCAACACACAAAAATGTTTTATTGTGGTAAGATATACATAATATATTTATCATTTTAACCATTTATAATTGTACAAGTCAGTGTCATGAAACACATTCACGGTGTTATATAACCATCACCACTATCTTTATCCAAAACATTTTCCTTATCCCCAACATAAACTCTGTGCTCATTATAACTTAACTCCCTAATCCACACTCCCCCCAGCCCCTGGTAACCTCTATTAGACTTTCCATCTCTATGAATTGGCCTATTCTAGTATCTCATATAGGTGGAATCATACAATATTTATCTTTCTATGTCTGGCTTATTTCACTTGGTACAGTGTTTTCAAGGTCCATCCATGTTGTAGCATGTATCAGAATCTCATTCCTCTTCATGGCTGAATAATATTTCATTGTATGAAAAGACCAATTTTGTATATCCATTCATTCCAGGTGGATGCTTGGGTTGTTTCTACTTTTTGGTCATTGTAAATAATGCTTCTATGAACATTGGTATACAAATATCTGTGTTATTGCCTTCAATTCTTTTGGACCTATATCTAGGCATGGAATTGCTGGGCCTGTGAAATTTTAAGACCACAGATAAACTGTGTATCTATTTATGTTCTTTGTATATATGCATCTGTGCTTTACACATAAAAAAGAGTAATATTTCTTCAGAAATCTTCAGAACCAATTTTCCCCTCCTTGAGCAGGAGTGATATCACCCCCACTGAGACTGCAAGCTCTAAGGGAAAGATCCCCAGGTTTCCTGCCTTGATGAGGTAAATATGTAGGTATGCTTAACAGAAATTAAAGCCATGGATTACCAGGAAGATGACTCCAAAAGACATAAGTATAAAAGTAATCTTTGTCCCCCAAACAATAATGTTATTTGTATTTTCATTAGTCTTCAACATTGTCAAGAGTTGATAAAGTGATGAGCCCAAGAATATTTCAGAAAATTGCTCTTAGAAGTTGTGTCAGGACCAACCAATGGAGCAAATATTCTAACTAAACTTCTGAAAACAGTGGAGATTAATGATGTTGTATTCCCACTGAGTCTAAAATATCTCCTGAACAAATAGAATAATTAAAAGCAAGTATTTTTAATTTAAATTCAATTAGCCACCATATAGTACATCATCAGTTTCTTATGTAGAGTTCAGTGATTCATCAGTTGCATTTAACAACCAGTACTCATCATGTCACATGACCACCACCCAGGTACCCCACCCACTTACCCTTCCACAACCCTCAGTTTGTTTCTCAGAGTCAAGAATCCCTCATAGTTTGTCTCCCTCTCTGATTTCTTCCCATTTAGTTTTCCCTCTCTTCCCCTATGATCCTCTGTGCTATTTCTTATATTCCACATATGACTGAAACCACATGATCTTTCTCTGATTGACTTATTTTGCTCAGCATAATCCTCTCCAGTTCCATCCACATCAATGTAAATGGTAGGTATTCATCCTTTCTAATGACTGAGTAATAGTCCATTGTATGTGTGAAATAGAGGGGGTGGGAGAAGAAAAGAAAAGAAAAGAAGAAAAGAAAAGAGAAGAAAAGAGAAGAAAAGAAAGAAAAGAAAAGAAAAGAAAAAGAAGAGAAACAAATACAGGATCCAAAGATCCAGGTGGTGGGGAGCCAGGCATTGGTAAGATTACAGGATGGCTCCTTCAGCAGGTACACATTGCAGTCTACACTGAGTACGCTGCTGAGTACACACTGTTATCTGTTTGGAAGGCAGTATGGCACATACACACGTAGATTTAATTACAGTGTGCGTGCCTGATGCTATATTGTTTCTCTATGTAAGGAAGAAGTTAAGATTGTATAACAGTATTGAGAAAAACAAAAGTTTCAAATACCTGATCAGAACCCATCAAGTGTCAGGAAAAACAAGGAGAAGCCAAAGAACTGCCCGATTAGAGGAGACCAGGGACCCTGTTGGATCCTTTACCGAAAAGGAGCATTAATGGGGAAGCAGGAATTCTGAATAAAGCTGGCAGTCCAGTTAGTAGTGTTGTACCCATGTTAATGGCACCTTACTAATTGCACTGCGGTTATTGAAGATGTTAACATTCAGGGACGCTGAGGTCAAGGGCTTACCAGAACTCTGTACCACATTTGAAACTCTTCTGTGAGTCTAAAACTGTCTTAGAATAAAAAATAAAAGAGAACAGGGGTGCCTACGTGTTTCAATCAGTTAAGCGTCCGACTCTTGATTTCCGTCCAGGTCATGATCTCAGGACTGTGAGATCAAACCCCTCACGGGCCTCTGTGCTCAGTGTCTGCTTGAGATTCCCTCCCCCTGCCCCTCCCCCCTGCCCATGTGCACACACTCTATCTCTCTCGAATAAATAAATAAATCTTAAAGAAAGTAAAAGAAAACAAACAAACAACAACAACAAAGTTTCTGGTAGTTCCTGGGTGTTAGAAGCAAACTTGCGACTGGCATTGCTGAAGGATGGTTGGAGTGGGGGGTCTATAGTCGCAATAGCAGGAGCTTTGAAATCTGACGTGAGAAGAACTCCTGTCTTTGTCTCCTTTCCAATTCTATTGCAGGGTATGTTGGGTGCATCATGTAACTGGGATGTGGGTATACCCTTTCCTGGAACACATTGGCCCAGGAGCCAGAATCGTCTTCTTCGGGTCTACAACCATCTTAATGAACTTTTTGTACCTGCTGGGAGAAGTTCTGAACAGCTATATCTGGGATACACAAAGAAGTAAGTATTGTTTAGGGGAGCATAAAACAGGAGAATTGCTGTCTAAAAAAGTGTGTGCAGACACTGAAGGAAAATTCCATCATAGCACAGGATCACTTAGGAAGAGTTTCATTTTTATAACCACACAGTGTTAATTTAAGAGCTGCTGGCAGTTACCTGAAAGGTTTATTACTCACTTTGTCTTATTAGCTAATAAAACATCCAAATCTAAGGGAAAAAAAGCATATCTATAAAATTTTATAGGGAGAAATGTAGTGTTAACAGCAACAAAAAATTTAGGAAGTTCACTCTGATCAGCAAAATACTGCCTTAGCTAAAGGGACCCCCCCCAATAAATAGATAAATTATTAAATGTAACCAAACAGTCCCATTAAAAGCCACCCAGACCTCCACTTCTTACATCATCCTTTGTGTGAGCACAGTAGCTTCAAAGAAGTCTCCCCACTTTTCTGCTAAAACTCCAAGCTGTGCAGAATGCCCGTGGCCACTGTGACTCACCAGTGACTGTCATATTCAAGGACTGAGGGTGGCAAAGGGGCACGGGCAATAAAGGGTAATACATTGCTGCCAAACTCTCTTAACCTATGATTTGATTTCTCTTTTGTTTCCGTTTATGGCAGAGCCTCCATCTTGGCAAGGCACATAATCTTACCCAAGCTGTGCACACCCTATCCAAAGTGTATGTCAGATAGCAGAAAAATGGGAAGGTGGAAAAAGCAACAGCACAATATGTAGCCATTTGAGTCCTGCATGAAAGTATATCAAAAGGCACAATGGTCCAGGAATTTTAGAAAGCTCTGGGCATCGCCAATATAACCACAACATTCTAGACATCACCGGTAAATGATCTCTGTTCCACAAACATGGAACGCCCTACTTTGTGCCAGACACTGTGCCAGGAACTTTATCTAATTAGACAAATAAAACGCAGTCATTGCATGGTTACTGGATTGGACTTTTTTGTGTGTGGATCTTCTAAGAGTGTGTGTGTCAAGGTGTTAGCCGATGGTAAATGGCCCAGAGGAATTTGAGGATTTATTTTCTCGGCAGCTGGCTTGATTCTAATAAGTGGTCTACTAGAAAAAGTCTCAAAAATTTTTATTCAGTTCAGGCCACAACTTGGGAAATCAGAAATTAATCCTTTAATGATTCCTTCTCTGTTCCATGAGAATAGGAATCTTTATTAGTTAACTCATTATTTAGCTAACTTACAAAAATATTTTAAGAACAAAATATAAACTTTTCTCAGCTTCTTGGGAGAAAGCCATATTTAAATTTAGGCTAATATATTTAATATATGTTATTAGGAAGTATTTATGACTCATTCCCCTTGATTAACTTGATTCCAATGGTCATTTGGCCATTGTTCTACTACTTCTAAGAGAAGATGGCCTGAAAACTAAGAGAAAGAAAAATCCAGCGTATCCTCACAGAATGCTGCCCTTTAGCAACTTTGAGTGAGAAGTTAAAATGAATACTGAAACTAAGGGTTCTTTAAACGATCTATTCAACTTAATTTGTGTCATTCTCTTACGTAAGGTTGACTAACATTTCGTAACTCATTTTAGGTACGGACACTAATTTTATCTACATGGGAACATCTAGTTAATTCCACAGAAGTGGATGTGTCATGTCAAGTAGGCACATTTTGCTTTTTATTTTTGAATAGAATTGCAAACTGATGACCTCCTCTAAATTTGACCTGCCAAATGGCCTGTTAGACCTACGTAGCGAGATTTTTGTTTATGAAACAACATTTAAAAATTGAGAGATTACACAAACAGGCCAGATTCATCAGCTTATCAAATACTTTAGGATCTGGCAACACTGAGCTCATTGTTCTCTTCTAGCAACAATGCATTGGAACTGAGGATCAGTTGCCCCCTTGAGATGACTCCCTAAGTGTTCTAGTTCTCACCTGGCCACTTTTCTCTATCACATTAGCTGCCTGCTTCTGTAGATAGTTAAATTTGAAACTGCTGATTAAAAGCAGTGTGTGCCGTGTGTGTGCAGTGAATTAAATACCATCAAGTACAGTATTACAATCCCGAGTGCATTTACTACATCCTAAACAAAATCCCCTAAGGAGCAGGGATACCAACCTGAGCCATCAGGTTGTCACCATTGAAAACCCAGCACATGAGAGTTTGGAAACTTCGCTAAGATCCATGGACCTAGTTTATAAGAGAACAAAATAGATCAACCTGATACGAACTATGAACAAAAAGCTCTTAAAATAAGGTAAATTAGTAGTCAGACATTTGCTCTTTTTAAAGGAAAGTAACTCAAGATGACTTTGTGACTGTTATATCGGTTTGCTAGGGCTGTTTCAGCAAAATACCACAGACTGGAGATCTTAAGCAATCGAAATGTAATGTCTCATGATTCTGGAGGCTAGAAGACCAAGATTAAGGTATAGGCAGGATTGGTTCCTTCTGAGGACTGTGAGGGAAGGATCTGTTCTAGGCCTCTCTTCTTGGCTTGCAGATGGCTATTCCTCCTTATGTGTGAGGCTGTCTTCAAAAATCCCCTTTCTATAAAGACAATGGTCATATTTGATTAGGGTCCACCCTGATAACTTCATTTTAACTTGGTAAAGACCCTATCTCCAAATACAATCACATTCTAAGGAGAGACACAGTTCTATCCATAATACTCTGTTTTCTGCCCCCCAAATTCATGTCTTTTACTCATGCAAAATACATCCCCAACAGCCATCCCCAAGAGAAAGAAAAAGTCTTTTTAGCATCAACTCTTAGGTCCAAAATCTCATCTTAAATATCACCTAAATCAGGTATGGTTAAGACTTGGGGTATGATTCATCTTGAAGCACAATTGCTTTCCAGTTGTGAACCGGTGAAGCCATACAGAAAGTTATCTGCTTCCAAAACACAATGGTGGGACAGGCATAGAATATACAAATCCTTTCCAAAAAGGAGAAATCACAGGGTGTGGAAAGGGGGCCACGGTTTTCAACCAAGTTTGAAACATAGCAAGGAAAATTCTATTAGATTTAAAGGCTTGAGAATGAGCCTCTTTGGCTGAATGCTCTATCCTCAGGGCTCACCAGAAGGTGGATGTGGCCCTGCCCCTGGGTGGTGGCCTTACCCCCTAGGCGAGGGTAGCCCCTGAACCACCTTAGGAGTCATTTTTCCTTCATTTCACGCTATCTCTCTGTCCCTTTCTTCCAGGCTAGCAGTGTTTCTGTTAGTACAAAATTCTCAAAAGAACTTATTGGCTTCCCATGCAATTCACAGGGGCCTAAGACAAGAAGGGCCCCCACAGATCTTTCCTGGGTTCTGCTGAAATGGTTAATTGGATCCATGAGTGACATGCCTAATCTCTTTAGCAGAGGGTTGTCCAGCCACACTGTTGGCCTTTCACATTCTGAGGTTCTAAGGTTAGGACTTCACCATATGAATTTGGGGGCACGGTGTGGGGGGCCACACAATTCTATAACCACTGAAATATTTCTATACTTAATCTAAGGATTTATTCCAATTCCAGCGTGTCTCACTGAGGTGACCAATCTTATTAAAGAAAAACTTTATACAACCAGAAATGAAAGTGTCCAAAAGTAAAAGGTTGGGGTAAGGACAGGGAAAGCAAGCAAAAGAGAAAGGAGTTTGAAGCCAAGCCTGTGTGACAGAAACCTTCTCCCCCAAATGCCCATCCAGCTCATGTCCCACACAGACCCACACAGACCTGCAGTGTCCCAGCCCTGCCCTCTGGTTGAGCCCTTTTCCCTGCCTGGGGGAGTCACATGTGACTAGCTCTCTCAGGGTCAATCAAACTCTTCCTCTACGTTCCCAAAAGCACATCCCGCCTCAGCTTTGTGACAGGTTTCTTTCTGCTATTTGTGTGGAAATTATACCTCTGGTTCTTCCAAATATTATTTACAGCTGTCTAATTTTTTCCCTCTACCTCAAAGCTGCCAAACTAAAGTAGGTGGGGAGCCATTTTTCCTGTCTGGGTCAATGAACACCCCCTGTTCTCCACCCCCGCTTTTGAAGATTCCACTATTGCTGCCAAGTCAACCCATCTGCAGGAGAACACTTAGGAGGAAACAGACTTTAAAGAAAAGCAAGCAGTTATTAGTTCCTGAGAGCTTCTCCACAGGAGAGGGAACATGGGACAAAGTCGGGACCCAAGTCATGTGTGCTGTTTGAACAGAATCCCTGTTGTGTTTTTCTGCCTTTGCCTTGGTCACCAACAACTAAGGCATCTCCTGGCCTTCTCCCCCCTTAGCCTTATTCCTCCTCCCTTCAGATGTCCTTACTCCTCAATCTGAAGTTTTCTTTAATATGATTTCTGAGAAGTACTTTGGAAAAAGTGTTACAGATCTCTGCCAGTTCCTCAGTCATGAAAACCAAACCTGAAAGACTGCCTAAGGACACCTGTTCAAAGCATGTTACCTGCCTTCCCCCACTACTACCCTGACCCCACAAAACAGATACTGGAAGTTGGGACCTGGGAGGGAAAGGGGAGTCCTTCTTAATACAAGCCCTATGATGATGACCCTCTGAGATTAGGCTTTAAATTTTTTCTATATTGTGGAGTTCCGTGTTTTATTCTGCTTTCCCACTAGTGTAGCCTTCTGAGGCTTTCCTTATGTTCATTGTTTATTAACTGATTCATTAAAGATTAACTGAGCTCCAACTATGAGTCAACACTATGTTGGGTGCTGGGGATATTATCAGAAACAAACCAGTTAAGGGCTCTGCCTTCAGAGAGCTTATAACTTATAAAAGAATACGAACAATACCTGCAAAACAATATTTGGGAGTTCTTTTGTTCCAGCAAAAGTCTCTTGAGAATTTGCTTTCAGAAGATGAGTATTTAGCAAGAAGCAAAAGAAAGAAGTGGGGAACATTTACCCGTTTTAACTTTAATTCATGTGAATGACTTCAACATTTTCATCTCCAGGAAAATGAAACATCATTAATTAATTATTCACCACAGACAAGCAAAGCTCTTACTGGTCCAGTACATATGAGTCTCTCAGGAGGTAAAACTTAGTTCTACCAGGACCGGGTTGAATAGAAGGAGAACTTGAGTTTAAGTACACAAAGATATGGAAATAAATCATTCTTGTGCCTAATAAGCTCTCTATGAGTTAAAAAAAAAATCTTGACTTTTGAAAATCTAGAGCTCTTGCCTTGAGAAGAAACACAACTAAAATAAAAATAAATGAGGTCTGCTTGAGACTCATCAGCTTCACACCTGTGGCTAGAAGCCGGTTACAAAGTGGTCTGGTTGGGGTTTCTGTGCAAAACTCAATGAGTCAGGAACCAACTTGCGCCTATCACTCCCAGAAGCCGTAAGACCTGGGAGTGTCCTGATCTGGGGGGAAGGGGTGGGAACAGAGGTCACTGAGAAAGTTTCTGGAGAAAGTTGTAAAAGATTTTCTTTCTAAGCTAGAAGAAAAGGGCTGGGTGCAGCAAGTAGTAGGGGAGAGATGTAGGGATAGGAGAGGAGTTTTTTGAGCAGCCTTGGCAAACCTGCTCCCAATTTAATCTGATGTTAAAATAAAGTACTTTGCCTGAATTTCTAGGTATGGAAGAAGAGAAAGAGAAGCCTAAATTGGAATGAGATCTAAGTCTAAATGAAAGAGCTGGATTGAGCCACCACTGAAGACTGGTTATCCCCTGGGCATTGACTGTGCAGGAGAGGAAGCATCCAAGAAAACAGTGGAATTCATCTCGGCCTTCCTGCCCCCCCTGGGGGGGACATTTATAGAGAAACATATATAAGAATAGAATGCAGTTATATCCCAAATAACTTGCCTTCATTATGTTTTAAAGCTTTCCAAATTCGTTATTGATAATAACATCTTTTTCCCCTCTTCTAGTTTTTAAAACTAAAATTGGATCATTGATCTTAATTTTGGATCTTAATTTTTGCAATTATAATTCCATTTAATTGAGGAAGAATAAAACTCTATTGCGTTTCTTGTTAAGAAGTATATGAAAGTCAAAGGGGCAGATGTGGAGAAAGGCATTCAAGTACTGAGTCCTGCAGGTGGCTGGGAAAATGAACCTGGGCCACAGGGCAAGGCTGAAGGCAATGTCATAGATTGTTCCCTATTGTAATAATGTCACCATTGCCTCAAACAGGCAATGTTAGTAATAATTACATCAATTTAGTCGAAACACTGAGTGTATTTGGATCTCATGATTTAATCTTGTGAAACTTTTCCTATATGCAAACTGAAGCTTTAATAAAGACCAAATACTCCCAATGTGATAACTGCATGGTGTATTAAACATTGGTGTCTCCTTTCTTATTTTGTTTCTATTACCTGTTGAGAATGGGTTTACTGAACCTAGTTCTTAATTATTTTCTGATTTTAAAAATGTGTATCTTTTTGATAAATCTAAAAGGAATATTTTTTAAAAAGCTAATCTATAAAATCATTGACCATAATTATTTTTAAATAAGACTAATACAGAACATGTAGTAGAGAATACATATAAATAAATCTTAGAAAAATGTAGGGATAGATAAATTAATTAAAAAAATGTAGGGGGAAACTAATCAAAATAAAAGAAGAAAGTAAATAAGACAGCAGGAAAATAACAGTGGACTTGATAAATAAGTAAATTGATTAATAAACACCATATCTCATCTATAAAAATAACATTAAAATATGCAAACAAAAGAGAGAGAAACAAATACTTGGCAATATAAACATAGATGTGAAACAAATTATTTTAATTATAAAAATAAACTTTTTAGCTCTATGGCAACGAATTCTTAGAACCCAGTAAAATGTGCAATTTTCAAGTAAGTGGATTCAATAATAATTGGAAAGCTGTAATAGACTGATATTCATGGAAGACTTTTTTTTAATGTTCAAATAACCATCTCCAAAAAAGGAGTTGGGTCCAGAGTGTTTTATGAGCAAGTCTTTGAAAACGTTCAAGTAACAACTCTCATGTTATTTAAACTGTTCCAAGATTACAGAATGATGAAACACTTCCCAAATTATTTATCAAAGTTAATAGAACCCTCAAAACAAAGCCAACATAGCAAAAAAAAAAATTCATTTGCTTTAACTAAGGTATTAACAACATAAATCTAACACTATATAAATAATTTTTCAAAACATAATGTTTATTCTAAAAATTGAAGGATGGTTAAAAACTAGGATTTTTATTCAAAAATATTGTCTCAATACAATCATCCCTGCTTATCTGCAGGGGACATGTTGCAGGATCCCCACTGGATGCCTAGGGAATCATATACATACTATGTTTTTTCTATACATATCTGCTTGTGATAAGGTTTAATTTATAGATTAGGCACAAGACATTAAATAGCAATAATAAAATAAAACAGTTCTAACAATACACTGTAATTAAAGTTCTATGAATGTGGTCTCTCTCAAAATATCTTATTGTACCAAACTCACCCTTCTCATGATGGTTGATGTGAGCTGATAAAATGCCTACAGATGACATGAAGTGAGGTGAAGGACACGGGCTCTGTGATATAACGGTGGGCTACCACTGACCTTCTGACACCGTGTCAGAAGGAGGATCATCTGCTTCTGGTCCACAGTCGACTGTGGTCAACTGAAACCACAGAAATTGAGACTATGAATAGTGAACACTCAGATAAGGTGGGGACCACTGTAATGGACAAAGCAAAACAATCGTATGATTCTCTCCACTGTTGCTCCAAGGCATCTGATAAATTTTAATAGTTATTTCCGATAATAACATTAACAATATAAAAATACCCCATATCTTGGGAAGGAATAGTCATCTCAAACACCAAAGACATTCCCTTTAAGGTAAAAAATAAGATATAGGTGCTCATGACACTGTTACTATTACTTCTCTGAAGTCTTTGAGAATGTTAGGTCTAGCATCGAATAAGTTATATTTTGTCATGAAGTGGAAAAGTTTTATGTTTAAAAAAAAAGTGGTATGTAACTACAGAATTGATATTGGAAAAGAAAAGTGAATGCTTTAAGAAGAAGTAGAAAAAGAGCAAAGCCACCATTTAAAAGGAAACCATTTCTTTACATGACTTTCAGGAACGTAAACCTGAAGGAGTGGAATTTTTTTTAGGACTTCCTGGAACAATTCCTCTGGGACCTTGTGACTATCCCTCTCCTCTAGCAAATAACACTCACCTACTTGAACCACTAAAGTGACAGACGAAGAAGATAATGCCAGTGGTCTTTAGATATAAAGCTGATTCCACTTATGTCCATTGCAGCAGCCTGGATTTCTGCATCACTGCTCTGTTTGAAATACACTTATGTGATCAGATTTGGGTTGTGGTTTGGTTTTCTCATGATGGATTATTTTTGCTTTAGGAACTCCAGCCCCTGAACCCCAGCCCCACATCCTACAGGATGCCCAGGGCTGTCTCGGCAGGTGCATGGAATGCACCAAGACATGCCTACCCACTTCAGGCACCCACTGACCCACCATAGAAACTCTGTTTGCTCTGAAGCAGAATCCTTCGGAATTAGTCTACTGACCGATGGCTGTGTAACCACCGAGTGGTAAGGAATAGATTACCAATGATTTCTCCCTTTTGCTTGCAAATTCCCACTTTCTGCCATCAGTTCTCAGGAGGATGTTCATGCTTTACCCTCTTCTCTGTGTATGTGTGTAAAGAGAAATCTACCATCCACAATCTCAGGGCGGAATGTTCTTCTAGCTCCACTTCTGGAACATGAAAATTAATAATTAAATAATGCAAATTAATAAAAAGAAATTGTACCAAAGAAGGAGCACAATGAAAGTCGTCTCAGCTTATTTTACTGAATATACGCCTCAAAATAAACCCAAAAGAGCACCAAATTTCACTTCTTGTAGATAAAATATTAGCACTATAAATCTAACACTATAATAAAATAATAATTTTTCATGACCATACAATGTATATTTTTCTCTTGATGGACTTTTTAAAAAGACAAATAAAATGGAAAGATATAACTGAACTCTGGAAAAGAAAATTCCATTCTTAAAGATACCATTTCTTCCTCCAAATGATTTATAGGTACTATATAACTCCATTCTAAAGTTGCAAACTTTTTAAAATTTAACAGAAGAGTAAACAGGTAAAACAACTGAAAAATCTTGAGAACAAGTAGTTAAAGCATACTTATATCATTAAAACATATAGTAATTATAAGTTTGATCATTAAAATAATGGAGTATGGCTCAAGGATAGAAAGAAAACTCAGCAAAACAGAAAGCATGCCCAGAAACTGGCCTTAATTTATACATATAAAGTTAGCAAATAATAAAATGGCATTTCAAATCAGTAAGAGTATAATAAATGATTGAATGAGTGGGCTACAAGGAATGACTAAGTAGTTGGTAAAAAAGAAAAGGCTGCATTCCTCTCAAAACACACATACACAAAAAACACACACACATACAACTTCAGATAGATTAAATGATGAGATGTAAAAAAAGGTATAGAAGAAATAAAAGAAAATACAGATATATATATCTCATATCCTATAATGATATGGGAAAAACATTTATTATTTTCCTTCAAATTTTTATTTAAATCCTAGTTAGTTAACGTATAGTGTAATATTGGTTTCAGGAATAGAATTTAGTGATTCATCACTTACATAAAACACCCAGGGCTCGTCACAACAAGTGACCTCCTTCATACCCATCACCTATTAACACATCTCCCACCCACCTCTTTCCATTAACCCTCAGTTTGTTCTCTATAGTTAAGAGTCTCTTATGGTGTGCTTCCTTCTCTTTATTTCCCTTCCCTTATGTTCATCTGTTTTATGTGTTCCATGCATAAATGAAGTCATATCTTATTTGTCTTTCTCTGACTGACTTATTTCACATAGCATAATACAATCTAGCTCCAACCATGTTATTGCAAATGGTAAGATTCATTCTTTTTGGTGACTGAGTAATATTCCACTTTATAGATACACCACGCCTTCTTTATCCATTCATCAGTCTATGGACATTTGGGCTCTTTCCATAATTTGGCTATTGTTAATAATGCTTCTGTAAACATTGGGGTGCTTGTGCCCCTTCAAATCAATATTTCTGTGTTACATGCATAAATATTACATATAAATACATATTTAGAAATTGAATATTATATACAGCTGACCCTTGAACACCCTGGATTTGAACTACATGGGTCCAATTATATGTGAGTTTCCTCCAATAAATACAATCCTGTACTATAAATGTATTTTCTCTTCCTTATGATTTTCTTAGAACATTTTCTTTTCTCTTAGTTTACTTTATTATAAGAATACAGTATATGATGCATGTAAAATATGTGTTACTTGACTGTTTATGTTTTCAGTAAGGCTTCCAGTCAATAGTAGGCTATAGAGAAATTTTGGGGGAGTCAAAAGTTATACATGGATTTTCCACTGTGTGAGAGGTCAACACCCCAGCCCCAACATTGTTTAAGTATCAACTCTATAATATATATAAAGACATGGAATACAATATATATATATTAGGAAATTGAATATTATATATAAAATATATGAGAAAATGGAATGTAATATATATTAGGAAATTGAATCTACAGGTCTAGTAGCTGATATACTATGAAGTCATTGAGAGAAAACCATCTAATATGTGTTCAAGACAATGATAGCAACATTTCATTAAATAAGAAACCCGGAGGAGAACTAGACTGGGACAGGTTTTGATGATGAACTTGGCTTTGGATTTTTTTTTATATATAGATCAACGGCTATTTTGATGAAATTGTAGGGGCAGAATCTAGATTCCAAAGAATTGAGGAGTTATTGGTACTAGTGGATGGTAAAGCAGTAGAGATAGCAGTTACAGATTATTACTTCAAAAACAATATTTACCCAGTAGAAACAGGCTCCGCAGGGAATGTGAATAATGTGGATACTGTTGCCTTGCAACTATTCTGAGTTAGCCTTAGGAGGGAACACCTCCCCCTCTGTTACAGGAAAGAAGGAGGAAGAGACAAATGTCCTTGGATGCGCATGTGCCAGACAAAGGACAAAGTTTATGGACTTGTTTCTGATGGTTTTGATGACTGTAATTTTACCCTCAAAGTATTGCCTGAAGAGAGAGAGCACAGAAGATGGGGTTGAAGCTTGTAATTTACCCTAAGAAGAGTGGCACATACTGTGAAAACATGGAAGGTTTCCTAGCCCACACTGAGGGCCCCAGAGAGGGTCAAAGATCACTAATTTACCTTGATGATAACAAAGCCTATTGTGGGATCTCCCCCCGAGAAACCTCAACAGGCCAGGCAGAGTAAAAAAATGGAAAATTTGGCTTACAAGTATAGGTCTAGAAGGAACAGAAGAGGAAAGATAGAGCACTGACAAGGACAGGATAAAAGGGTCCAGAAATTGGTAAGCTCAATAAAGTTGGGGAAAAGATGTATCAAAGAAATTAAGGCAATAAAGAGACAGGAAATCACAGTCAGAAACTGTTGAAGTTTTAGAGGTGCATGAGATCATACTATTTCTTGCTTTTTTAGTTAATATAATGTGGTAATAGTAACCCCAAAAGAAGTCCACATCCTAATCACCAGAGCCTTTGAATATGTTACCTTTCGCGGCAAAAGGGACTCTGAGGTGTGATTAAGTTAAGGATTTTGAGATGTGGGTTACCCTGGATTATCCAGTGTACTGAATATAATTACAAGGCCCTTATAAGATGGAGGGAGGAGGTCACAGTGAGAGGAAGAAATGTGACCATGGTAGGAGCAGTTGGAGTGAGGAAGGGCAAAGATTGCAGAAACTCGAACAGCCAAGGAAATGGATTCTCCACCTGGAGGCTCAAAAAGAATACTACCCTATTGACACATTGACAGGAGGATTTCTGACCCCCCAGAGCTATTAGGTAATAAATGTGCCACTAAATTTGTTATACTATTTTTATAACAGTAATAGGAAACTAATATATATGTTATCATTAAGCACTTTTACATATTTATATGGGCTATTTTGCATTTTGCTGAACCACACACACACACACACACACACACACACACAGCCACAAGGTAATACCCAAAATTCATATTTGTGACTCTCTAATAATGGAGTGACCAACACTTGCCCCTCACTAAGCCAAACCAATTATCCAATGCTGACAAGCCAGTCAAAGTCACTCAAACTCCTCTGATTTACTGAAATGAAACTTCTGAAGATGACTGAAGAAGTCCCCAGGGAAACACTCAAAGACATTCGAACACTTTCATGCCTACTCATCAGCTGAGCAATGAAAATTTTTGAGACAGATGACCCTAATTTCAAGTACCATTCAAAGGATTTGGGAGTAATAAAATGCCTAGGCTTGCCACAGGGAGATTTGCCAGGAAGAGAGGTAGGCATCTTATGGCCGAGCTCTATTGAAAAAATATACTTTTAAAGCCTCAGTCAAATCAATCCATGCAATAAAATTCTCTCAAGGGAATTTTACAAGCATGTAATATCAGGCACAATATGAAAGCTTTTTTAAAATGCTATCTCTGATTTGACATACATGCACAACCACCCTGATACGTTTGATAGAGTAGTCTCAATATAGATAGGTGCAAAAATAAAATTCATTTATTTTCAAGCAACACTAAATGTTCTGGGTCCCCAAACCTACACCCTGCCTAGGCCAGATATCTTATTTCTTCACCTCATTCAAGTTTAATATTTGATCCTATGATTTTTGAAATCTAAACTGTCAAAACTCCCTCCCCCCTCTCTTGGAGAAGAGGGTAGATGATCTCTGCTTACACAGCAAATGACATCAGAGCTGGCCAGTCCCTTCTCTGTCTCCCAGCCCAATACCAAAGGGCTGGAATCAAGTATTTGAGTGGAGATGAAATTGTCAGCTCATTAGGCAGCTCCACAGGGTCCACCCTTGCACAGTTCCCTTGTCCTCTTCTCCCCTATTACCAAGGCAATACCTAATCCACCCAAAAGTCTTTGCTTCTGACAAGGCCCAACTACCTTCCATGGCAAGCACTCATTGGTTCTCGCCAAGCCAAGGGTGGGAACACAGGCTGCCCTGGGGCATGCTCTCTCGAAGCTCCATCAACAACACCAAATGCTCTGTCAGTTCAGCGGCACACAACCCTACCTCCCACCCCCACAGTTCGGGGAGGGAACTTGGGAAACACAGATTTCAACACAAGAGGGTGGAACAAATAGAAACGTCCCTGCTCCCTGCCTCCCAGCCTCTCCAACAAGAAAAGGAGAGGGAGAAGGTATTGTTAATACTTCAAGGACCTTCCTTCAAAGATTTAATATCCTTGCCCCCTCTGTGTCCTTTATTCTATAAAGACCAAAGGAGTGGGGTTTAAGAAACTGGTTCTGCTGGATGCCTTCTGTTAGCAAATCTCACAGTGTGGGACTGGCATCCAGAAGACATTCCTCTGAACTTAAAAGGTGAGACACTTGGCAAGTTTTATCCTGAACCATGCATTCTACCTGGCAGTTCCAGGGAAGCACAAATGTCCCTCATCATCCCTTTACCACTGTTTCTATATATATAAATTTTATATTACAGTCATCATTAATTTTGGAATTTTTTATATTACAGAGCAGTTTTCCAAAAACAGATCCCCAATAACGTGCCTCCAAGAAATGAGTTTTCCATTTAAACTGGCTCAGTTTGAGACTATAATCTTGGCACTAGTTAAGTTATAATTCTGGAGGTCAGTATATTGATTTCAACAGTCCAGTTGAAATTCTGGGCTAAAAGTTTCTGAGAACTAAGGTTAGAAGAGATAAGGGAAGAAAGCCCCAGAATAAATAGAATTTGCATTTGTGAGAGAGGCTAGCAATCTGCAACATTTATTCTGCACTCAGAGTAGAATAAGCAAAACTGAAACAAAGTATATTGTGTCTGGGGAATTTCTGCTTCCTGCCATGAAGAAATAATAGAGTCTGGAATGATCCCCCCCCCATAACTGTAAACTAGAAATGATTGGTAAAATACAATAAAAACACTCATTTTCAGACACTGGTCAACAGAGTTGTTTAGGACTAAGATTCCTGAAGAAAGAGAAATAAACAATGTGTGCCCTACGATCACCCTGGCTCTCTGCCTAGAGGCAATTTCCAGACCCTCACACTGGAAAGGGAATCCCAAACAAAGCCCAGGGGCCTCACTGAGTTAAAGAGTCCAAAGTTCAGAGAGACTGAGGAGACTAAAATTTGTGGAGCAGAGCGCTGGACACAAGGGAGTTATGAAGTCAAGAAGCTCCAGAAATCTGCATTGGAGTCCCCTCAGTCTGGCTGAATATCAATCTTCACGTGAATATGTTTGGGGAAAAGAACAATTACTGAGTGGCTATACTCTGGATAAATCCAAGAACTCACATAAGACCAGGAAAAATTCATGTTCCCACTTAGCCAGAGTGAAGAGGCTTCATTGAATAGAGACGGTGTTCAGAAGGGTGGAGGGATAGTCACATTTTTAAGGTAAAGGTTACTCAAGACCCACTCTTTAAAGCTTTTAAAGAAGCTTCAAAATTAGTAAACTGATCCTCAGAAACTTAACTGCCTGCCAAAATAAAGCACAATAATCTTTAAGGAAGAGGAAAAAAATCCTATACTCAAGACAAAATTTATCATGCCTGGCTTCCAGTCAAAATTTCCAGACATGCCAAGATGCAGGAGAATTTGACCCTAAACTAGGGGAAGAGTCCATCAACAGAAACAGACTGAGAATTGATAAAGAGAGGAAATTAATAGACAATGACATTAAAACAACTATTACACTCCATATGTTAAGAAGACAGAGGGAAAATTAACAGGAGTGGAAGACCAATAAAAGATATAAAAAATGCAAACAAAAATTTTAGATATGAAAATACACGGAATAGGACTAACAGAAGATTAGAGACTACAGAGGTAAAAGGATCGACAAATGTGAAGACATTGCAATAGAAACTATCCAAACTGAAGCACTGAGAATAAAAAGACTGAAAAAAAAAATTGAATACAACCTCAGTAACCTATAGAACAATATATATGTAATTGGAGCCCTATGAAAAAAAGAAAGAGGGGAGAGGCAGAAAATAGTATTTGAATAAATGACAGAAAATTTTCCAAATTCATTAAAAACTATAAATCTGCAAATCTAAGTTCAAGAAATACCATGCAGGATAAAAGCAAAGAAATGCACATCAAGAGAATCATCTTACTAAAAACAAGTGATAAATAGAAAATTTTAGAAGTCTTCATAGAGAAAAAGGTACATTATATAGAAAGGAATAAAAATAAGTATCCTAGGTTTCTTCTCAGAAATTATTCAGGCCCAAAGAAATGAAATAGCATTTTTAAGGTGATGAAAGCAATTAACTGTCAACCTAAAGTTATATACCCAGGGAAATATATTTCAAAAATTAAGGCAAAATAAAGATTTATTTTCAGACAAACAAAAGTTGAAAGAATCTGTCATCAGCATTATACCTGCACTATAGGCAGAGAACAAATGACACCAGATGAGAACGTGGATCCATAAAGAATGAAGAACATTAAATTTGGGAAATTTGTATGTAAATATAAAAGTCATTTTTCTCCTACTATAATCTCTTTAAAAAATAATGAATGTTTAAAGCAAAAATAAAACAATATATTGCGGGGTTTAAAATACATGTAGGAGTGAAATGTATGAAAACTCATAGCACAAAGAATAGAGGAGGAAATCTTATAAGATTCTTGCATAATTCAAAAACTGGTATGATATTTTTGAAGGTAAACTGTCATAATGTAAAGGCGCAATTTGGTTTTTTTTAAGGTTTTATTTATTTATTTGACAGAGACAGAGAGAGATCACAAGTAGGCAGAGAGGCAGGCAGAGAGAGAGGAGGAAGCAGGCTCCTTGCCAAGCAGGGAGCATGACGTGGGGCTCGATCCCAGGACCCTGAGATCACGACCTGAGCCGAAGGCAGAGGCTTAACCCACTGAGCCACCCAGGCACCCCTAAAGGTGCAATTTGTAAACCTTTTATTAAAAAAGGAGATATAGCTAATAAACCAATGAAGATAAAATGGAATACTAAAAATGTCCAATTATTGAGGTATTCTGTCTCTTGATTGTGGTAGTGACTCTATGTGTATATGCTACAGTTAAAACTCATCCAACTGTACATTTTAGGAGAATATAGTATGATATTTTTGAAGGTAAACTTTCGTAATTTAAAGGTGGATTTTTGTAAACCTTTTACTAAAAAAAGAGGTATAGCTTATAAGCCAATAGTGAAGGTAAAATGGAATACTAAAAATGCCCAATTATTGAGGTGTGCTGTCTCTTGATTGTGGTAGTGATTCTGTGTATATGCTACTATTAAAGCTCATCAAATTATACATTTTAGGGGAATATAGTTTCTTGTACATGAATTAGTTCTCAGTGAAGTTAACAAAGAATAATCCAATGGAAAGCAAGAAAAAAGGGAATAAGAACCATACCAAAGATGAGACAAACAGAAAATAAATCGTAAGATTTTAGAGTTAAATCCAACCATTCAGTAATTACATTGAAGAGAAATAATCTAAATACTTTAATAGAAGGCAGGAATCTTCTGACCCAGTAAAAAGGTAACACCAAACCATATTCTTCCTAAAAGAAACTTGTTTTAAAAATATGCAGATTAAAAATAAAAGGATTGAAAGCATATACCATGCACTGCTAGTCATAAGAAGGCTAGAATAGCTAGACTAATAACAGAAAAAATAAACTTCACAACAAAGAATATTACCAGGAAGAAAGAAGAACATGTTATAATAATAGAAGAGCTAATTTATCAGGGTGCCTGTTGGCTCAATTGGTTGAACATCTAATTCTTGATTTAGGCTCAGGTGATGATCTCAGGGTTGTGAGATTGAGCCCCGCATCAGGCTCCCACAGGGCATGGAGCCTGCTGGTGATTCTCTTTCCCTCTTCCCACCCACACATACACACTCTCTCAAAAAAAAAAAAAAGGATAAAAAGGCTAATTAATCAAAATGATAACAATCAAATGTGTGTGCAACTAACAATAGAGGTTCAAAATATATAAGGAAAAAAGTAGTCATTTTGAAAGAGAAATAGACAAATCCATAATTATATTTGGATATTTCAACACTTCTCTCTCAGTAATTGATATAGCACAATTAGGCAAGATATCAATAAGGATATAGAAACTTAAAGAACCCTATTAACCAACTAAATCTAATTGACATTTAGAGACCAGTTCACTTAACAAATGCAGAATTCTTTTTCAAATGCACATGGGACATACATCAAGGTAGAACGTATACTGAGCCACAAAATAAATCTCAAATATGTAAAAGGATTGAAATCATACTAAGTACATTGTTCAGCTACAATTGGATTAAACTGAACTAAGTGAAATGGAAAATTCAACAGATCAAAATTTGAATGCTGTAAGTAAAATGGTGCTTAGAAGGAAATTTATAGCTATAGATAATTATTTTTTTTAAGATTTTATTTACTTATTTGACACAGAAAGGGAGAAAGATCACAAGTAGGCAGAGAGGCAGGCAGAGAGAGAGGAGGAAGCTCAGCAGGGAGCCCGATGCGGGGCTTGCTCCCAGGATCCTGAGATCATGACCTGAGCCAAAGGCAGAGGCTTTAACCCACTGAGCTATCCAGGTGCCCCTAGATAATTATTTTAAAAAAAGAAGATCTAACATTAATTCTCTAATCTTCTATCTTAAAATGTAGAAAAATAAATTAAAACAAGCCTGAAGTCAAACATGGAAGGAAATAGTAAGACTAGAAGCAGAAATGAATGAAATAGAAAATGAACAAATAATAGAGAAAAATCAATGAAACCAAAAGCTGGTTCTTGGAAAATATAAATAAAATTGATAAACATGTGGCTAAACTGATCAAGAAAAAAGAAAATAAATATTTGCCAATATCAGGAATAAAAGAGGGAAATCCTATATATACATATATATACATACATGTGTATATGTATACATATGTATATATATATTATACTAGAAATCTAATAGGCATTAGAAGGGTACTAAGAGAAAATTATTAACAAATTTATGCCAATAATTTAAATTTAGATAAAATAGAGAATTTCCTTGAAAAGAAAAATTAACAAAGTGGACTCAAGAAGAAATAGAAAACCTGAATATCCTATATAAATTTAATAAATTTAATTCCTAATTCAATGCCTGTGAAGGTAACTCCAGGCCCAGATGGGTTCACTGGTAAATTTTATAAAATACTTAAAGAAGAAATAACACCAAACCCTACTTGAGAAGTCTCTTACAGATTGGTAGTTGCCACAGATGGAGGGTTGCCAGAGATGGGGGTGGGGAAAAGGGGTAAACATGGTCAAAAGGTACAAATTTTTAGTTATAAGATGAATAAGTTCTTACCCCTGAAACCAGTATTGCACTATATGTTAACTAACTAGAATTTAAATAAAAACTTGAAACAACAACAAAAAGAAACGTGTTCATCAACCCATTCTTTTGTTATACACTGTTCGGCGACTGATATACTTAATTCTTTTTAAAAAGTTAATGCACAATAATTGTGTTGTTTGAACTGTTGAAGATAATGCCAACTTTTTTGTAGAACCATCTTGTTGACCATGATTGTCGGAAGGAGGTTGTAGGTACATCACTTATAAACAAATTCTGCTTTGGGCAATCTTCAAATAAAAAAAAAAAAAAGATAAATCCTGGGAATGTAATGTATAGTATGGAAATGATAATTAACAATATTCTATTGTATTTTGAAAGTCTGTAAAAGAGTAGATCTTAAAAGTTCTTATTATAAGAAAAAATGTAACTATGTGAGATGATGGATGTCAACTAAACTTATTTGCTAATCATATCACTGTATATATATATCACATCATTATGCTGTACTCCTTAAACTAATATGTTACATGTCAATTATATCTAAATAAAACTGGCAGAAAAACATGTAATGAAGAAATGTTACTAATCTTGCACAAACACTTACAGTCTATAAAGGAGGGAAGAATATTCTAGGAAGCCAACATCACCTTGATATCCAGTACTAACTGCCCTTAGACTCAAGCAAGCAGGGGTCTTGCTCTGGGTTTTTATATCCCAGGAAGCATACTTCAGAATGCCCTCCTCAAGATATTCTAAGTCTCCCTCTGGTGACTGGAATCAGTTGAAACTACCAATGCCATCTTGGTAAGGTGTCTTGAGATTAGACTAGTATCTCTAGGTCCTGGTCCCAGATTTTCCCTTCTCTGACCTTCTACTCTTCACCTATCATCACCATATGCCCCAATTCGCTCAGGGATTCATACCTATGGAGTCAACCCAGGACCCCATGGCAAGGTTTTAGTTCCAGAAGAGAAGCCTTGCAAGGAGATCACTGTCTGGCTGCCATAATATTGTTTTTGTGGGATCATGAAAGATTGGGCTTCCAGAATGGTACTGGGCTTAAATAAGAAGAGTTGGATACTGCAAAGAAACTTTCTGTGCACCAGTTAGATCACAAACAAGTGCATAAGTACCTCTTCTATTTCTTCCCCACACCTCACAGAGGCCTATGGACTTTACAGTACATGTGTAGTCAAATTGTTTATATAGACAAAACCCTGGCAAAAACTATTTGCCTGGAGCCCCATACACCCTAGGAACACTCCTGCTGATATCAAAACCAAACACATCACACAGAAAAGAAATCTGGAGACCAGTATCCTTCAAGATCACAAACACAAAAAATCTGAGCATAACATTAGCAAGTTGAATCCAGCAATGTATAAAAATGATAATTAACATACCCACAAATAAGTGGAGTTTATCCCAGTTATACAAAGTTTAACATTATAAAAATCAATGAATTCACCATTTTGACTGAGTAGAAAAGAAAAACTGCACAGTCATCTAAATACATGCAGGAAAAACATCTCACAAACTTAAGTATCTACTCATGAAAGCATTTTATGTCTGGCAGAGGCATCTGGGTGACAGGTCTTTCTGAAGTAGGGAGCGACTGATCCTGGTAGTGGGCGGGTTCATGATGGTGTACTTTACTATGCATCAGTTCGGGACCAGTGAGAGACTGTGGCTGAAGGAAGATCAAGAGCCCACCACTGGTCAGTGGCAGTGCTAGAACGCAGATGTTTTCCTGTCTGTCTCTAGACCACATCCCTTTCCCACACCACAGTGTCTCCTACAAAGAACAGTTAATTTCACTGAAGGAAACGGCATTTATACTGTTAGAAAAAAATAAGAAAACATTGAGCATAATCTCTACTAAAAACAAAATTATATTGATTTTGTATATTGAGTGTATTTTTTTAAAGATTTTATTTTTTTTATGTGAGAGAGAAAGAGAGAGAGAGCAGGGGGAGAGGGAGAAGCAGACTCCCCACTGAGGAGGAGGCTGACGGGGATCATGACCTGAGACGAAGGCAGATGCTTAACCAGCTGAGTCACCCAGGTGCCTGTGAGTGTATTTTTAATTCATGAGTGTATTTTTGAGATGTGGATTCAATATACAGAGACTGCTATTCTTTATTCTTTCTATAACTGAATCAGAAGCAAATAGTTTTGTGGGACAGCAAATTAAACAATTTTGAAGGCCGCCTTTAAGAAAGAGAATGCAACACACACTAAAAATTAGGTACAAACATGAACATTTATTTAATCACAACAACAACTCACTAATTTTACAAAGCTGACAAAGATCACAAACAGAAAATCCAGAAAAGTAACAAATATTACTACTCATTCCCACCTCTCCTCTATGCTACTTTTTTTTTTTTTTTTGCCTTTCCTAACTCGTACTGATTCTGTGATATGGTCTTCAATGGAGAAACTAGAAAGATAATTTACCTTTTTCTCTAGCATAGTCAGATGAATTGTTTATTATTAATAGTCAAGATTAATAAAACATTGTCTTCACACACAAATATACTGTTGTCTGTATGGTTTGTGCCCTATGAACACAGATCCTTATAAATGCTATTCTACAATTCCCATTAAAAAGGAAAACAAATGGTGTGTTTGTATGTGTACACACTGCATTATTGATTATATTCCCACAGGACAGAATTCCAGACCAAAAGCAAGGCATGAGTTGCCTCTGCTTGATCAACATGTGAATTACATGGCATTTCTCTTATCTTCCTCTACCCCCCTCCCACCATGACTTGACTTAATGTGGGGAGAGGGCTGCAAGGCCACCTGCTGTGGAATTAACTCTCCCGGCTCTTCTCTAGCTCTCCGGCCTCTCCAGCTTTAGAAGACCCTCATCTGCTCATGACAAGGACCAGGAATACCCAACATCATCTTCTCCCAAACAGTGCCTTTCTCCTGTTCGGATGGAGGATTTCTGCACAGAGAGGATGATTTGACATTCTTGTTCTCAGCTCCCCGTGTGCCTCCATCCATGTTACGTGGGCTCAGGCCAAGTCCCAGAGAACATGAGAAGACACCCAATAAATAGAAGCTGGAAACCCTTGGGTTGTCATCCAGGAAGGGTCATGCAGTGGACCGAATCTTAAGCTCCTTTTCAGGTGGATCACTCTTGATGAATCCACTTTCAAGTTCTGGAGTTAATTTTTGCAGGTAATGTTCCCTGAATTAACTTCTTGTTACACAATCTAATTTTTAAAGAAGGTGTTCTTTGGGACTCACAGTGATCTATCGTTTTAACATCAGTTAAAACTGTGACCAGGAGAAAACACCGCTTCCCTGTACGAGGGCCTGAGCATACTCTCTCCAGTCCAGCTGTGCAGGGATGTAGAATAAGCCCTGTAAACTGGGGAAAGCTGTTCACATCCCTAACAGTAATTGCTTTTGCAGTATACTTCTTGGAGGAGTAAAGGGGAAAATTATCAGTCTCCTGTTCCACCTGCCTCTCCTTCCATTCTCACCCAGGACTGGAACCTGTTTTACTTATTATATGCTTTCTCTCATTTTATTTAGGCATGAAATTATAATGGCTTAAAAATCACCTGGGATCTATACATATTCTTTTGCATGTATCAAATATTACATTTAAAAAGACAACACAGGAAAAATAATTGTGGGATGGCCCCGGCATGGATCCCTATTAAAAGCAGCTGTGCTCTATTCGCTTCTCTCAGGGAGCCCTCTCCCCTGTCTCGTGCCGCACCCCCACTCTCCACAGGAACCCCTCTCCTCCGCTTCACAAATTCCCGGCCATTTGCTAGCAAGTCAGTTTCCCAGCTCATTATTTCTGCCCATTTATCAGCCTTCAGCCCCTTCTCTTTATTCCTGTCCACTTGCCCCACCCCCCTCAACAACCCTCCTTCTCGCTCCTTCTTTGCAACAGCGGGTTCCTTAACTTAAATGTGAGTGCTCACCACTCCCCACCACTGAGAGGCTTGATCCCTTTTATGCAGAGAGATGACAGGCGAGAGGACTTGAGACAAGGGTGTGGGCATGGGGACAGAGTGGAGCTGGGGTTCTGCCAGGACCCCTGCTAGTCTTGAATAGTGTTCTTTTGTGCCTTCCCTCGTACAGGAATAGAAATGGAAAGTACCCATCTCAGGATATTGGAAGTGTTACCGCTAAATTGTTTGATGATCGTTAGGCGATTAACATACTGATTGTTGCCACAGACCCCCAAACTCTGGATCTCCCCAAGATCCTTCAGCATTCCCTCAGTCCTGTCACTGTCCCAGCCACAGCCCCTCAGTGAGTCAAAAGGAACAACCACGATAGAGAGCTGAAACAAGAAAAGGCAGGATCATCGAACAGAATAACAACCGTTCATTGCCTCTGTGACAACTTCCCAAGTTAACCTTCCTAAAGCTGAAAGGAAACTATTCTGTCTGAAACAAAAGGGAACTGAATGGCGAACTCAAATAGCATAGTGTCTAGGATGTCATGCCGCATAATCCGACAGGCTCAGGATTGACTCCCAGCTCTGCCTTTCACTGGCTGAGGGATCTCACCATGAGCCCCTCTAAGCTTCAGTGTTCTCTTCTGGGAAGTGGAGGGACTAATTTCCCCTTTCTGGTAGAGCTGTCGCAGATGTGCTGTGAGACAGCCATGGCGTGCTTGACCTGGCTTGGAAAAAGAAGAGGGGAAACTGGTACTACTCTTTCAATGCAATGTGGTAGAACTTAAAGGGCAAGTTAGAAGTGGGAGGTATTAGCTGTCCTTTGGGAGCTCACAGTCTAATCAAGAAACAAAATTCAAAGAAAAGATAACAATGTAATTCAGGAAAAGGTCAGTGTTATTATAGACAGTAGCCATTGCAGGAGATGAGAAATTTGTGAACACTGATGAAGGGTGTCGAAATGCTACAAAGGGCACAGAACCTTTGTTTAACTCTATGAAATCAGTAATTTTTAATGTATAACAATCCAATACTGTTTTTATCATCCTCAAAGTCCAGAGGCAGTGGGAAATTACACAAGATTTTGGAGGACAAATTCTGTGACTTTACATACTGAACTTGGCCTTAAGTTATTGAGTCTTAACCTTTTGCCTTAATGGGTATGGCAGTCATATCAAAAGGGACCATTGAAATAAGCTCTTAATAAGATAATTGTGGAGAGGGCAATGAGGTTGCTTGCCTCTGCCCCATGATCTGGGGCATCTTTCAGGGATAGTCAACCACTGATCACATCAGCTCCCATTACCCATCTTTTTTAGGTGGTCTTCAGTCTAATCATCTACAGGTCAAGGCCAACTTTTCCACACTCCCATGCAACCATCTCCTCAACTCTTGTGTTGCCTATAAGGACCAATCAAGACCCTAGGATGAAAGCATTCTTTTTCCATCAAACAAACAGGTAGTTATTATTACTTAACATATTTAAATTTTGATTAATTAAAAAAGCAAGCACGAACTTAGCTGTATAAGGAAAAAGCCACTTAATATCACAGTGTAAGATAAAAGTTCAACAGTCTAGGTCATAGGTGTCAGTTTCCTTGAGCAAAGAGAAGAGGCCCTTATGTGGCTCTCATTGGTCACAGCCATTAGTAAGTTCAGAAAATGAGATTCTTCATACTCAGGGCACCTGGCAGGAATCTAGCGTAGACCGGACTCTGGGATTGCTCTGTATTCTCTGCTTCTAACATAGCCAATCTCTAGCCCTCAGAATTAAGTCAAAGTAGAGCAATGAGAATCCTCAGATGAGGACTTAGACAAGTGGTTTAAACATGTGGTTTAGACAAGTCAAGTGCCAATCAGAATTCGGGCAGGCACACTTTGGTATGGTCAGGTTAAACATGGACACAATGGCCAAAAGTGTCATGGTGCTGGCCACTGGCTGCCCCCTTGCCTGGTATTGAGATTCCTCCCACCTCTCTCCAGTGATGGATCTTCTTTTTGTTCTGCCATATCCATGGTTCTTCTTCTTGGTTTGTTCCCATGCTGTACTTGGTATATTTTCTAGTAGCAGCATAAGAAATAATAAATAGAAATGTTCTCAGACCTTGTATATCTAAAAGCAGAAAATTTGCTTTTACTTCACTTGTGAGTGAATAGTTTGAGTCAGCATAGAATTCTGAGTCAGAAAGAATTTTCCTTCAGAATGCTGTTGTCTTTAAGCTCTACATCATTTGCCTCAGAGTTGCCTTGAGAAGTCCAAAAATCATTCTGACTCCTGATACTTTGTATGGATCTAATCCATATAAGAGATTCTCTGTTTGTATAATCTTCTTTTCATACCCAACATTACTAAGTTCCACGATGATGTGCCTTGGAATGCATTTTTTTCATTTACAGTGCTGGGCCGAGATCCTTTTCAGACCCCTTTTAATTAAGAGACATGTCTTTCACGCCTAGAAAATATCTTGAATTATTTATTGGTAATTTCTTCCCTTCACTTTCCTCTGTTCTTTATGTCTGGAAATCCTATTCAGATACAAGATAGCTTGGACTACTCCTCCAGTTCTTCAATCCTCCCTCTAATCTTCTGTGTCACTGCCTTTTTGCTCTTCTTTTTTGGAAATTTCCTTATGTTATCTTCTAATTCTTCATTTGAACTTTTCAACTGCTAACATGTTTTTAATTTCCAAAATTTCTTTTTATGTTTCCTGAATGTTCCATTTTATAGTACTATCTATATGCTTTTTTTTCCTGGATGCAATCTCTTATTTCTTGTGGCTATTGATAATATTTTTAATATATTCCTTTCTGTATAGTTTTTCCTTACTACAAGTTGTTTTTGCTGCTTGCTTATTTGGGTGCCTCTCCTTCGTTTTAGGGACTACTCCCAGAAGTGAGAGAATTCTTGGTTGTCCATTCATGTTTAAAAGAGGAAGACTAAAAACTCAATTGGGATCACTAAGCAAGTGGAAAGGACTGCCTGCCAAACACTTCATATTATTTATCTGGACAGCTGGATGCTGTCCAATTATATCTGTAGGTCTTTCTTTATTTATTTATCAGATAAACTGAGAAGATACTTTCAAACTCCTGCCTGAAGGCCCGGAGAGTCCAAGTTCTAATTGCCAACACCCTGGGAGTCAAATAGGGAAGAGGAATGGTGGGGAAAGGTGTCAGCACTAAGGATTTGTAGTGTGTGTGTGTGTGTGTGTGTGTGTGTGTGTGTGTGTGTGTGTGTGTGTGTCCTATACATAGATACACTGTTTTAGTCAGCTCAGGCTGCTATAACAAATACCATAGACTGGATGGCTTAATCCACAAACATTTATTTATCACATTTCTGGAAGCTGGGAAGTCTAAGGTCAAGGCATAAACAGATCAGTGTCTGGTGAGAGCCCTCTCCCTGGCTTACAGAAAGCCATCTTCTCATTGTATCATCACAGAAAGAGGAAGCTCTCATGTGTCTTCCTATAAGGGCACTAATCTCATTCATGAGGGCCCCACCCATAATAGATAGATGATAGATAGATAGATAGATAGACAGATAGAAACGTTCCACACACACACACATACGTACACATAATCACCTGACTTGAAACCTGAGTTTATGAAATGGTGAAGTGTTTGGTCAAGAATAAGAGAGACTAAAACTGTACCGAATTTTTTGTCTCTAATTGAGGGAATTCAGATACACAATTTATTATGACAATTAAAGAAATTAGGTTTAAAACCTTAAAAAACTTCCATTAAAAAAGTGATTATATTGAGTACCTGGGTGGCTCAGTCAGTTGAGCATCTGATTCTTGATTTCAGCTCAGGTCATGATCTCAGGGCTGTGAGATCAAGACCCACATAAGGCCCCACACTCAGTGGGAGGTCTGCTTCTCCTCTCTGCTTCCCCATACCTCATCCCACTCCCATTTGCATGCTCTCTCTCTCCAAAATACATAAATAAATCTTTAAAAAATATATATGATTATATTACATTTTAGACTAGGTCTGAAGAGAGAAAATACAGTTTGTATCACAAAATGCCATCAATGGGGATGATGTAAAATATACATACCATACTTCCTACTCTATAATCAGACATTGTACCTTCTTTTTTAGGTCCACATAGAACACTGAGAGAAGTGGTTATATATTAACCCACAAAGAAAATCTTAATAAATCCCTAGAATAAATAGCCTATGGGGCAAAACATAGTAGCCACTTAATTGTTCACCTGAGGAGGAAGAATTCACAGATAAGATCATATTTTTAATGTAAAAGTATAAACATAAATATACTAAGTAGAGAGGTTAAGCAGAGAGCTTTCTGGACAAAGGAGGTAATGAACCAACATTTCTAGAGAACAGATGCACAGACAATGAAGGGGAAGGAGAAGGTAGGGAATGAGGCTAGAGAGGTCTTTTCATAGCTTCCACTCACAGGAGTTTGGATTTCATCTTGGGGGGGGTCGAATTTTGAGCAAGAAAGTGACAAGCAGATTTGCATTTTAGAGAAATTGCCCTAGTGTCTATGAGAAAGAAAGCAGGAGACCTCTGCTTTGATAAGAACATAAAGTTAGATGAAGCATGGAAATGTGAGTAAGGGGCAAATAGAGAATTATTTACAACAATGTTGTCCAGTAGATCTTTCTGCAATGATGCACATGTTTTACACCTGTGCTGTCCAGCATGGGGGCCACTAGCCATACGTGACTATTGAGCACTTGAACTGTGTCTAGGGCAACTAAAGAACTGAATTTCTAATTTTCTTTAATTTCGATTAATGTAAATAGCTGCAGGAGTTTATTGGGCAGTGGGGCTTTAGAAGGTAGAACTGTGTGTGTGTGTGTGTGCACTTATAAATTTTTTAAAATATCTTTATTGAAGTATAATTGGCAAAAAATAAATTGCACATGTTTAAAGTGCACATTTTGATGTTTTGACATATGCATATACCATAAGCCATGACACAATCTAGAGAGTGAGCATATCCATCACTCTGAAAGTTATAGATAAAATTAATATACCTGAAAAACAGATGCTGGATAGACATTAAAGGAAGCTAAATTTTATCAGCTGTTTATTTGTTTGCTTTAGTATAAAAATGCAGTAAAATAACCTGCTGCCTTTTCTTTTCTTTTCTTTTCTTTTTCTGGTTCTTTTCGTTGTTTTTTTTTTCCAACTTAAAAATTATATAAATAATCTTACAACTAAGGCAAAAATTCTGGAATGGGATGGAGGCAAGAAATAGTTTCAGACCCATGATTTGGGACCCAGAAAATCACGAGGTAGTTTCTGCATCAGGGTTCTTCACTTGCCTCAGGGAGGAGGTGTCAACTATTCCCAGAACATTTTTTTTGCATGAAATTTGGGCTACTTTCTATAAATTACCATTATGCCCACACTTAAGAGAATTCAATTGTTCCCAGAAAATTCACATGCATCTGCCATGGGACTGGCACACTATTGGTCAATCTCTCCCTCTCCCGAAGTATAGTTAAAGCCAATTATTAGAACTCTTTGAAAACTTAGTCATGTTGATTTATGAACTCTCCTTAGAAGCTGATATGGGCCTCTTCACTTAATGATAAAGATGGGAGAATCCTTTATATTAAAAAATAGATTTGAGATAAATCCAGGCACTCAACTTAACACAGGTCTTCCATTTTCCTTCATCCTGTAAACCCCTTCCAGCTCTAGGTAGAGCAACAGTACTTCATACATACAGGCATCCATCCACTTATTTCATTCAGTAAATATTTATTGGAAGTTTTCCATTCAGGCATTTTTCTAGAGACTTGGATATATGTAGAAAATGATTTCATTTCATCTGAATTTCCGTTTTGGATCAAGTAATGGCGACCGTGCTCCCAGGTGGAAGGAGATGCAAACCAGTGGTCTGCACCAGTGCTCCCCCACTGCTTCAGCAAACCAGCCTCCACGTTGACCCATGGACACTGAACACTCGGAGGGATATCCAAAGAGCTTGTTTTGGCCTCTAATTTTATTTTATACTTATTCTCTCTAAGTTGGTCTCTACATCACCGACTCCCTCTCCCCCACTGACCTCCCCCACTGCAAAAACCTTAACTGTTTTTTTTTAAACAGGATCCTGTCTTTTCATTTATAGAGCTGGAAGGTTGTGAGTCTGAACCAGCCATATTTTCATAACATGTTTTTACTACGTGTAGAAAGTCTGTAAGAAGTAGGGGGAAATTAAGCCAACCCAGAGAAGGAAATGGAGGAATAAGATGTGGGAAAGGGAAGGCAGTAGGAATGTGATGGCTACTGAGCCCCTGGTTCTAGGCCTGACATCCCTGCAACTTATCTGACTCCTGGCTTACGCGGTTCTTCTTTCGCTCCATGGGGCACCCGGAGACTGTCCAATAATTTCCCCTTTTTGGTTAGTCTAAGTTCAGGAGTGATTTCTCTGACTTAACTGAATACACATGAAGATTGATATGACTCCCCCAAAACTCGCTCCCCCCATCCGGAGGTACTCAGATGGGAAGAAATATAATAATCATGTAGGTCTGGGCAGCCTAGCATCCAGAACAAATACAAGTGGCTTCATTGTGGTCAAAAACTCCAGACAAATGAGCTCACAATACCCAGCAACTGTTTTGGGGGAATGATGGTAAATCCCTCTGAAGGTCAAAGTTCAGCTGTTTGGGAACTTAGAGAAGTTTGGAATACAGAAGTAGAGGAAGATACAGGAGTATACAAAGATACAGAAGTTCAGGAAGAATTAAGAACATGAAGAAAATAAGACTGATATAGACTTCTACTTGAATTAGGAAAACTAAGACTGAATTGCTTGAGAATAATTGAATGAATTACTTTACCAAACAGAGAAATGCACTAGGGCTCAGGGATTGTTTGGGGTAAATACAGATTGTGAAGGTGACCCAAGGACACTAACTTTGTAATACCAAACTGTTTGGTACTGGTAATTGCCACCCCATCAAATACTAAAAGTTCATTTCACTTAAACAAGTATTACTGAATGTCTATTAGGGACACAGATAGAAGAATTCAAAATAAACATGAGACACAGCTCTGACCTCAAAACTTAAGTGTTATGGGGAAGACAAGACAACATGTGTGAATTGCAAGGACCCAAATCTGTGGTATTTTACCTCAAAGATTTCAGTAACATAGGAGCAACTGAAGGCGTTTGCTTCTCCCCTTATGACAGGAGAGGATCCCGTTTCCTAAATTGGACCAGCCTAGAAAGGAAAAGACAGAACCTTGAGAATTACCAACACATTTTGCCCACTCAAAATATTAAAACCAGAAACATATGGAAGAAAACAAACTTTGGCCAACTGGTGAGCAGTAGAAGACTTTAAACACATCTGCACCCCCCACCAGGTACACTGACATGTAGCTGAACACAAAAAGAATGTCCAAGGATGTTGAATTATCTTTTACCCACAGTATGGACTTGAGGTCATAAAAATGACAGCAAACCAAACAAGAAGAAGAATAAATATGAAAATGTTAAAACTTTGTGCTTTCCAAAAAAATAATGTTTAAAAAGAGAGAGACGTTCACTTTAAGTTTCACAAATAATATTTCCATAAACGTTATTGTTATTATAATACTTAGAATTAGGAGCACATAAATAATGCATTAACAAGCAAACTAAACCACAAATAAGAAGTGCTGAGTAAATGTCTGAATGAACAAAGGTTACACTAAATGAATCTGGGGCTATTTTTATTATTCACGTGTCTCTAGGGAAGAAGAAAACTGTTTAATCATATAATTGCCCAGATTTTACTACAATGCAAGTTTCGATTCTCTGTATCTCCTTACAGTTGCAATTTTTAAAAAATATAGGTCTTTACAGGAAAAAAAAATAGCAGTCCTAATACAGTCCAGGAATATTTTCCAAACCGAAGCTTACTTTCACACTCATGGAGTGAAAATTCTCAACTGAACTAAAACACGTAAAAACATGCTCATTATTTTATGCATCCATACACATTTTGGATTCTTCATATTACTTTTCCTGGGCATCCCAGTGAGTTCTAAGAAAAACTCTACTGGGATTATATTTTGTCTACATGGTTAAAAGAAGGATGATTGGCACCTTTGTAATTTGGTGGTGGTTTTTAACTCAAATTCCAGATTATAGAGGTTTAAACTCTTGCAATCACAGCTCTTCAGAACAGATCAGTGAATCTCCACAGACTTACCCTTATTAGAAATTGTACAAAAGAAAAAAATGAAAGAAAATGACATTCTCTTTAATGTTTTTGCAGATCAATTCTCTGAATGTTGTAGACATCCCTCACCTTAATTCTAACCTGTTTAAAACATCTGAGGAGAATAATAATGTAAGAATAACAGATCCCATGACAACTTTGGCTAAGCCTTTCATTAATTACTATTTTCATGGACTATGGCACTTCCTGTGGTTGATGATTAATACCACCTGGTGGCCAGCAGGATAGGAAGGAAACTCAGATTCAGTGAGGCTCAAAGGGATCTTGAGAGACATTTAAATCCACTTCTCTGCCTTTAGAAAACCACTGGAGAAATACAAGAGTGTATCAAATTTTTGAAGACTTTCAAGAAAGTAGATTCCAGGATACAAGAACAGCAACTCCAAAAAAATCTTCAGTGTCTAGCAACCCTAATCATCAAGTCCCGTTATCATTGTCAAGATTAAATCTGTGAGCCTGGAAAATATTTGCATAGCACAATGGACCTCTGGATGTCAACTCATTTGCCAATGGTATACAACTACCCAGAAAGTATACATAACTAACATCTGCACTTCAAGAAAGAAGAGTTCAAATCCTCTTCATTTCTAAGCCAGAATGACTTCCATTCTCTATAGAATAAAATATTGATTCCAGGAGGATGAAACCACCTGTCCCATTTCTATTTACCAGAACTAGTCAAGATTTGAGATTTTCAAATTTTATTGTTCTCTTTGATACTTCTTTGCAAAATCTGTTTTTCCATTGGAAACATGAATGTGAACACGTGCTTTAAGGACTTAAAAGGAAACACACCCCTTAAATGCTATGTCTATAATTATTTAGCATCTGTTTAAATAAAGGCAAGAATTGCTCCAAACAAAAAGTGTTACTTATTTTTGTTGATCATAGGATCCTGGAGAAGAAGGTAGGATTTTTTCAAGGGATGGAGAATAATGGCCTCAGAGTATAAGAAGGAGAAACTAGGTAAAAATTATGATAGTTACAAGTTGAGAACATCCCGGGCCAATGACTCTTCTCTTTTCTTTTCTTTCTTTTTTTTTTTTTAATCACATCAAATCTCGAGTCATACTCCAGACTACATCATGCCATGGAGTTTGTTGCTCTGTCGATCCCCCAAAACAACCAAGAGCTCCGGTGGCACTGTGTTCTTAACCATAATGTGGCTTGAAGAACAAACTGAAGAGACAGAATATAAGATAGTTAGAGATTTACAAGTCAGGACATAAAGAGTAGATTTGTGAGTCTCCCAAAACCAATGTTTATGGAAAGAAAAATTGCCCAAGCATTTCCAAGGAAAGAATAGAACAAAGAAAAGAAGAACAAGATTTGGAAACATTATAAGAGAGAGAAGAATGGAAATAAAAGCAAAGGGAGATGAGAGTATCAACTTGTGTACAACAGTGATTGTGACTATCAGGGAAGCTGAATGCATGTATTTGCATGTGTGCAAGAGCATGGAGTCAAAAGACTTGCATTTTGTACCCAGATTTAGACCTCAATGGTGACATGACTTTAGCACATGCATTGGTTTGCTGGGGCTGCCAAAATAACGTACCACAGATTTAGTGACTTAACCAACAAAAATTTATTTTCTTACACATCTGGAGGCTAGAAGTCTGAGATCAAGGTGTCACCAGGATTGGTTCCTTTTGAAGTCTTACTGATGATGGGTTTTTTTTCTCCCTTTGTCCCCACGTGGTCTTCCTTCTGTTCCTGTATGTGTCCTGATTTCCTCTTCTTACAAAGACAGCAGTCATACCGACTAGGCCCACCTAATGACCTCATTTTAACTTAATTACCTTGTTAAAGGCTCTCTCTCTCTAAATACAGTCACATTCTGAGGTGCTGGGGGTTGGGACTTCAACATATGAAAGGGGGTCACACACTCAGCCCATAAAAGCACGTTATCTTTTCAAGGTTCCTTTTATTAAAAAGAGGACTATAATGAGAAGTAACTCATAATACTATTATAATGACTAAATGAAGTACTACTTTTTTTGAAGTAATACATTTTAAAAGTTAAACATCCAACAGTAGGAAAGTGGTTAATTATATAATATCCATACAAATGAATATTAAGCAAAAAAATAAGAAAAGGTTTTAATCACGTAAAATAATAACTATGATATTAAGGGTTTTTCATTGTTGTTACTATTGTTGGGGTTTTTCTCAGTTTGGGTTTTGTTTTAGGGAGGGAGAGGGATGGAGGAGAAGAGCAGAAGAAGGAGAGAGAATCTTAAACAGGCTCCACACCCAGGGTGGAGCCTGATGTGGAACATAATCTCAAAACCCTGACATCATGACCTGAGCCAAAATTAAGAGTTGGACACAATCAGTTGAGCCATCCATGAGTCCCAATATTAAGCATTTTTTAAAGAATACTTTTTAATAGATACGTGAACACATATAAATATATTTAACAAAAATATTTATTGGAGGAAAACAGACTAAAATGTTAATTAGGCTAAATTTGGGTGGTGGTAATTTTCAGAGAGAATCTTCATTCTTGCTATACTAATTTGTATCTTCTAAGTTATCTGTAATGTGCATGCATTTGTTTTATTTTATTTTGCGTCGGGACAATACTCAAATTAAATTTCAAAATCAAAGGTACTATAAGTCTCCAACCCTCCGCATCTTCAAGTCTGCTACATGACTCAGTACTTTCGCCTCTTTTCCCTGTATCTTACCTCCATGTTTCTAACACAGATTTTAACCTTTTTTTCTAATATTCCCATTTTTTCCTATTGACTTCCTACTATGGCATAAGGGATTAGGCCTCTTACACTTACAATTCCCACCCACAGACATTTTCCCTCTCCTAACAGCCTCATATAGTTTTATTAACCTGTTATTAAATAAATATCCTGTGTCTACATTTTATAACAAATAAAATCTCCTTTCTTAGTTCTAAAAATTGTTGACATCTGTTATTATTGTTATCCCTTCTCCCAAAAGCCAGCCTTTTATAAGGAAAAGGGAAAAAAGGTTATATTTTAATTATAAACTTTCTTGAAAATAAAATAAACATGAGAATGATTTATCACCTAATTTACATGGCATAAATAAATACATACATATGGTAGCATCAATACATACATCTATGCTTAAATCTTGGCTTTCCCATTGACTAGCTGTGGTAGTTTTGGAAAAGATACTTAACCTTTCCTAGGTGGATGTAAGTGTGGGGGTCAGTGGGAACGTCCAAGCTGAGTCAGATGGGCAAATAGGATTTGGAGGAAGAAAGGAAGGTGAGGGGCATAGAGGGCATTCCAGGCAGCAGGGATGGTGGCAAAATAGTAGAAGCAGGAAAGAGCATGACTGGTGGGGAGTGGCAGGCACACAGGCGTTGCTGAAGAATAAAGTACTAAGTAGAGTGTAGTATTTCCTCTGGCTTCTATAACACTTTACCACAAACATGAAAGCTTAAACAATGTAAACCTGCAAACTGAATATAGGGTTGCATTAAAACTCCAAACCTAATTGCACTTGAAAAACAATCCAGCATCCTAGAGTTGGAAAGTCATGACCTTGTAGGAGAGAAAATCTAGTCTCTTGTTTTTCTTGCTATTGGTTTGCAATTCTCTTGGGAGCCTCCCTGGTGTTGCCTGAACTTGAACCCCACATTCAGAGTATAGGGAGAGACTGAAGAAAGACACAGGCCACTCCAGGTTGTAGGTGGCAGTTTTAATAAGCAAAGGGAACTTACATATGAGTCTTGTCTTGGTGACAGCAAGATGAATGGATCCCTGCATCTGCCTTCCAAATTTTTTAAAGTTTATGTAGAGAGAAGCCTAAACTGGGTTCAGGCAAGAATTCTGTGCAGGTGTTCTTAACACCCCATCATTATCTCAAGACTATGTCCTTGGAACAACCTCCAGGAGCAGGAAAGGCAGGCAGAACCCAGGTTCCAAGGATGGTGGGGGGCAGGGTGAGGAGCCTCGGGCTACCTAGGTCCAGCTTATGGGTCAAGCAGCAGTCAAATCTTTTTGATGACCAACACTTGCTTCTCTGTTTATTTAGTCATCCATGTAACAGTAATGATTGAGTGCCTACTACATACCAAGAGATGTTGTAAGCAATCAAGATACAGCCACGAGCAAGACACAAACCCTTTATGCCCATGAGACTTAAAAAAAATATGTGGGCAAGAAAGACAATTAAAAGAAAATAAGAAAAATACATAAAGTCCCAGTAACGGTAAGTGCAATGAATAACAAGAATAAGGGAGGATAGGAGATAAGGAGATAGGAGGAGGGAAGGGAAAGTAGATAGAGAAGGAGGGAAAGAGAAAGGGAGGGAAACTGGGGGAAGCTCTTTTACCCACAGTGGCAGGGGAACTTCTTCAAGAAGATGCCTAAATGTACCGAAGGAGTGAGGCAGACAAAGATCCAGAGAAGAGCTTTGCAAGCAGAAGGAATAGGAATGCAAGGACCTGAAGCAAGACCAGTGTGGCCAGAGCAGAGTGAGGAGAGAATGATGGGAAACAGGCAGGCACTAGATCCTGTCAGCCCGTGTAGACCAGACTGAGGCATTTTCATTTCTCTTTCTCTCTGTCCATTTGTTTGTTTTGTTGTTTTCTAAAATGACGAGAAGCTGTTAGAGTTTTCCGAGCGGGGCATGATGGGACCTCTTTTCAGGGCCCAGGGCTTTTGTTTTGGCACGGTTCTCAGTGCTTCTCCCAGACTGCATTCTCTGTAAATTCTGTATGTTGTTTGAAGGGATTCTAGACAGCTGCAGCCCAGCTTCCCACCTGGAGCAGGTAAGGATTTCCTCAGAAGTGGTCATTAGACTCTCCAATGAGAACACAGAAAGTGGTGGGAGGTGGGGAGAATTTACGACAGTGGAACTAGAATGGGAGTGAGCGAGCCCATCCTAGCCCAGTCACCCATGAGCATGGAATGACTGTGGGAGGGATTTAATTACAGTTCGTGTAACTAAACATGACTCATGTATGAACATGTGTTTATATTCCCAGGGCTTCCTCTATGGTTCTTTGCCTCAATAAGGAGAAAGCCTTTCTTATGGCTCTACCCGGGATATATGGGTGCTTTCTCATTCTGCATGTTGATGTGTAGCTAAGAGTTCTGCAACAGGCCAGGTCAACTGTGTTGAGTACCATTAGCTACTATATTCTAGCTCCTATCAAGTTCTATTCACTGTGTACTTAAATACATTATTTCTAACTTTCACAACCATCCTTTAAGGACCTGAAGTTTAGACAGATTCTAGAACTCACCCAAGGTCACACAAGAAGTGGCAATGCCAAGGGACACCTGGGTGGCTCAGTCGGTTGGGCTTCCGACTCTTGGTTTCAGCTCAGGTCATGATCTCAGTGTCTTGAGACAGAGCCCCATGTCAGCTCTGTGCTCAGCTCAGAGTCTGCTGGAGATTCTTTCTGCCCCCCTCCCCTTCCCCTCTGCTCCTCCCCCCGTACCCCCCACCCTCACATCTCTCACATGTGTGCTCTCCCTCTCTTTCTCTCTAAAATAAATAAATAAAATCTTACCAAAAAAAAAAAAAAAAGTGGCAATGCCAGGATTTGAGCCCAGGGTTGCCTAGCTACAAAGTCTGAACTTTTAGTCTTCTACCATGCTGCCCCCAAATAGGTCAAATGACTAGAAAATAAGATTTAATTGTCATTGTAGGTTGTTCTTACTAGTTTATTTTATGTAAAATTCCATATGGGTCAAAATTCATAATAAAAGTCAAGAGAACCTCTGTGTCCTAGGGGCAGCAGCCTTGGAATTTTTATCATAACTTATTTTATTGGATAGTTTTTGAAATAAGTAGACCTTAATTGAAAATTAGAATTTTGACATACACAATTTTTAAATAAATAATTTCATTTAATGAATTTCCTAGGACCTGAAATTTCTTTTCTCCAAATAAATAATATTTAAACGGATAATAGCTAAAGTGCAGAGAACAGAGCATTATCTGAGGGTTATTTACAATTATCAGTCCTTTTTTGTTGCTATTTTCTGTGAACCCACTGGTTCAAGACAGCCTCATTTTCCCCTGTCTGCCCATGGTTTTGCCAGCTCCATGTATTTCAACACTACTTCTGAGTAGTCTAGTCACTCTTCCTCGGTCTCTCTCTCTCTGTCTTTCTCTCTCTCCCTCTCTCACACACACACCACACACACACACACACACACACACACACACACACACACACACACACCCGTGTCTTCTATAGAGACATTAACTCTATAGAAGATTTGCGGGGCAGAATAAAAACTGTTACGCCCAAACCAACAAAACAGAGATGGATCAACTACCAGGGTCTGGATGTGGTGTCACACTAACTCCCTTACGTAAGTCAACGCTGGAATAATATTGTCCAGGTAAAGATTTTTGCCTCGGTGGATATGATGTGATCCTGATTAAACTAGTCTTCATATACCATGAGCACTGGATGACAGAACTAGAATATTAAACATAGAAGGGACCTCGAAGATATCCATGTTCAACCTCCATAATAAATAGATGAAAAAAACAAGGTCTTGTTCAAATGTTGCTGGGCAGTTAGGAGGTGAAATGAGACTAGAACTCAGGTCCTTTTACTTCCAGACAAACTGCCCTTCCTCAGCCTACCATGCTTTATCCTGAATTCATGATCAACAGAAACTATGCATTCTTCTAAAACCTGAGTTAAGAAGAACACATCTGTATGAAAATCCTTGTCCTCTGATACCCTATGATTTCCCTGGACGGAGCTCTTTTCTCTTTTCCTATCTTCCCAGCCCAGTGACTGTAACTTTTTTCTTCTGAGAAGCCATGATGCTTGTCAACACTCACCTGTAGGGACTTCAGAATTCAGGCCAAATCCTGTTGAACAGGAAAGGAGATTGAGGGAACATTGCCTCTTCTAGTGTAGAAATTTTATGGCATTTCTCCCCCGTGTATAATATGTGTGTGGTTGTATTTTATAAAACTTTTATGAGAGTACTTCATTTCAGTTCTCTTCCTTTGATGGTGGGCCTGCTCCTATTATTTTTCTGTAACTGAGGTTTTATTTTTAAATATTAAATTGTGATTATGAAAAGAGGTTCTTTATTCCCAGAGCTGCACTCATGTATATGTAACTTCTTCTGACTTATGTGGAAGCAACTCCCACATCAGAGCTTCAGCCCTGGGCCCATAATTTGCAAGCATCAAATGGAGCCTCATATTGCAATGCAAATTATAGTACCCAGGGATCGGCAGTATAATCGCCCAGTTACAAAGAAGGTAAAGAGGAGAAGAAATTACCATAATGGGCCACAAAATATACACAGGAGAATGTTCAGAGGCCTATATGGCAGATTTCACCACCGTGCTAAAGCTGTGCGTGCTTTCCTCTGAAAATATTCTCTCCTTTGTAGAGAAAGTTGTTGGCTCCATCTTGGAGGACCTTGACCTTCAGTTACTTTTATGATAGTGATGGACTGGGCTGATTTACTCATATCCTCTCATCTGAACTGTGATATGGCCAACCAGGATTTGGGGTAGTTTCAGAATCTGTACTTCCGGAGATGGATAGGTTGAAACATAAACACATGGAAATTGAAAGAACAATATTCTAGGAGGAGGAAAGGAGTGAGCAAAGGTGTCAAGACAAGAAGACCTGTCTAAAGAGAACCACAGTCCAGCTGGGCTAAAGTGTGAGGTGAGATGTTTCTGGTACACAGAGATTTGAACTTCAGCCCCCATTATCCAATACAGCTTGGAGCCTGGACCTCTGGACCCTGATGAATGAGTCCATCTGAAGGGAATGCTTCCTCAGGTACACTAAACATCTACCCTGGGCCAAGATTCCAGAAAGACCTCTCAGTGGAGGATGAAAGAGACCTGGAATTCTTCCATTTTTGACACCTAGAATCTCTCCAATTGACAGCATATCACAAGTTCTTCTAGGGTAATACCGAATACAATATTGAACATAGGTAGTTCTTCCTCAAATCATTTGGAAATGGACAATGTTTCTTACTCAAGAAATATTTGTTAATTAAATTATTTAAATTTTTTTAATTCAATAGTTATTGAGTGCTTACTGAAGATGGAGATAGGAAAAAAATAAGACAGAGTCCCCTCACACAGTCCCTTCATGGACTCTTGGAGATGACAATCAAACAATTTTAGTAAACTATGGTGAAAGAAATGCTAGAGAAATATGAGTGGGATTGTGGGAGCCGGAGGAGGGGTACAGACAGACCCCTGCTAGGTGGAGGTCCCTGGGAATGTCCAAGCTGAGTCAGATGGGCAAATAGGATTTGACCAAGCAAGTGGTGGCCAGAGGGAGAAAGGATGGTGAGGGCAGGAAGGGCAGTCCAGACAGCAGAGATGGCACCCAAATAGCAGAAGTGGGAAAGAGCATGATAGGTGGTGAGTGTCAGGCAGACAGGGGTTGCTGGAACATCAAGTGCTAAGTTGGATGTAGTATTTCCTATGGCTGCCATCACACATTACCACAAACATAGTGGCTTTAAACATGGTGGCAATAAATCTATTGTCTTTACAGTTCTGGAGATCAGAAATCCACACTCAATCTTACTGGGCTAAAGTTAAAGTGTCAGTGGTACTGGCTCCTTCCAGAGGCTCTGAAGGAGAGAATCTGTTTCCTTGCTTTCATCTTCTACTTTGGGTCTGCATTCCTTGCCTTGTGGCTCCTTCCCTTATAATCAAAGTGAAAGACTCTAATTGCTCCTTTTGTCATCATATCACCTTTCCCTATGATTCCGATTTCCTTCCCATTTCCGATTTCCTCACTGGCCTTGCCTCCCTCTTCAAAGGACTGCTGTATTTACCTCAGGCTCACTTAAATAATTCTAGGATCATTTCCCATCTCAAGATCCTTAATTTAATCACATCTGCAAAGTCACTTTGTATAAGGCAATATGCACAGATTCCAGCGATTGGGACGTGGACATATTTGGGGGCCTATGATTCACTCTGGCATATAAGAATGTCAGGAAAAGAGTATTAGGAAGCAAAAGGGAATTCAGTGAAGGGGGGCATTGTAAACCACATCAGGAGCTTGGAAAGAATCCTATAGTCAGTGGGGAAACTTGTAGGGTCATAAGCCACGGAGAGAAGCACAGTAGAAGCTGGACTGAGGGGGATATGCTGAAAGCAGAGAAACCACTTGGAAGGATACTGTGAGAGCTCATGAGAAAAGCTGTTTATGCCTAAAGGTGAGACAGTGCTCCCCATCCCCACATATGCCTCAGAAAAGACAGCGGGACCTCGTATCTGAATCCTTGTAAGTCCTTATTAGGGCAGTTCTGTCACTTTCGTTGGTACAACACACTGGTACTTGATATGATTAAATATCTAAACTGGTTTTATTGACAACTACACAGGGATAACATGTTAAACTAGGACTGTCCTGTGCCAACTGGGCATATGGTTGCCCTCTGTTTGGAGAAGGCACATTGGCCTGAAATGGCTTGAATCAATGCTGGTTTGGGTTATTAGGTCTTCTAACTGATTCGTTTGAGAAAAATTTTCAAGGTAAAGTCAATTAATAGAGCAGCAGTAATTTTTCCTGGGATTATGACTCACAATTCCAAGTGTTAGATGGTGTTATGAAAAGGCATTTGAAAGGTTACTTTAAAATAAACATATTAAGTGATTACATAGTGATGATTGCAATATACAATTGAAAAAAACCGCTGTTTCATGGGTTCTTGTGACATTTAGAAAATGTTTCCAGAGACAGAATCACATCTGGATTCTAAAAATGCTGTGTCTCCAACACCACAGAATTGACCATGATTTGCTCTAGAAAATCATATTAATTCTACAGGTGCCTCTAGTGATGACAAAGATCCTGATGTCAAAATTACATTTGGGGAGTTTAAATAAAACTCTTTCATGAAATGTATATGAATATATTAATTTCTAAATGAATAGCTGGTATTTTGTGTGTTACTTTATTTTTTTTAAGTTTTATTTTTATTTATTTGACAGAGAGAGAGAAAGAGCACAAGCAGGGGGAGCAGCAGACAGACTCCCCACTGAACAGGGAACCCAATGTGGGGCTTGATCCCAGGACTCTGGAATCATGACCTGAGCTGAGGGTAAGGGCTTAACCACCTGAGCCACCCAGGCACCCCTTGTGTGTTATTTTAAATATACACATGTTGCTAAGTTAATAATTAAAATATAGATAGACATTTGACTATGTATCAATTAAATTAGCCCCCCTCAAAAAATGGTTTTTGGGGAATGATCTTCTAACTGAAAAAAACCAGGGAGCTCTATACTGAATGTGTATTTCCTCTATTCTGATATAATCAGTATTTTGAGAATAACACCTGTAGGACTTGATAGATAGGATGTTGAATGAAGAAGAAGGATAAGCCACCTGGACGGGTGGTGGTATTACCAAATGAACTAGTCAATGGCAAAAACATAGATTTATAGGGGGTAGAGAGGGCAAGGGGATATTAAAGGTCCATTGTTAGCCATGTTGAATTCGAGATGCCCGGGGGGAATGCAGAAGATTTTTGGATAAGGAATTGGTTAAGGATATAAGGAAGTTTATTTGCACTGGAACCACAGAGAGAAGACGGCAGTGGAAAACTAGAATAAAGGGGGAGAAGCATAGAAACTGAGCATGATGATATAGGAAAGGTCATGTGACTATAAGTTTTTATGTTTCAGGAAGGGAAAGTCAACAGAGATACCTAGAATGTTTGGTACAGTACAGTCAAGCAGCTTTGGGATTTCTAATAGTACCAATCAAAAAGAACTCACTAAAGACATGAGCTAAGGCTCCACCACAGTCAAAATCTGGGATCGACAGTAGGCTAGGGCAGGATGAGGCCAAAAGACATCAGAAGCCCTGCTTGTAGGATATGAGGTCTGCTCAGGCCTCTGCGACTTCTTGGTTCTCAAAACTGAGGTGTGCAAAAAGAAATGGGTAGCACACACACACACATACAAAATAGATAACAAGTTTAAGTAATAGAATGTCTGGGTCCACCCGCCCACCACCACCACCAAATTCTTATGTTGAGGCCCTAACCCCCAATGTGAGAGTTTTAGGAGGCAGAGCCTTTGAGAAGTGCTTAGTTTAGGTGAGGTCAGGAACGTGGAGCACCCATGATGGATTTAGTGACCTTAGAGGAAGAGACACTAGAGGCTCTTCCCACTACTGTGCAGGGATAGGATGAGAAGGCAAAAGTGGCCATTTATAAGCCCAGAAGAGGGCCCTCACCAAAAAACAAATCTGCCAGCACCTTGATTTTGAACTTCCCAATTTCCAGAACTGTGAGAAGTAAGTGTTGTTCTTTAAACCACCCAGTCTATGGTGTCGTGTCATGGCAGCACAAGCTAAGGCAATCATGTTTTGGGGGAATTTAAAGGGATTTAAATCTAGAGGGATTTTCATTGTGCATTTCCAGTGTGTTGAGGCATCCGAGTTGCTAAAGAAAAGGGCCAGAAGGCTTGCTGTCATCAGGAGCAAATAGGGGTCCACAGCCCATAGTCACACCTCTCCACTTCACCATCTGTGAGGCTCAGTGTGATCAGAGGTGAGCAGAGAACACCCCTCTCCCAACCTCTTCCCTCCTACTCAGAGTTGGGGGGAGAGCTTCTTACCCTTGCTGGCTGGATAGAACCAGACAAGCCCCAAGACGTGGTTATGGAACTGGCTTTTCCTAGCACTGTCCTGAGGTCACTGGCCCCCCAGACAGGCACAAGTATCTTCTCTTTCCGCAAACATCTGTTCTGTTGGGCCTCCGAGTGGGAGGGTGGGCACTTGGTGGCTGCCTGGCTTGGAAAGTACCCATTATGAGCAGAGGATCATCTTGCATTCCATTAAGCATGTGATTACAGCCAGATGCTGTGGTGATGGGCATACAACAACTCCCTATAATAACCGTAATTATGATCCTAGTGTTTCTTTAGCTCAACATACTCTGAACTTCTGAAGTCAGAAGAAATTTGGAAGAATTGCTTATTAGAGGCTGCAATCAAATGGAGAACTTTTTTTTTTTTTTGAGAAGGGGGGAAATTCCTCCCTGACATCTTGGCTTCTGTACAGACTGCACTGACATCCTGTGGTGTGGTTCTGGAGTCCAGAGTGGCCTCGGCTCTGGCTCCACATTCCTGCTCTTATTTCCCTTCCTTGCACTTTGCCCTGCCCCGCCCCCCCCACC